>CAXIVR010000003.1:8790177-9390177 GCA_964035755.1 Teleogryllus oceanicus
TTCGTTATATTTTGGTGTAGCTGACCTTTTGATCGTCTTTTGAACTTCTTCGCCCAATCCCAAATTTTCTACTTTCGGCACCTAGAAAACTCTTTAAAGCATTTAGAAAAACAAAACTACATTGTTTATTCACGGTCGTTGCTAAGCTCTAGCTCTCGTGATATTTCGTAATGCATGTTCCACCATATTGTCTACAAATAAATGTTAATTTATTTTAATGTGACAAATGGGTATGTCACAATATATATATACACATACACATATATATATATACACACATACACATATATATACACATACACATATATATATACACATATATATATACACATATATATATATACACATATATATATACACACATATATATATATACACATATATATATACACATAATATATATACACATATATATATATACACAATATATATACACACATATATATATACATACACATATATATATGTGTGTATGTGTATATATATGTGTATGTGTATATATGTGTATGTGCAATTTTCTAAAATTCAGTTAACCGTAAAAATCGGCGCTACGCCACATTTATAAGAATATTTATACTCTATTCTTACAAGAAATTTTAAGAAAATATTTGGAGCCGCTTTTGAGAAAATTTTGAAAACGTCAAGGGGACTTCATGTAAAGTACCCCCAAATTTTAAAGAATGTTTTTCGAAATTTCAAAGCTTCAACTAGAGCCAGATGGACAAGGGTTTCTACAATTTGGAAAACATCGTAGGTGTGGTTTACGCGTTAGGTTTGTTCACATACGACAGACGGACGGACGGACGTTTTGCTTTCAATCGGATGCTTGGCGATAGGTTGTTCACATACGACAGATGGACGGATGTTTAAAAAAAAAAAACTACTTTTTCGGTATGAGGGAACCGCAAAATGTGTTTTTCCGTTGAAATCTCTAAATCGATTTGCCGCAGCATTACATACCTTTCTCTATACTTTGTATATTACTCCCGTATATACGTATGGATACGAGAAGGTAAAATTGTACCAATTTGCAAATCAATGAGTGTAGTTTATGTTTTTTTTAATGAATCCCCAATGCCACGTATCGAGTTTTTTGTTTTAGTGCATGAGTTATTCAGGACCAGGAACCTGTTAGAATAATTGAAACCCGAGAGATGACATACCTCGCAAAAAAAGACAAACTGTAGTCGCGGGTTCGAATCCTTTCATCACCATTTCGTTCTTCATTGTTACCAAAACGTTGAGTCCAATAGTGGTCGCTAATGGCCTAGATGCGACCTTAAATGTATATAATTAAACCAAGTTTCAACTCAAAAATTTCTAATCTTACAGAGTTAATCCTAAAACGTACTTGCTTCCTTTCCTCCATCCATTGGTCCATACATCCATACACCTGGATATTCGGATACAAAATTCCGTGTATCGCCTCGCTACTTCTACCACTCTAAACCGTCTTTGGAACATTATGAATAGTCTTTAATCCTGCCGTGTGTGCTAATTTACAACACAAAATAATCTTTCAAACAAATTTTACAATCGAAAATTCGAGATAAAATTATTCAGGTGATTCCAATATTTTCAATGATTCCAATTCAACAATGTAGTTGAAGAAGTCCAAATAAAAATTTTATCTTTTAAAATTTTCAGAAATTCAGAAGTTTGAATGAAAATCGGATTTAAAAATCCTCAGGGGAATAGCACGTTCTCGGCCCCTAACTACTCCATCAATTTAGTCTTAGATGTTGGTGTGTTGGCTCGTAGTTACTCACCGCGGCACACGCGGCCCATGTAGTCGACGAGGGCGGACCACTCCTCGCGGTGGCCCGAGGGGCAGGCGTCGACGCAGGCGCGCGAGCCCAGCACGATGAGGCGCGCGCACTTGACGCACGCGCGCCCGCGCACCGCAGGCAGTCGCGCGCGGGCAACCTGCAACACCAATAACTCTACATATAAGCAAATGCCAAACAATATTATTTAGTTGGCGTAATAAAAAAAGTACTTTTTTTGCATCAATGGCATCCGCCTACCATGGAAGAACGAAATCACATATCTTGATGTTACCTTCGATATAAAACTAATTTTGTCACCACAAATACAAACACGCACAAAAAATAGAATCCCGTAACGCAAGAGTCGCCCGTATTCATCGTGCAGCCTCAATACTAAGTAAAACCAAAGCAATTCTTTATAAAGCCTGCAGACGAAGTGTTGGACTTATGCGTACGCTACCTAGGCAACTGCATCAAAGCACAACTTACGCTATTTTACCAAAGCTGAGAACCGATTCATTAAAATATCATGTCTCCCTGAACCAGGCAACCCCTTCAATCATTATTTAAAAATGCTTGACATTCCGCTCATAACAAATATATTTTAGATACAGACACAAATAAAATCAATGACGTCTTTAAAAACCAGGATCTCAAAAATATCCTTCAGCAATACCTACAATACTTCAACAAAAAGCCATCAGCAGGGCGTATTCACTTCCTACTGACGTCTAACATCAGCCTCAACAAACTAACAAATAGGGCCCGGATTTTAACGACGTAGAAATTAGCAAAATATGCAAGCATTTATGACTTAAAACCTGTATAAATATGACCTTAAAAATAAAATATGACGCTACACAAGTTTACTTTTTTAAAATTCCTCTTTATTTTTTTTAGGTATAACATAAATACAAAGTTCACTCAAGAACAGATTGTGAGTATAGTACATACGGTTTAAAGTATTTGGAACTAACAAGCATTAAAAAAAAATGCTTTTGTCTGTAAAACGAATCAAGTACGGTACAATAAAACCCGTCAAACAAAATGTCTTGCTTTACTATTGTATACTTTTTGTCAATGTCACTGCAGTGCAGTTCGATTCATTGTCTTCAAACGTTGCGACATTTCCAGAAATTATATCGCTCATTTTGCACATTAAAGAATATCCAAGATTTCGCTGAAGAACTCGCAGCAATTTGTTGTACACTTTTCCAGGCGACCCAACTGGCTACAAATTCACTTACGTTTCAAATACTCCTTTGTGGTATAATTATTGAGTTTATTTGTGACAATATCACTTGGTATATTGTATGCAATACACATTTTCAAGCTTTTTATTGTGTCCTTAGAAATATGACATTTGTATGCATTTTGAGCAAAATTTGGCCAAAATATGACCTTTTACTAAAAATTGTGTAAATGAGACTTTATATACACAATAAAAATACGTTTTTCTAATCGACAATAACTGAATTCGTGCATAAATTGTTTTAAAGTTCACCCGAAGTTCAGAAAAAATATATGACATGTCATTAAAATCAGAATCCTGCTAATAAAATACTCAATAGCGAATTTTAATCTTAATAGTTCTCATTACTAGCTTTAAACCAATTCCAAAAACTCCTATACCATCTTATCTACATTATTCTACCTTTACTTATTTTACCACCGCGCTGTGCGTTTTCAGGGTGTATTACACCTCTTATGACGCAAAGTATCAGATCACGAATACAACAATTTTCCTAGGCATCGTATGTCTACATACGAGGCAGGATTCTTATAGGATAAGCACCCCCACCAGAAAGCTCCCCGGCGTAAGAGCGCCAATCAGGACAGAGGCCGCCCCGAACGAAAAAGAACGCACACTGTTACTGGGTTATTGAGCACCTTTTTGCAAACTAAACATTTGGCAAAGCTGCCGCAATCAGGAGCTTCAAGCTGGAACAGCTAAGTCAACACATCACAACGAAACATGTCAAATCATTTATTGCTAATTAATTGCTACAATTTGGAATTAATTGCTTCGTATTTTCGTGGAGAAAACGGGTTTGTGCTGGCTTGACGCGACACCAGCACACACAAGTTAAATTCGAGTCGTTGCTCAACGGAAACCCTCAATATTTCCATAAATTACATTTCTGTAATTTTTGAAAAAAACAAATTATTATTCCAGGAAAATTTAACTTTACGTCATATGAAACACATAGCACTATCCATTGGAGCAATTTGAAAATTAGGAGCCGTTTTTGAGAAAAATTCGGAACATTCATCTCATTTTTACAGAAAACTGTTGAGTTTTCGAGAAACTTGATTTGACATTATTTAAAGCATATGAACTTATAAATCTAACAGTGGGAAGAAATTACAAGTCAAAACAATTACAGTTTTGTAATTTTTGAAAAAACAAAAGAATAGAGCAATATGACGTTTATATAATCGGATAAGTTGGTTGGGCAGTAACCCTACCAAGAATGTGAAGAAAAAATGTTGAGCCATTTTTGTAAAAACCATGATTTTGTTATTTTTTAAAATGGCAAATATTGCACGCTCTACTGCACAAAAACCACGCAATTTTCAAAAAGTCTACATGACCTTAATGAAAGAACTGTTTATGGGTAACAAATTTCATTTGAAGGAAAAAATTGTGTCTTTAAATTTATAGTTGTAGAAAGACCCGCCAAAAATTCAAACTTTTGCAATATTCAAAAATTCATTGTTAACCGTAAAAATCGGTCCTACACCACATTTGTTCTCTAAAGATAGACAACAGAGTATTTTACTCTATTCTTACAAGAAATTTTAAGAAAATATTTGGAGCCGTTTTTGAGAAACTTTGAGAGCGTCAAGAGGTGATCATGTTAAGTATTCCCAAATTTTCAAGAATGTATTTCAAAATTTCAAAGCTTCAACTGGAGCCAGATGGACAGGGGTTTCTTCAATTTGGAAAAGATCACTTTGAGAGCGTCAAGAGGTGATCATGTTAAGTATTGCCACAGACGCAGACGAACAGAGACAACGAAGACAGACGAGACGAACAGACAGACGAACAGACAGACAAACAGACAGACAAAGACAGACGAACGAGACAAGACAGACGAACAGACAGACGGACGACCGAAACGGACAAACAGACGACACAGACGACGACAGACAGACGAACAGACAGACGAACAGACAGACGAACAGACAAGAACAGACAGACGAGACAGACGCAGACGACAGACAGACAGACGAACAGACAGACGACAACGACGACAGACGAACGACAGACAGACGAAAGACAGACAGACAGACGAACAGACAGACAACAGACAAAGACGACAGACAGACGAACGACAGACAGACAGACGAGAACAGACCGACAGACAGACAGACGAACAGACAGACAGACGAACAGGACAGACAGACGACAGACAGACAGACGACAGCGACAGACAGGACGAACGACAGACAGACAGACACAGACAGACAGACAGACAACGACGAGAAGACAACAGACAACAGAAGCAGACGACAACAGACAGACAGACAGACGAACAGACAGACAGACAGACGAACAGACAGACAGACAACGAACAGAAACAGACAGACGAACAGACAGACAGACGACGAACAGACAGACAGACAGACGAACAGACAGACAGACAGACAGACGAACAGACAGACAGACAGACGAACAGACAGACAGACAGACGAACAGACAGACAGACAACAGAACAGACAGACAGACAGACAGACGAACAGACAGACAGACAGACGAACAGACAGACATACAGACGAACAGACGGGCAGACAGACGGGCAGACGGGACGGGCAGACAGACGGGCAGACAGACAGACGGCAGACAGACGGGCAGACGGGCAGACGGGCAGACAGACAGGGCAGACAGACGGGCAGACAGCGTGGCAGACAGACGGACGGGCAGACAGACGGGCAGACAGACGGGCAGACAGACGGGCGGAGAGACGGGCAGACAGACGGGCAGACAGACGGGCAGACAGACGGGCAGACAGACGGGCAGACAGACGGGCAGACAGACGGGCAGACAGACGGGCAGACAGACGGGCAGACAGACGGGCAGACAGACGGGCAGACAGACGGGCAGACAGACGGGCAGACAGACGGGCAGACGGACGGACAGTCATTTTGAAAAAACTACTTTTTCGGTATCATAGGCCCCCTAAAACGTGTATTTCCGTTGAAATCTCGAAATCTATTTTCGGCAGCATTACATAACTCTCTTCATACTTCGTATGTTACTCCCGTTTACACGTATGTATACGAGAAAGTAACTAGAGGTGCTACAGAATGACACAGACTTTCTCATAGTAAAGTTTTCTAATTCCCTTGGTGTGGACTGGTAGTGTAAAAAGTGCCCATCCTCTTGCCAACTACCATCTATCGCCACCCACAGTATGCTTTTTTGAAATTTTATCAAGTTTCCTGTTTCTAAATAGTAGAAAAATATTATTTTAAGAATATTAAAGAAGACGAAAACCTGGTTCTAAATAGCATTTTCATTGAAAAATTTAGAGACATCTTTAATAAAACGGTTTTGAGCGTAATTGTAAATGCGAAAATTGAAACTCTTTTTCACAGGAATCTATTGAGTTTTCGAAAAACGTTATTTAGAGTAATTTGAAGAACTTCCACTCACTAATTTAATAAGTAAACAAATCGATGAGAATGGGCGTATTAATGGCGTGAATGCTTTAAAAAATACATTTGTGTAATTTTCGATAAACCAAAATAATACACCAAAATGACCATTACGTCATATTAAACATTGCATTTAGCACTAGCCGTTGGAAAATATTGAAGAAAAAGTTTAAAACCATTTTTGAGACAATCCCGTTTGATCGTTTCTAAAACTGCCCAAGTTTGTTGTCATTTCTCCAAAAAGTTGTTGAGTTTTCGAGAAACTTTATTTGACATTATTTAATGCACATGTGCTTATAAATATAATAATGTGAAGAAATTGCTTCTAATGTTAATATTACCGACATGAGGGACAAGTCAATATAGTTCATTTTTTGTAATTTTTGAAAAAATAAAAAAATAGAGCAATATGGCGTTCATGTCATCTTATACGAGTACAGTGAATTTAACTCTATCCATACCAAAAACTTAAAGAAAAAATTGGAGCAGTTTTGAGAAAATCTTTTTAAAAAAAAATTTAAAACAATCGACATGACCTTAATGAAAGAACTAGATATGATGAGGAACCAATTTCATTTGTAGGAAAAATATGCGTCTTCAATTTTATGGTTATAGGATGCCGAGGAAAAAATTCCAACTTTTCGAACAAAACATTTCGAACTTCCCCTCCCAAAATATGCCTCTGGATCCGTCCCTGAAATGGAGAAATTAGGGATTGATCATATTCACGGAATAAAAATGTTCTAACGTGACTACAAGGGACCCCTTCCAAATAATTCACACCACCGCCTGTGCGCAAATCTGTCCGGAGATGCGCTCAGTGCAAACGCAAAGGTGCCGCGTCTACTTGGGATTCCGCGTGAAAACAAGCATCGCATGGAACGTATGCCGGCAATGTCCTCGTCCGACAGCCCATTGAAACTTGGCGTGTACGTTCGGGCGGTGACCCGGGTCTTGCAGTTGGAGGACCTGACCCCCGCCGCGCACGCTCGCTTCTGCCCTGCCCAGCCTTGTCCTGGTCGGGCGCGGCTAACGGGAACGCGGCGGCGGTAACGACGACTGCATGGACGCCCGCCTCCCCCCCTCCCCCTCAAGGTTGCCTTCAGAAAAAATTCAGAGGCGATTTGGAACAATTAAAATTTCATTTGTTTATGATGAAAACTTTTATTTACGCATTAACATTACGCATTCATTATATTCAAGAACTGTAATTTATTTTATAAATAATTTCGGTGGAAAACATGAATAAGAGAGATGGTTCGTAGAAATAATAGTAAAAATATTCAGCGAAGACTATTTTTCTGCTAGTAAAATTTAAAGCAATATTTAAGTTTATAATGTTAATATTGTTAAGTAAATTCACAAATAATATAGTATAATTTTGAAGTATGCTTTTAATTTTGTAAATACTTTGTTATCTTATACATTTTCAAGAGAAGAAAATATTTCCCCCTTTGCTATTACCAACCAACATTTTCGTCGGCGGCTTCTCTGTCATTCCATTGTCCATCGTCACACTTAAATTGAGTGGCGGATTCAGCTCCCAATCTTGCCCCGCCACGCAGCCAACGTTTTTGTGGGTAATTTTACTCAATTTATCCAAAGCTATTAACAAATTCTGATTGTATCACTTCCTAACGACTAAGCTCATTATTCATTTAAAATGCAAGCTAACAATGAAAAGTTTATTTAGTATGTATTTGGCAGTTTAGTGCCGGATTAATTCAACTTTTGCCAGCTAGCGGTGTTCCCAGACATGGACCCCATTTCTATTTGTAATCCACGCTTGGAGATAAGTGTGGCGAGCATGACGTATTCCCGTGCCTAGTATTACCGTGTATAACCTAGTATGCCCGTATTACCGTGCCTAGCTTATTTGGCCTGCCTGAGCTTTTTCTTTCTTCACACAGCTATAAAAACTGTTTGATTCTCTTTTCGAAAGCCCAATTTTTACCCCGGTCGGGAATCGTAGCCGGGACCGCCTCACAGAAAGCTAGTACGCTATTCACGAGCCACCGGAGGGGAAATTAAATAAATAACATAACTAGGGAGGATTCAAGCTCAATTTGACCTCCCCCCCAAAAAAACATGTTTCTACCCCTACCAGATGCAGCTTCTTCGCCAATGTGAAGAGCGCCGGTCTGCGTGCGTGCCGCCACGCGCGTTTCGGCAGGCGGGCGCCGGCTATTGTGTTGCTAGCGCCGACGCGACGCGACGCGAGGCCGCACCCGAGACCGCAAGCGGCGGCCGGGAGAGGCCAACGAAACAACTTTGTTTTGTCACTCAATACAATCCACACCATCTTACACTATATTTATTACTTGGAAAAGAACTTCGAAAAGAATGTAAATAATTTAATTTCAAATATAGTATCCCAATTGTAGTATCCAATCAAAAGGCTAGAATTCATAAAACGATTATTATTCAAGACCAGGTACAATTGCTGAAGTTCCGTATCACCAGAAGAATGTACCAAAAGTGAAGCAGTGTTAGCGTTGTCCAGAAGAAATCCCAAAATCAGCTGAGTCGTCAAATATCCACATAAGTTCCACTTTCGTTGCACAAGTCGTCGTCGTAGATGATCTCCACTTTCACTCTTCACTCTTCACTCTTCACTCTCCACTCTCCAAGTCGCTCGCCGGGATCCAGTCACTAACACCGTCGCTCGCTATCTGCCATAGCGTCGGGTCGGAGCCCTCTTATAGGCCGCTAGGACTAGCGGCCCGCTGATTAGCTGCAGAGTAGGGGCGGTGGCGAGTCCCTACCCGCTTCCTCGGGCATGACGGCCGCGCGCGGACAGTCCAGGCCGGCTCGCGCCGGTCGCCTTCCTCTCCCGCCAGGGGCGGTAACGCCCCACTGACATCACTCGGCGGCGAATCCTTCAAATGAGTGCGGGCGGTCACGACACCCTCCGCACCAATTGCGTCGTATACGGCGCAAATCGCACCCTCCTGGTGCTCCTCCTGGGACGCAACTCCATCCTAGGCGGCTCCTCTGCGTCTCCGTTGGTTGGCTCGCTGTCCGGGTCTCGGGGGACCGAGGCAGTTGCTTCCTGTGAAGCGTAAATCATTTCCCTCATAACTTTACGCTTGTACTCTTGGGGCGATACTTGGGGCAGCGAATCTACCCTACTCAGGTTAACCCGGGGTCTAACCTGTCCCTGATGGCGTGCAACCACCCTACTCTCTGTTCGGACCAAGTATGTCCTACTTCCCCTTACTTCGTTAATGAGCCCCGGAAGCCATCTGGGGATTTCTTGAAAGAGGTGCAATAGACTGTCGCCCACCTGGTACTTTGGCTGTGCTCCTACAGACCTGTATGGATCCACCGGACTCAGGAGGGACAACAATGTTCGCGGCTATCTTCCGTGACGTAGTGCTCGGGACCTGTGCGTTCCTGCTGCGTTCACTGGGCTCGGGTCAGGATACCAAGTCCTTGTTGGTGCGCTCTGGTTAACATGGCAGGTCTCGCATCGTCTGAGCATCTGGACAATATCTGTGTTCAGGTCTTCCCAAAAGCAGTGGCCATGTGCAAGCTAGTTCAACTACGCCCCAGTGCCCTTCGTGAAGGAGCTCTAGCACTGTCTTCCTCAGGCTTCTAGGAATGACTACCCTCGTGTATTCCTCCCCGACTAAGAGCAACACCCCCGCTTTACACGTCAACCTGTCCTTCTTACTGTACCACGCCGCATTACTTCTAAGGCACCTGAGCGGCCAGCTTTCTCTGACGAAACTCCTAATCATTCGCAGTTCTTGGTCCCTGTCTGTTTCCTCTGCAACCCTTTTAGCTCCCAAGGGAAACTCTGATAAAACCTGCAATTCCTCTGCATCAATCTGGAGACACTCCTCTTCTGATTTGTCAAAGTCTGGATCCGGCCCTCCTGGTAGCCTGGATAACGCATCCGCGTTCGCGTGCTGGGTTGTCCTCCTAAAATGAATTTGGTAGTTATAGTCCGTAAGGAAGAACGCCCATCTCTGCAACTTCTTTGCTGTCCTCTCGGGGATCCTCTTCCCTGGATGGAATAGCTGAACTAGGGGCTTGTGGTCCGTGATGATATGAAAGTTGCTACCGTACAGGTAGTCATTAAATTTCCTTACTGCGAATATTATTCCCAACGCCTTTATTCTCAATCTGAGAGTAGTTCTTCTGGTGTTTGTCGAGCGACTTTCAAGCGAACGCTATCGATGTCTCTACCTCGTTGTCGTCTTTTTGCGACAACACAGCCCCCAGACCATAATCTGAAGCGTCTGCTGCCATCGTGGTGAGTCTGCCAGGAACAAAATGGTTCAGCTTGACAGTCTTCACTAGAGCTTCCTTCAGCATGCCCAGTGCTCTCTCACAGTCCTTCGAACACACAAACTTCACTCCTTTTTGCCTCAACTTGTTCAAAGGAGCCGCTATCGTGGAGAAATTCCTGATAAATTTGTTGTAGTAATTTATCTTCCCCAACAGTGCCTGAAGTTGCTTAACGTCCGTCGGTGGTGGCAGCCGTGGGATGGCTTCCACGTGCTGGCTGGTGGGCGAAATGCTGGTGTGCTCCAGTACGTGTCCGAGGAACACCACTCGATCCTTAAAAAATCGCATTTGTCCCTGTTTACCTTTAGACCATTCTCCTGAAGCACAATATCTTCACGTTCTCTTTGTGCTCGCTCTCTGAACTGCCTGTGACGATGTCGTCCAGGTAATTGCAACAGCCTCTAAGCTCATCTGTCAATTGCTCCAAACAGCGCTGAAATAGTGCGGCGGCTGAATTGATGCCGAACGGTAGCCTATTGTATCTGAAAAGGCCTAGGGGGTGTTATGACTAACACTTCCCTGGCCTCCCGGTCCACGGCAGCTGCAGATAGGCGTCTCGCAGGTCAATCTTGAAAACTGTTGCCGCCGGACTGCTTATAAAATAGGTCTCCGGCTTCGGGGGGTTCCTCCCCTTACCTTTCTTGGCTGCCGGTCCAACGGCGGCTGCAGATATGCGTATGGCTGATTGACCGTCCCACACAAACTAATTGTCCCATTAGCTTTCTTCCCGACGACAAAAGGCGTGGCCCACTGGCTTGTGGATACTGGGGTGATGATGCCATCTGCTTGCAAACGCCTAAGTTCCTCGGCTACTTTCTCTCTAAGGGCCCACGGGACCGGTCTTGCTTTATAGAAGCGGGGCTTGTGCCCCTCTTTAGTTGAATTTTCGCCTGGAAATGCTTGCACTCACCGAGCCCGGGAGAGAACACCTCGGAAATTCTTGTTCCAGCTCCCTGACGGCTCGTGCTCTTCGTTCTCCGAGATTCGGTTCACTGAATCCACTACCCCGAATCCGAGCTTACTGAATGAGTCGAGACCCAAAATGTGTGTGACATCGTAGCGGTCGACAACAATAACCTCGATTTCTGCCTGCTTCTTGTAGGTTGCACTGACCGACACTTTCCCCAATACTTTGATCGGAGTCTTGCTGAAAGCGTATAACCCCTTCTGTGCTTTCTGATATCTAGGTGTCTCTAGCGGCTGATAAGTTTCCAAATTTATGAGTGTTACAGCAGCGCCCGTGTCCAACAGGAAACTCACTGGCACCTTACCTAGCTCAATCGTGACCATTAACTTTTTTTGTTCGTGAGTGTTGAGTACTTGATTAATCACATCTACTTCCATTTCCTGTTCCTGCCTTTTGCATCGTTCTGACTGTTTTCGTTTTCTGCACACTTCCGAAATGTGGTCTATCCTCTTGCACCAATAGCACTGGCTTCCTAAACCACTTCTCTCTTGAGTGAAACTTCTCCAGTTTTTGCATGATTTTCTCACTTGTGCACTAACTCTCACACTGCCGTTATCACTGTCACTGTCACTAACTTTCTTGTACCCTAGCCTGCTACTGGGTCGACGGTCACACCTCCACCCCTTGTTGCGTTCCCTTTCTCTGTTGCGGTAGCCCTTCACGCTACTGGCACTACATTCCTGGAATCACTGTCAGCCTATACTCTTTGACCCCTGCTGCTACGTACTGGCCCACTGTTTTTACCTGGTGCCATGCACTGAAGCGATCTGGCGAGCCGTTCCGCACGTCATCTCTACGTTTTACATAAATTACGCACTTCCTCTAACGAAGAGTCACCACTTTACAGAGCTTGAAATCTTATTTTTTCCTCAGGTGTCTGAAGCACTACCATATCCCTTATCAAGGTATCCGCCTATGAAGTCTCTTTATCAGATGGTGGGCACTTAAACTGAGAATGTCGCGCCAGCCCGGACAGCTCACTGTGCGTTTGACCCTCACTTTTCCTGCACTGGAAAAATTCAAATCTAGCTGACACTACATGGGGCACTTTGTTAAAATCCTTGTTAAGTTTTCTAAAATTTCTGCCCATTTAATATTTGATATTTTCCTATCGTGGAACAGCTTTTTTACTAAGTTGGCCACTTTGTTGCCTGCGCAACTCAGAAAAACGCCTTTATCATTTTTGCGCCCCCTACCTTGTAACACAGTAGGTGTTGCTCCAACCTGTGAGTGTATTCCCCCACTCCTCCGCGTCCGGCTGAAAACCAGGGAACTGTGGAGGGGAGCGTGCGCTGACTGCCTCCATTAATGCTGCCATCTGCGCTTCCGCCTGTTGCCGCTGCTGCTGTATCTGTTGTAGTTGGAGCTGATTCTGCTGCTGTTGCATCTGTTGTTGCATCTGTTATTTGTTCGGACTCCATGTCGTTTTTCTCTCGTCGACAGTTTTGTAGTGTCCAATCAAAAGGCAAGAATTCATAAAACGATTATTATTCAAGACCAGGTACAATTGCTGAAGTTCCGTATCACCAGAAAAATGTACCAAAAGTGAAGCAGTGTTATCGTTGTCCAGAAGAAGTCCCAAAATCAGCCGAGTCGTCAAATATCCACAAGAGAGTTCCACTTTCGTCGCACAGGTTGTCGTCGTAGCTGATCTCCACTCTTCACTCTCCACTCTCCAAGTCGCTCGCCAGGATCCAGTCACTAACACCGTCGCTCGCTCTCTGCCCTGGCGTCGGGTCGGGGCCCGCTAGGACTAGCGGCCCGCCGCCTAGCTACGGAGTAGGGGCGGTGGCGAGTCCCTACCCGCTTGCTCGGGCGGACGGCCGCGCGCGGACAGTCCAGGCCGGTCGCACCGGTCGCCTTCCTCTCCCGCCAGGGGCGGTAACGCCCCACTGACGTCACTCGACGGCGGTTCCTTCAAATGCGTGCGGGCGGTCACGACACCAATTAATCTGTCTTTTAATACCTCCAATCCAAAATATGATTCTATATGTTCTTTCAAATGACTATAATGGATCCAAATAAACCAAATGCTCTTAGTCTACTTAATGCAAATGGAATAAAGAGGCAAGAAAATTCCTTTTGGCACTTCTTAAAAGAGCATAAAATACTAATAGCATGTTTAACAGAAACTCATCTCATACCAGGCAAACGTTTCTCTATACCCGATTTCAAAATTTATCGTAATGATCGGATATCAACATGTGCCTCAGGTAGAGTAGCAATCATAATTCGAAAAATGTGAAGTATAATCAAGTACCTGTTCCGCACTCAACAGATTTAGAAGCGATAGCAATTAACATAACTACAGAAGATGGGTAGTAGTTAACCCCTTAACAAAAAAATCCAATAGAATACGGTAATATTTTTTCTCAATATCCCTGATTTATTTTGATGGGCGATTTAAATAGCAAAAACAGGGCTTGGGGTTGTAATGTGACTGCACATCAGGGTGCGAAACTGTTTAATTTCAACATTAGTATTCATGCCCCTATAAAACCCACCCACTACCCAACAGATCCAAACAAGAAAGCGGACATTCTAGATATAATCATTACAAAAGGCATAACCTCACCGAACTACCAGAAAGTAGTACCAGATTTACATTCGGACCATTCTCCCTTCATCATATCGTTGGGAATACCGACACACTCTTTAGAAAAAATACCGAAACCAATCAATGGTAAAATTAACTGGGATCATTTCCGTGACTTAATAACAAGCGGTTTGACATATCCATATAACATGATATCCATCGAAGACATAGATATTGAATTAAACAAACTCACAAACTGCATACATAAATTAAAATATGCCCTTATACCCTCCAATTAGTCACACAGAAAGTCAAATTTATCACACCTAAAGAGCTTTTTCAACTAATTAAGAAGAAAAGAAAAATGAGACGTATTTGATAATCCAACAGAAATATAAACAATAAACGTAAATTAAACCCCATCTAAAAATTTTTCAAACAAAAATAGATGAATGTAGATATTGAAACTTTCATAAATTTCTAAGCCAATTTCACCCTAATACCAGACCACTATGGAAAACAGAAACATTACAAAAGAACGAACAGAGCTACAACCTTTACAGAAAAATGGTAAGATAGCATACTCAGATGCTGAAAAAGCGAAGGCTCCAGCAGAATATTTAGAAAGTGTCTTCACTCCAAACCTCATAGAATATCTTATTATCAATGCGAAAGTAGAAGAATACATGAAACTACCTCTGTGCACTGTCCCAACGAAAAAAAAAATCATTTCTCCTTCAGAAGTGGCAAATGTAATTAAACTTTCCAAAGCTAGAAAAACACCAGGGTATGGCAATATTACAAACAAAGCATTAAAAGAACTTCCTCGACAAGCAATTGCAATAATCACAGCAATATTTAACGCATCACTGAGCATAGGATACTATCCATCGTCATGGAAACGGACAGTTATACTTCCATTCTGCCAGCCAGGCAAAAGACCCAAAATTCCAAGCAATTACAGGTCTATTAGTCTCCTTACTTCATTGACTAAAATTTTTGAAAAGCTCGTTTTTAAAGAGAATCCAAGCGTATTTAACGAAAGTTAATGCAATTCCCAACACTCAAATTTGGTTTTAGACCGAATCATGCAACTACCCATCAACTGCTGCAACTTGTCGAGCACATAGTAAACGGTTTTTACGATAAAAAACACACAATAGCTTTCTTTAGACATTTCGCAGGCATTTGACCGAATTTGGCACAATGGACTAATGTACAAAACTACGAGAAATTGGAACTTCTGATTATCTGCAGAAGCTAATTCGAAGTTTTCTTACTGACAGATATTTTTAAGTAAAAATAAATGATTCTATGTCACCGCTTTAACCTATTCTCGCAGGCGTCACAAGGCTCGGTTCTCAACACTGTTCTCAATTTTTACAGCAGACTATCCAACCCCACACGAAGCAAGTATAGCTATTTATGCTGACGATACCGATATCTTTACTTCACATACCGACATCAACATATGATTACATACAATCATACATTTACCGTTATACGAATTGGACCAGAAAATGGAGAATTAAAATCAACCCCTCAAAATCACCATCCAAAATATTCACACTCAGACGTCATCCCTTCCCTACAGCCTTACAAATAAGTAACACCGATGTTCCCTGGATTTCTCATTCTTCGCCAGCCAAATACCTAGGTGTCTTACTGGACAAACGGTTAACTTGGAAACCGCACATTCAATCAATAGCCCATAAAACACGAGGAAAAGTTTTAAAACGCTACCCGTTTATCAATAGAAACTCCACCCTTAGTATAGAAATTGAGCTGCTCATCTATAAAATGATAAGACCCACAATGACATATGCTTGCCCAATATGGCGCCACACAGCACCAACCAACCAACCTATCGATTTTGCAGAAAGTTCAAAACAAATACCTAAGACAAACCTTGAAAGCCCCCTGGTTCATTACACCGAGAACTTCAAACACCTTTCCTCTCAAAATTCATCTCACAAACCTCCAAAAATATTACACTCTCCTCCCAGCATGTCCAAACACTCCAATATTCAATCTCGGTCAAAACGCTCATCATCCTTCTTCCCCCCTAATTCATAAAAATCTTCGCCACAATTTCCCACACAACACACCCCTCCACTTCTAAACAATAAATGTAAACTTCCTTAGTCAAGTTATACAAATATGAAATTTTAAAAATAGTGAAGGGGTATATCGAGACCCGCAGCCTGAGAATGGCCAGGTAAATTCATTGTATGTAACATTGTACCCATCAAAATCCCCGAAAGACGAAAGTCGAACGGGAAGAAATAAATTTAAAAAAAGAAAAGAACACCAGTCTCATTGTAATTTTTTACCAGTTAGAAATTATAATATCTGTTAATAGATTACAATGCGAGTACTACAAACATTATAAAGACAACATCGAGGTACTTTAATTATTATTCTCTCTTTACAGTTTATGAAGTGATGAATCTTGCTCTTTATGAGCAACGTTTTATACGTGAAAGGCTTCTTAAAGCTTTTAGAACGAAACACAACTTTTATCGCTCTTAAGGGTAGTACAGATAACGCAAAGCAAATTTTCTATCCTTTGAATGAACTCTTATTTCCTAAACGAGATCAATAAAACACTAGAACAGCGATACTAGGGATAAAAGTAAAAGGGAAAGCATTACTTTCATTAGCTAAGATGTTCACCAATTTTACAGTAAGCAAAAATTAACAAAGACAAAAATAAATTAATGCTCATGAATGCATTGAGCCTTGTCTAAGTCTAAGTCTCAATACATACGTAAGTATATTTTAATACTGAGAATCGCACACAGGAACCCGTTCTTTCCCAGTTGAATTTGTTTTGATTTCCAGATGGAGGATTCCCATTCTAGACTTTTTCTCATCTCTCTTGTATTTTCGAAACTGAGAATTAACTTTCAAAATTTTATTCTTATCGACTTGACTTCTCTCTGAACTCCTTTACAAAAAGAACTTGAAGTGATAAGCTCTATCATTATTAGGCTCTGTAATTGATACTTAAGTAAATTCATGTATGTATACACGAAGACAATCTGTTACTGTTTCACGAAGACACGCTACTCCGTTTCTGATCGAAAATAAATTTTGTCAGTCCATTGTTTTCTGCATCGTAAGAACTACGGAAAAGATGGCCGAGGACAAATCGGTCGCCTCTCGATTAGACCTGGATTACCACCTCGATTACACCTGTGTAAAGAAATCTCCCACTTATTTTCAACTTTCATTCTAAGTCAACGCAATCGGCTCTGCACTCCTGAGATCATGATATAAGCAGAAGGGTATAATCATGACCACACTTTACTATGTAAATATTGGCCATAGAACAACGGGTCTCCAGCGAAAAAAGCAATCAGTAGCACTCGAAACCTCATGATGCACCACATACCCTGAAAGATGGAAGTTTTAAAGTAGCTAGAGGGGAATACGTTTTGCTCCAATTGTAACACGGAAAAAAATATTTTGGGACATTATTTTAAATATGCTTTCCTACAGGTACTTGTTGTTTCTTTCAAGAGCTATAATATTTCATCTTCAACTACTTCAGTTTTAGAACTGTCCACGAAAACTGTTACGTCCAAGATTTAAGTCACGCGACTAATGACTTTGGTCCTGCGCGGAGCGACCGACAATGCGTCCGCCGCTTTAGAGAACCCTCCACCACTCTTCGCATCTCAATGGAAATGTCGCTGCGCATTGGATGTGCAGTTGGCGCGGGCGACCGCGGGAGGCAGCGCTTCCGAGAGCGAGCGGACGGAGCCTTTGCCGCGCCGCGCCGCGCCGCGCCGTACCGCTCCCAACTGCCTTTTGAGGGCGCAGAAAGCGCGGGAACCGGTCGACACACGCCGCTGCTGCCGCGCCGCTGCGCCGACTGCCCATACTTGGGCTCGCCCGCGCCCTCCGCGCCGGGGACCGAAGCCGGGACCGTCGACGCCGTTAGCCGCCGCCGGCACGCGACTGCCCAGACGGACGCCTCGACGCATCTCTTTTCTGAGGAAGCGCGTCAGCTTCGTAGGGGCCATTCCATAGCCAAGAAAGAAGTTACTAGATATTTTAAATGCATCTCTGAACAAGTAATAAGGTAGTATTGTGTTTCTATTAAATTATGACGTCTACGTGACAGTCTCTTCCAGAATTCGAATCAGATATTATTACTGCTGTTCAGTTCACAGCCGTGATGACTGAAATGCGTATAAATACTTCTGTTAGCACTTTCCTTTCCCCTTTGAGAAGAGACGTATTAAAATTCCACCACTCGATTGATACTCTAGCGCCAAGAAACAAAAATATATAATGCTCACACACATACACACACACACACACACACACACTTATTATATACATCTTATTTATTTCATAATGATTCCAATTTGATAGAACATCAGAATAGCGATAAGACTGTACCACAACCTCGTCTTTCTACACACAATTAAATCTGGGCATATGAACTATCCTAATAATCTTTCTGAAGTGCGACTTTATGCTCCGCATCATAAACACAGATTTCACCAACCTTTTTATATGTCTAACTATACAACAAACTATAAGTGTAATGATGTATTCAACGGAATTTCACGCGAGGCCAATCAATTATGCAATGATATTGACTTCTTTCATAATAATAATAATGTCAAATTCAAGAAATCTCGGAAATTAATTTTACATTTATAATCCTACTTAACTTTACTTTGAATTGTTTATTCCTTAGTGTAATTTTTTATTAATCTATTGCGTAAGAGAAGTACGTTTCTTGAACCCAAAATATATTTTTTTTAAAGTATTGCAGACAAACGGCCCTTATTTCCTGGATGATTCTCGAAGCTAGAGTCGAAAATCCTGCCACGGTCGAAACTCGAACCTCCCGGTCAGAGACAATGGCAACAGTAGATGCACTGAGCCACCTCTCCCGGTCACTGTGAAGAGAATTTGTCAGAGTGAACTTGAGAAGTCAAATAAACTGAAATTTTCACTGAATGTGAGTGAAAATGACTATACTGAAATACGAAAATATGTTCGCCTTTTCTGATTATGTAGATTAGTAATGACTAGGAACGGATTTTATTGTAATAAAAAATACAAAATATGTACATATATATGTGCTTATTTTTTCCAAAACATGTAAGAAAAAATAGAAAATATTAAAATAAAAATTCATTATTGTTTTCTACAACCATTCTCTGACCATAAAACGTCGCCGATCAATCCTTAGCAAGGATTCGGAGTGGCTGAAAGTAGGTTCTATCCTTACTGAAGTAATTGTACAGTAGACTTAACTAAATATAAGAATTGTATTTGAAATATAAAATACGTTTATAGTATATATTACAATATTTACGAGAAGCTGGTGGACAAGTGAATGGTAGAACCGTGTAACGAGGGATGGATCCCAGAGGAGGGGGTTCCAAATCGAACAACGCGATAAGACAATTTACTGCAAAACTTATTTGTTAGTTTTCGATGGAGTAACGAATGTGCTGTTTGAAACATAAGCAAGAACGTAGTTGAAATTACTATTTTTCACAAAAATCCACCATCCTTTACTCCGACTGAGTAGTAAGCAGGATGGAGAGGTAAGTTTGACAATTCAAGGCAAAGATGTGGTGGTGGTCATTGAACTGTAGCAGCATTACATTTGATTTATAAGAAAGATAATCCCGCAACATATATTGCAAACGCGCATATGAAACACACATATAAATTCGACATATAAATATATTAAAATGTAGCGAAATATGTCTTAATTGGTAAAATATATAAATATTATTAAACCAAAATATGTAAAATAAAAGTAGTCTAATTCATTCAGAATTCTTAAATTCTAAAAAATATAATTGAATGCTGGTATCTTGTTCGTCTAAAAACATGTAATCACATGGAAATCCGTTCTGTATACATTAAGTTTACGAGGACTCTTACTTTTCAAGTGAATAGTAGCCATGATGGATCCCAGAGAGGGGAGGGAAAGGGATCCCCCACCACCACCAAATCGCACAACGCCGTAAGATAATTTTCTGTAAAAATATTTGTTAATTTTCGAGTAACAAATGGACAGTTTGAAACATGAGTAAGCACGCAGTTGAAATTAGTTTTGTTCACAAAAATCCGCTAGTCCTTGACAGCGAGTACGCAGTAAGGGGGGAGGGATAAGTTTGACGGTATGGTGGTCATAGAAGCGCAGCCGCATTACATTTTATTTGTAAGATGATTCCGTAACATACATTACACGCATCTGAAATGTTTCGTTTCGACATATAAATAGATAAAAATGTAACGAAATATATAGTAATAGCTAAAATATGTAGAAATGTGTAATTATACCAAAATATGTAAAATATAGTTCTAATTCATTCAGAATGTCTTGTAAACTGTAAAAAAATATATTGAATGCTGGTATCTAGTTCCTGTGAAAATATGTAATTACATGGAAATCCGTTCCCAAGTAATGACATTTAATAACATTATTAATCTATTTGTGTTTCTTTATTTTCACACACATTAAAACGCCGTGCCATATTCCATCTTGGAGATACTACCCTCAGATGTCACGTTAGAAAAAAACAAGTATAACTTATCTTTGCGGTGATCGTCCCAGCTTCCCTGAGGCGAGGCCGTCGCTCGGCCAACACATGCCCGCTCACCGGGGGGCCAGTCTGCACTGCCCCGCTCGACTTACGTCATGGGGTCCTACTCCCCTTCAACTCTTATGCGCCCTTAGTACGTCCCCATGTGACAGACACCTCTCCAAAGCCCGATAGCCGTTCGGAAACGTGGCTGGCAACTGGTGACGTTTCAGAAGAAATGTCATGTGTATGCTAGTTCGTCAGCAAGACAACATAAGAAACAATGAAACAGGAAACTGAACTATGCATCAAACAGATGTGGATGCGCACTAAAAGAAGAAATTGAAATGAACGAACTCGAGAATAAAATCCCCTAGAGAACAAAGGGCAGCCCGCCAACGTCGCAATAAAAAGCTACACGCCCCCGCGTGAAAACTTTCCCATCGGCGCGGCGCGGCGCGGGGCGAGGCGCCTCGCCAACGAGAGTGAAAACGGAGCGGCTTTCCTCCGGTAATCGCTTGTAATGATACATCGCGAGTTACACGGAGATCGCTCAGATGAGCGCGGAGACGCTTCCCCGCCCCAACTCCCGCGAGGCGCGAGAAAGCACCCACCCCCACCCCACCTCCCCGAACCAGGCGACGAACGGACGATCTGATTCATTGAGATACATAAAAACAAGATTTTACACATTCTCGGCGCTGTCGGTATCAGTTTGTAAATTGAACAATCATTAATGTTATGGTTATGGAAATAAAACTTCCCCGCGACTCCCCCCCTTGCGTCGGGGCAACGAACGGACGATTTTGATTTGTCCGTTCGATCAGAATCAGTATCAAGAAATTGTTAACGTCAGAATCGCTATCAAAATAGGGTTAATGGCGCATAGTAAGTAGTTTCAATTATGTTATAAGGTACATTTAAAGTGATTTTTGTGAGGGTCTACTAGTACTTCTACAACTCTTAGATGACATCTATCTGATTATTTCTCTTGGACGAGTTTTAATTAATTTTTCTATGACATTTGCAGTCATACGCAGGTGTATATTCGATTATTTAGTAGTATGTAATTAGTGTAAGGCCGGGTCGAAGCGCCGGAGCCTGTGATATGCGCATATAACCGTCATTTCTTAAAATTTAAATGGGAATATTTCGATATTATCAACATATAGCAACTTTGGTCATTTATCAAAACAAATTTCATAGTCGGGTATTTCTAAAATACCATATTCCATTCACAAAGTATTATTTATTAACTTCACATTGTTCACTCTTTTTACTGTCTCGCTACGGAGTAGAGAGAAAGTTATGTATTGCAACGCGAAAAAGTCAAATTTCCAACATAAAAACTCTTATTACGATACACTAGTAACGAAGAAGTGGATAAATCCAGTTGCTAAATTTAGAAGAAAAAAAATCTCTAACACATGGTTTAACCATGTTTTGTGGGTTCTTGATACCGAAAAGGTCTGTCCGTCCATCTGCGAACAACGCTGACGATATTGAACAACATTGATATTACCCAATCTGACTGATGTCGCGGTCCCTTGAATTTAAAATCGATATTTTAATTTTTGAGGGTACTTTACATGAAGCCCATCGAACATTTTTCAAATTTTCAAAAACTGGCTCCATCGTTTTTCAGATTATTTTGGATAGTGTGAAGGACATTTAAGAGAATGGTGCATGCGTCATGATTTTTGAAAACCCGGATTTTTCGAAAATTGTTAAAGTTCAATTTTTTCGGAGTCGTCCTACATACTAGAATATTAAAGAGATAGATTTTTACCTGAATTATTTTTTTCTTTAAAAATAGATTTTGAAATAAGGTCATGTACAATTTTTTGAAAATTCGAGTACTTTTCGGGTAATTTTGTGTGAAAATACGGGCGAGAAAGGACAAACAGTTTTAGCATTACTAGTTTTTGTTATTTTAATATTACGCATATAATAAGTGATTATATCTACATTGTTTTTTATATTAAAAGTTGTTAATTCTAAAAACATTGAATTGATGCCGTACATCAATCTATCGATATTATGTCACAAATCAAAAATTAAAATTCGATTGTATATACACCATTTCTCTCGGACTAATGTGTTGCGGAGGTCCTGATGCACCGTCTTGGTATTTCTGGCGTGACAACCAAGTACCAGTCATCGTCGGTGTAGCTGCTCCCGTCATAGAAGGGTTTACGTTTGCGTTTGTATACAAATGTAACAAAACTATAGTTACAGAAATGCCGCTGTATGATTCTGACGGTGCAGCATACTCTCACTATACTGTCATAGGTGGAAGCAACTGTCCCTACAATTGCTGTCAATTTTATGACAAACCCTACTGTGTTGCCGCGGACGTCGTCGACTCTCGCAGTAACTGTTCAATAATTATTGTTACTGTCCTGTCAAGATTGCCATTATTGTGCACTGACACCACTGACAATCCATCGCAATTCTCTCCTCCGGTTTAAATTTGGTGGCCAGTGAACTCGTCACTCTTGTCACTCTTGAACACACTTTCAAGCCTTTTCTTTCTGTGATAATTACGACAATCATTCACCTGTTCTTTCCATTTCTTCACCCCACCTCCAGTGGTTAAAAAAGGAAGCATTTTACCAACTGTCTTTTCTTCTCCAACTAACACTGTCATGTCCATTCGAATTACCGTTTCAAACTAAATGCGTTTCTACATTTCATGGAGATTTATTTACTTTTTCACTTTTCTATCAACTATTGAGTTCCTACCGAAATACTCCTCTCTCTTTTGCACCCTGAGGTCATTACGTGAGTCACATTTACATACAAAATCTGTTGCATCGTTGCAGCATCAGCTATTCAGCGCGATTTTAAATCAGTGGCGGCTTGTAGGGTAGTGCCAGTGTGCCATGGCACCCCCGACAAATAGGAAGGAAAAGAAAACTTCACCACAATGTTTCTTCTTCAAAATAGTTTTCTTTATAATAATTCATTCGAACGAACACTTCGTCTTTCGATGGTCTATCATTACTCTCTTCAAACGGACAGGGCGCAGTGCCATCTGTCGGCCTCCTTCTAAACCTCTGAGCCACCTAGGAATTGGCGCCGTGTATGTCCATTTAACGCTGTACGAAGACCTCTGTACAGGTTAGTATGCGTCGTTATGGACGGCATGGTGCCACAAGCGAAGTGGCACAGAAGTTCACATTCTCCTCACTAGAGAGTGCACTAATGGCGCTATCTTCATCGCGCAGACTTATCTCTAGCTCAGGATGACCCCCGATGCCCTAGTATTTCGTACGTCGTGTCGTGTTGTTTCGCACATGGAGAGGCGGCGTAAGGCTTCCCCTCTTCAGCGATCTTAGGAAGCTGCGACCCTTTGAGATTTCTGTGGGCCCTCAGGTCTTCAGTCTGAGTATTGTATTTGTTCTTATTATTTTTAGTTTGTTTTCAATTTAATTTTCATTTTAACTTAATAAACATGGTCACTGTAAAATTAAATTTTGTGCTCACGAATTTTGTTTTAGAGATTACTACACCAGTTTTAAAACACCACAACAATGTTTAAAAACATCGATGGTTTTTGACCGATGTTTTATTAACATCGATGTTACAATTTTGAAAATCGATGTTTTGTTACCGATGTCGCATCACTAACTGGCACCACCAATAGAATTCCGTACCGGCCGCCACTGTTTTAAGCACATCGGTCTGTCTCCAAATAAGGCAAACGCCGCCCCACGGTGAATGAGGCAAAGTTCACTCTTGAATTATGTTTATATATCCAGTAACTACCATCCTGTAAAGGGCAAAAGCCTCCTGACTGACAAAACGAGTCCGCTGCGAAGTTTCTCGGGGTTCTCAGTTTCCTGTCTCTCATTCGATGTACTGAACGGCCAAAAAGGCTAGGAACTGAGGATTATTATAAAGAGGATTAAATTTTGTTCACTCACGGTAACACTTACTTTTAAAGGTTTGCTCAAATACAGAACTCAGCCACTATTTCATGTAAAAAAGCTTTAAGATTGAATACAGTCTCAGAAACCATTTAGCTGCTTCAGTAAGAGGTACATATCGAAGAGATAATTTTGAAAGAAAAATTCTTGGTCTAGAAAAGCTTTTTTTCAAAATGGAACTAGACAAGACATGTACTAAAATGCATTAGTTAGCATTTCTCAAGGAAGTTCCCGCAGCGCATAAAATGTCCTAGTTTCGCAATTTTTGAGGCAGCGTTTCCGTACAAAGGCGGTGGTCCTTATCCTCAGGGTCCTCGTCCAGCGTCCACTTGAGGCTGATGACGCCGTGGGGGGAGGGGAAGGCAACTCCGCTCTCTCCTTTGTTCGCGCCGAGCGGGAGGGCGTGGCGGGCGGACCCGGGCCACGGCTCGTCTTTCCCGCCTCCCACGCCTCCGCGCTCTCCCGCTTCCGGCTTCCCGCGCCTCGCACGCCCCACAGGCGCCGACGAGCGGAGAGCGACGCGACGCGAGGGGAACAAGGAGAACAAAAGCGGCTCAAGCAGTTGCGTTGCAGTCTTACAACTCTTCAGAATTATGGCGACTTTCTTATTGTTGTTTAACCTTGTCTCTCAAACTGTTGATAGTCGGCTTCCTTGAAAATATCCGTGCGGTACTTGAGTTTAAGTGAATTTAAGAGATAGTCAACGACACTGGGAAGAAAGTAAAAGAAAAACTGGGACGAGCTAGCAACGAAATATGCCTTAGTTTAAAGAAAAAGTATTATGCCGTCGAGAAGAAAATAGGAATCAAGGTTGCCAAGACATCACCATTATCGTCAATGATTACATCTTTAGTACGGTTATTTGCCGCATTGAGAATTTTTGTTGATATTATTAGAATTTGCAAAACCTTGGGTGTAAATAAATAGAAATTTTTAAATACTGAACGACACATGTTGCGAACGGTTCAAGTTAAACTTTTAAACCAATTTTGAACTTTCCTATTCCTTATTTTGCTGACCCAGATCTTTACAACGCTTGCGAAAATGATACAAAAATGGCATATATGATACGGAACCTAAATAACTACTAATCAAAATTCCAAAGCACGTAATCGGTAAACTAAGAAAAATAAAACTACCATCTGAGATATTAAATTCTTAAAAAAAAATCTTTTTTAAACAAAAAAATCGCATCGAGACTCGACCTCAAGTACTCCGAGTTTATTTATTTTTTATTTATTTAGTCATAAATTGTATGTGATGTATGGGGGAGAAAATCATTTGCACACGCTTTCTTGAGTTTCACAATCCCTTCCCAACAATATAATTATTAATACTTGAAAGATGAAATAATAATAATAATAATAATAATAATAATAGTAATAATAATAATAATAGTAATAATAATAAATTTAAAAAAGCAAGAGATTAACATTTCAAAAACTAGATATTTTCGTTGCCGAATTATAGAAAACTTATTTGTAACGGTAAACGAACGAACAGATTTGATTTTTCTCTATTGCTAACAAAATAGAAATCCACCCTAATCTCTACTACCACTACAAGCAAAAGAAAGCTCAACAAAACGTGCGCAGAGTAAAGCTACATTTACGTCCAGAAGCAAATCAAGGGGTCATCTCACCATTTGCTCAATGGATCAGGGAAACTGGGCAAAAACCCGATCGAGATGGGGGTCATTGACCTGGAAGCCGAAATACATTACTTGCTACAGGCATATTAGGTCTTTTTTTAAATTGTACAATGCAAAAGTAAACTAATTCATTATACTATATCTTGGTTTTGTTAAAGTAAACATTATTTTTCTTTCTGACGATCAGTATAGTCTCTAATTGTATAGAAACAGTTTTGCAGCAGAAAAGATTGTACTTTCAACTTAAATTTGTGTACCAATTTTAATTGTTTAATTTCATCTGGCAATGTGTTGTAAAGTAACGTACATATATTGTATGTGGATTTCTTGTAGTGAGCTGTTGATACTGACATTTGTTGACCATGTTTTCTACGTCGAGTGATGTAACTATAAATATCAGTATTACATGAAAATATATTCCCACCGTTTAGTAAGTCACTTTTGATAAATACTACAGATTCGTAAATAAATGGGCAATGCAATGGTAAGATTCCAAGCTCAGTGAAAAGATGCTTGCAGGGATAACGTGGATGGCATTTTGTCATTATTCGGATAATTTTCTTTTGTAATCTGGGCACTAAAGATGAGCTTCCCCAGAATATTATGCCATATCTCAGGCGGGAATGTACAGTTGCAAAATACACGCAACGAGCTGCATGAAGGCTGACAGAATTAGAAAGAATTCTGAATGCATAACATAATGAGCTGAATTTAGTGTTTAATTCTGTTATATGTACATTCCATTTGAGGTTTGATTGAATTGAGAGACCTAGAAATTTTATTACCTGAACATCAGCTAATTGAATATTGTTCATTTTCAATGGAGCATACGATTGCCGATTTGAACGCAAATTGCATTGAGACAGTTCTTGTTTGTTAACTATTAATTTGTTATTACAAACCAATTTGAACCTTCTGAAATTGAACTATTAATTTTTCTTCTTCGCAAAGAATATTCGTGTCATCGGCAAACAGAACTGTTCTTCCATATTTAATAGATGAGGGCATATGGTTTACGTACAACAGAAAGAGGATATGATCTAAGATCGAACCTTGTGGGACCCCATGTTCAATTGGCAAAGAATTGAAAAGATAAGTAAATAATGTCCTTTCGTGCCAGTACGGTATTTCTACTCTTTGAGATCGATGTTGAAGGTACGAAGTTATCAAATGTAGGGCAATACCACGAATTCCATAAGAAGGTAATTTTGAGAGCAAGATGTTATGGCTAATAACGTCAAAAGTTTTCGAAAGATCTAAAAATATCCCAATCATTTCATCTTGTTTGTGCATTGATGAATCAACATCTTTAAGGAATGAAAAAATGACAGTTTCCGTAGATTTTGATTGTCTGAAAACGTGTTGTGAGTCTGAAAACGCTTCGTTTTTCCTGAGAAAAGTTTCCATTCGCGTATAGAAAAGTCTCTCTAATATTTTTGAGAAAACTGACAAAAGAGAAATTGACCGGTAATTTTGAATTTCATTTTTGTTTCCTTTTTTAAAAGTAGCTTAATTTTTGCTGTTTTGAAAATATCTGGAAATATTCCTGTGCACAAGGAAGATTGAAAATGTGAGTTAATGGATGTATAATGGCAGGTGCACACGTTTTTAATAAACAATCCGGAAATTCATCTAAATAAGATAAATATTTATTTTTTAGTTTACTGACTATTCTGAAGATTTTGTTGAAAGAAGTTTCGTAAATAAACATCGTGCCGAAATTTTTTGATAAGCATATGATGTTGAATTTTGTAGTTTTAGTCCATTCGTGAGATCAACAGCAATTCTACAAAAGTGTTAGTTGAAGATATCCGCAACTCCTCTAGATTACTTGTTTCTCTTTCATTATCCTTTAAAACAACATTCTCTACGAAATATCGTGATGATGTGGTCGTATTTTTTACGATATTCCACATTGCTTTAGTTTTGTTTCTAGCGTTCAAATATCTTATTTTTCATTATTTTTGCCTGAACTATTATTTTCTTTAAAATTCCTTTATATTCTCGGACGTAGACATGGAAACCGGGTAACGTGGAAACCGGGGTTAACCGCCCTGCACATTCTCTACGCAATTGAAACGGCCTAACGCTCATTGAACTCGGGCCAACGTTACAAAATCGAATGATCTGTGGTATACCCCCAATCAGAGGACGAGTCGGAGTTACGCTCCGCCGCTCCGCTAGTGGAGGGGCACAGCCCCTCCCCGCCCCCTTCACCGGGCGGTGGAGTATAAAGTCATAGGCCGGGAGCAGAGCGCTCTCGTTCAGTGATAACTTCGTTTAGTTACCATCGCCGCCGCTCGCTACACGCCCAATCGCGGCGTAATCAGCTGCGCGCTACTAGGGGACTCGAGGCTACTGCCGCCAGCTATCGCATAACGACGCTTATCGCCACTGCCGGTGATAAGGCCCGAAACGGAAAGAACGCCGTTAGGAAATTTGTACAGTTGTTTGTTACGTAAATTGTGTATTTGTTATGGTGAAAGTAAATGGCTATTAAACATTGAATGTTTAATTTACCCTTCATCCTGCAGATACAACAGTATCAACCCAATATTTCCAACATGCTGTTTTCTAAAATACAGAGTGATCAGAAAATAGACCTTCACTATTTATGTCAAAACCTACACTATTTATGTTAAAAAAATTATAGAAAAAAATACAGCATATTTGGAGAAACAAGTTTTTCACGAGTATAATTTGCATTAATTTCAACTAGAAATTGGGTGAAAAGTACTCGGTTTTACAAAAAGATTTTACATGATCTTTTTTAAGGAGTTGATTTTCTAGAACAGACTTTGTCTAAGGCAAAAATCTCTATCTTCAATTTTATACTTTTGAAATGTTAACATTTTGCAATTTTCGAAAATACGGAGAGAATGAGACTAACACCGTATTTTTTACTGTCTTTGGATGCATAAGCGAAAACAAATTAAAGAAAATATTTGAGCAATTTTTTTGAAAAAAATTGTTTGAAAAAATGAAAATTCCCTATATTTCGCTGAAAATTAAGCTAAAACTACTCATATTTTCGAAAAATTATACATGATCTTATTTCAAGATTTGCCTTTAAACAGATTTCAATAAGGAAAAAATCTCTGTCTTCAATACCGTAGTTATAAGAAGATGCCGAAAAAAATTCGAAAAATCAGATTTCAAGGAAAATGAAGGTGATTTGAGCGAGATACGTGTTGTGTTTAACATGTCTTTTTTATTGTATTAATAAAAAGATGATGGGTTCTTCTATGTTCTGGTAGAGTTTGAATGGTTTTCACCGTCTAGTTTCGGCGTAATGAGACCGTAAAGTTCGTCGTTTTAGCATGATCTCTTATGGCGACGTGGCAGATCCGACCTGAAATTTTAAAATTGTGAGAAAACTAACTGTTGAAATTGTCGAAGAATCAATGTGCGCAATTTGAAGGTCACTCACAGTTTCAAATGGGAGAATTTTGCAAAATTATAAGTCACAATCAGTCCAAAGAGAGACGTTTGCGCGCTTCCTAGTGGGTCGGGACGGAAACGCGCAACTCGAATGTGGATGGAGGGTTTGTTGTCTGCAATAATTCAGTCTTTTGTCCAATGATGTTCTGCACAATAGCCACATTTTGGAGTCATTGTGCAATAATTTTTTGTGTGGCCATAAATAAAGCTTTTTTACATTGAGGTGGGCTCTGCGGTTTCCTTCTTAAATTCTTCTTTTACAATACAGTGCAGTAGTTTGTCTAATTTAAATATTTCTTTTCCTTCCCTTAATTTTTTTTTGGATAATTTAGACTTTCTCATTCGTGATAAATTTCTTCCTCTTTAATTAATGGTACGATTAATGGTATGTTATTTATTACAACTGATCAGTTTTTTTCTGATTGTACACTGTATAATAAGGGACTTTTCCTCTTCACAATATTTTCTGACTTTTCGGTAGTCGGTAACATTTTTCAGTAGTAATTTTATCGAATCTCCTGTGGTTTTAAGAGAAAACCCATTTCCTATTAATTGCGTTAGATCTGTGGTTAAAATTGTTACGTTTCCTACGTTTTTAATGCATATGAGAGGTATTTTTATATTTTCTGATTGTGGTTCTTTATTGTTTACATTTTCATCTGATTCTAAGATCTTCTACTGTTTCTAAGATTGAATATCTATTTAATAAATTATAGTCTTTTATTGCACTATTGTGTAGCTTTCTGCGCTTTGCGTCACTATAATCACTTACTTTTGTGGGTCCTCTTTTTTGTCAGTTGTTGATGTGAACTTGTTTGATGATGTTCACTGGTGCTCTCTGCTGATCTATCTTCTGCGAGCTGATGGTTTCCGAGGGGCTGGGCAAGTTACACATTTTTGTGGAGCATGTTGTGCCGCTGCCTCCGTGCTGTTTGTTGGGTCGAACCGTTGATTGTTGAAGCTGTCGTTTTATATTTTGGTTTTGTTTGCTCCAATTTTTGGAGATTTTCTTGTAGCATATGATTTTGATGTAGGAGACGTTGGTATTGCTCCTGTAGATTTTCCACTTGGTTTCGTGTGTGAATTGTGAATTAATTAGTGTTGAGTACGAGTCACTAGTTCCTTCATTGTTCAATAGTTCTATGGATGTGCTGATATGTCCCTCTAAAGGGATATCTTCTAATAACATTTTGGACACTAAACAGTACTATTGGTCTGTCATTCACTTTGGGACTTACTGATTTCAGCACTGTCATGCCACAACTGTGGATAACTGCACTTTAGTTAGGCCACAATGCGGCAAAATGGTCATGAGCTACGCCTATGCAAAAGAAATTATCGATCGCACCGGCACTGACAAAGTTCTGATTCACGCACTGATAAAGGCGCAAGCGACTCAGAGCCAAGATACGTCCGTCCCGCTCGGCGGTTGAGAGCACAACGCACAGTTCTTATGGAGTCGTGGAGCGGAAATTGCCTCTGGGTACTGAGGTTTAATTAATGCCACTTACATAGATCTATTTAGGTGGCGTTGGTTTAGATGTCCGTCTTCCCACTACGATCATAGCGCCAAAACACGCAAAAACACATTTTTGGAAATTAGAATCTTAGAATCTTCTTGCCCGATCCGAAAAAAAAATATATTTCCCCACCAGGAGATCGAAACGCGTTGAATGACACATCATATGTCTCGACTGGTTCACGGGAAGTAGTCTAACTGGTGAGTGACGGATCCGCACGCACGCACACTCGCAGTTACTCAAGTTTAATTTGTAACTGTGTACGTGTTGATATGTAAGTTTAGATTATAAGTACAAAAGTGTGTAAATAATGAAAACAAGTTGTGTAGAATGTAAATAGTTTGTAAGGATGGTATAAGTTTATATTTAAGTCTGGATTAGCGACCCCCACCCACATAACTGTACAAAAAAGATAAATAAATGTCATTATATCTGAATACATTAGTTTATAAATCGAGATAATGAATACAAAGGTTGAAACAATCTGTCTGATTTATTTTTTAAATTTAATATTTCCTCTGCCCTTCTAATATTAATTCAACGTAACCCGTTCAAAATTTATAAAAGAATATGGGCGCCAGGAAAATATTATATTAATTCAATTATTAAAATTACTCTTCAACTGCTATTTCCATTAAATTAATATCCGGCTATTTGGGTCGATGTGTCTTATAAGAAATAATCGCTATTGCCTACTAATAGCCGATTATTCGATCTGCCATCTGTACAGAGTGCCGAGGAATCTTGAAAGCAAATATACATTTCTAGCTACTCATTTTGCTGGAATTGGCTAAATGAAAATCATCTTTTCTATTCACAGAAACTTGTAAGTTTATTCAATGTTCCTTGTTAACAATATGAAACTTTTGGTCATGACCAGTCTCAAACCTTATATTGCAGTACCCGTCTTCCCCTGCTCTTGAACGATGTCGCCGCGTAGAACCATTTTCAATCTTTCCCGGTGTCGATGGCTCCAGTTCCAAATACCATCTTCTTTTCTTCCGTTCTGGCACAAGTGTATTCAAGTCACTGATCCTCACCGCCTCATAAGTTGATAAGACTTACTTAATTTTCCTTTTAAACGTTCCCCGTTCTTTCTACTCATATACTTAAAATATTAAAGATCAGCAAACTATTATCTGCATCAAATATTCTAAGTCCGCCAATTATACGCTTCAAATTAAATGTTCACAATTCCCAAACTCCCAACATCAATTGTCTACACACGATCCGCACCGCACCACGGCATAAGTCGGAATGCATCCATATTCCCCTCTTTCAGCACTTCAAAACTCGGTCCGTCTTTCTACTGTTTCTTGTCAGAAAAAATTCCATGCCTAGCCCATCCCTCAATTACTTACAAACTCAACTAGCCGCGCCCGAGACTGTCATTGCTTTCTCAGCCAATACCCCAAACAGTTTACTTTGTCAACTAGCCGCGCCTCGTGGTTCGAAGCAATGAAGTTTATTGTCCTTAACGACAAGTCGTCTACCGTTGCTATGCCGCCATATTTACAAATGTCTATCCTTACAATTCACCCTGTTTACAATAAATGTGACGCAATACAAGGTCCCACATATTGGTATGTCACAAGGTGAATAATTATCTTTCCGCGTACAAAAAATACATAGGTTCTACATAGAACGCAGATCCGGCATTGGAAGGAATGTTTTCGGGATTCACTAAAACTGAAATCAAAATATTAGCGTATTTTCCCAAATAAAAATTAGTGACGTTTACTTTGAAATAATTCCAAACACCGCAACGATATGGCTCATTTAATAATGAGCTCTACCCTTCCATTTCCTTTTCAATGGTTCTTAGTCGACGTCACGAAAGCCGAGACTGCTGTCGTCGATCCGGATCTTCATCGCAAATGCTCGAAGACCGTGAAGAGCTCTTCAGAACTGGAGTCGCTTCCGCCATGGCATAAGTATTCTTACACCATGGCTTCCGCTACAAAGGATCCCAAAGAACGTGCTTTGGCAGCTGTGGAGCGAAGGCAGACAAAGGTGGATTGTATTTCTTACATAACGGTTTCGAAGCGACCTTAGTACGAACAATATGCTCTATCTTAGATGTAGGAACATCATTACTATCATAGAATACAGGTGTGGTACTTTTAGATCGCTTCAGAATTTAAAACGCACGCAATATTTCATGTTTCTATTCATATTAAAAATAGTTGTTTTTTATTAAAACCATCGACGTCAAGGTATTGTTGGTATTATGAATAGTCAGAAAATAATTGAAGGGAAGCACGAAAAATTGAAGAATACTTTTTTAAATAGATATTTCGTTAAAAAGATATGTTCCCAATATACACTTATCTCGGAAGATAATGGTAGTATGGCTTCTAATTTTGATAGCAAAAATGTGTTCTGATCACTCGGTTTTGAGATGGGTTGAGCGATGAATGATCTACAGGATACGAAAGGTAACTAATTTTAAATGTCTTGCATTCACTGTTACATACAGCGACCAGAAAATGCGGTTAGAAATAACACTAAACATCTACATGACAATTCACGGTATCTTTCCCCACGCATTTTCAGTTGTCTTTTGAGACGCAAATAATATATACCGATCTCTCACCAGACCAGCGCCGTTAGACTTTCGCAAAAAATAGTATATGGTGAAAGAGTCTTAACAGTTCGTGCAACATTGAGATAAATCATGAATATTAAATATGTACACGCCTAATGTTATTGAAGAAAGTATGAATGTGATTATATATATATATATATATATATATATATATAATTAATAAGCATTCAACAAAAGATATTAGTATATAGTAGTATGTAAAAGTAGTATATAAAAAAATATTATTTTTAGGCAAATTGTGGCGTCTGAAAGTGTCAACTGCAAGGCTGAGGGGAGATCGATTATTAGTAACAAAATTATAACACTGCAAAGTTAACTGATGTTGTCACGGTCCTATTTGTAGAAGAAACACGGAAGAAATGCAGACAATGGAGGAAGAATAGGAAGCGAGATTTTGGCGAGTCGTGGAGGCGCCCTGCTACCACTGCAACTGTGTCGACGCCTCGCGTGAATGAAAGTCCCATAATTGCAATTTTGTAGAAGTTAAAATATGAAATAAAAACTTGACTGAAATAGGCAACTTGACTGAAAAAAAAACTTGACTGACTATGAAATAAAGACTACTGTCTACTCGTGTATTTCAATGAAGCAAACGCTGTTCCGTATCTTCATTCAGCAAACTATCTCCTGACCGAAATGCCCTGACCCCGATGCCCTGGCATTTCCCACAGGGGAGACGGGAAATGCGCCGTGAAAGTAATGCCCCCATACCGTACCTTACTATGGGGAACTTACGAAGTTCTAAGTCTTGATATGAGCCTGAGGCCCCAGGGTTTACTCTCAGTTTTGTTAATTGTTCTTGTTTTTAATTTCTCGTATACGTACGTATATACGGAGTAATATGATTTGTATAGAGAAAGTTATGTAATGCTAGGGAACATCGATTTCGCGATTTCAAAGGAAATGCACGTATTGGGGTTCTATGATACCGAAAAAGCGGTTTTTGAAACATCCGTTCGTCCGTCTGAACACTAGTAGCGCCTAAACCATACGTAGATTTTTTTCCAAGTTAAAGAAACCGCTGTACATTTGAAGCTTTGAAATTTTGAAATACATTCTTTAAAATTTGGATTCTTTACATCTAGCCACCGGTAGCGGTAGCTCAGTGCATCAGCTGATGTCACTGCAGCGCTTCTGTCCGGGAGGTCCTAGGTTCGAGTCCTGATGGCGGCCGGTTTTTTCCGTGGTTTCAACGCCAGGAACCGGAGCAGTACCCTACCAAACAGGCCACGGACCGCGCGCAATCTGTCCTTCCTCTTCCTTGCCCTATCTTCTCCTTTTACACACACACTTACACTAACATGCACCACACTATCACATATTCCGGGAGACCGGTCGGGAGTATAGACTTGTCCCGGCTGGGGCGGTGCCCCGCTGGTGGGAAAGTCCTGGTTAGGGGGAAACCCCACTAGCCGTCGGTAGGTCGGTGCCGAATCTCGCCATCCAGCGGGGGAAGATCATCGCCATCTCCCGAGAAAAAACATGCACTACACTAACGGGACTAATGACCGAAGCAGTTGACGCGGCCGGGAACACGAAAAATCAAGCTCCTGGGACATTGTCAGAATTTTCTCAAAAACTGCTCCAAATTTTTTCTTAAGAATAGAGTAAAATACACTTATAAAGGTGACATAGGTCCGATTTTCAGGGTTAACTCTAAATTTTCGAACCTTTCAAAAGTATGGATTTTTCGGACGTCTTTCTACTAGAAAATTACTGCGTTAATTAATAAAGAAAGTAACATTTTAATATTTAGGTTCAAAATGTCCTTACAAGTAACAATTTTGCCAAACAAGTGTTTTGTAGGTTATGTTTGCGTGGTCGCGTATCTACTTTCAATTTCCAAATTTTACATTCCGTACTTTTTTTGGCATTTCCTTGTTCACCTAAACCTAATCCTCTGCGCAACTCTACTTAATGTTTGTTATATTTCATCTTGTAGCTCGTTACTTCAAAATCGCGTTCAGTGTTCAGTAATTTATTTGACTTTTTTTTCTCCATTTGTAACTTTATTTTATATAATAGACATGTACTTTCTCATACATTCGATGAGCACTTATTTCTCCTACGATGAAAATTTAGCAATCTTCTCTCGTTTCTCCATTACGAAAAATTACTAAAAATAACCCCTTCGCACCAGAGTACAAAGCAGAACCAAAACAAATAAGGTTGGTAATGGTCACTGGCTGGTTCACCGAGGTCCAGATTGCCATCCAACTGTCAGATGCATTTAAGTTATTCTTCACTAGGCATTGCGTCAAAGAGGGTGGTGAAACTACGAACAACAAAGCACATCTTAAAACGCGTCTTAAAATTAAGTATGACTTTACTGTCATGCTTAAAAAAGAATTTGGTTAAACCAACAGTAAGTCTACCGTAAAATTCGTAAGACTAACTTCTAAAATAATAAAATTTTAAGTAATGGTGGTGAAACAGGCCGTAAATATATTTTCAGATTTTTTAAAGTTTGTAAGGCTACGGGGTCTTTTTCCAGATTTTCACGGGGTCACAGCCCGCGTGGCCCCCTGTATGCACGCATATGATGGGATGATTCACAGATGTGAGCGTGGCAGCTTTTCACCTTCGGGAACCGGGGTTGAATTCGTGGTTACTACGTGCAACTTCTGATAGATAAGGCGTGTTTTTGCGACAGATTTCTAAATATTATCCTTTTTCTTTCACATTTTATTCCAACATTGCCTCATCACCATTCGTATCGTATCCACTTCATCCTAACCATGGAACTAATCACCCATTATAGGTATGGCTATAGGGCCAGATACTGGGTTTACTATAATTTATCTTCCTTATTGGCACGTTTCCTTGTAGCAAAAGGACCACGAAAAATAAAGAGTTTACGGTATGTGTTGGGAGGTATTCCGTTTCCACCGCCTCCCATTCCATCATTGCTCCACCTTATACACAGAATTTATCAAACTAACAATTTTAATTAATTACTACATTTGTAATAGGTCTCCGCATCTGAATAGCAGAAACAAGAACTATAGGGCGCTTCAGATCTGATGTAAAAGCTCAAACATTGATCGCCAAATACAGTCTTAAATAGAGTAAAAATAATTAGTTTCCTTATTTAATGAATACTTTATAAAGCAATTAACAATGTTGATAGTATCTCGACGTATGTACTACCTCAATGAATTATAACGTTTGCTGATTTTACCATACGAAAACAATGTAAGATAATGGACAGAAGCCATTCTAATCTTCCCAATGCATGACGAATTAATGGATGTTTCCAGAGACATTACCGGCCTTCGTAACCAAAAAAGAAAACTCCATGAGCACTCTACGACTTCCTGGCGAGGCATAGAATCACTCAGGACTTGCCAAAAAGCAGTTCGGAAACGGGAGGTAAGACGAGGGAGCGCTGCTCCTTCCCAGCCAAGCGAGCCAAAAGATCTAGGGAACTTACTAAAAGGGGCGGGCATGGGACACAGCGAGAGTGCAGGAACATACGAGACGCAAGGATCGATCTCTCGAATTCGAGACGCTCTGTCGACCGCAAAACCGCAGCCTTCCGCCTTCGTTTCGAATCGACCCGAGTTCCCGCGTCGTCGCGCGACCTCGCAGCGTGCGGGAGACACACGTCTCTGATTCGTCAGGCGCGGTTCCCTTAGGCGCTTTAGGATAACGACACTAGCAGTGGCCACTTCAAGCACAACATTTGAAAAATAAGAATTGGAAGATTCCTCCTTGCTTCAAACTTGCAGAAAGTGGAGCTTGTGCCCAGGGCCGACGACGGTTGGTGTTAACTCCGACTCGGTAGTTGACGCAATGGGGGTAGGCCCGTCTTCCCCCCCCCCCAACTCCCACTGAAAATATACATGAAGAGAAACTAGTGAGAAAAAGGGCACATACTTTCTTGCACACTTTCTAAATTTGCAATTTTTGAACATTCTGAGAGTTGAACGAAAATGAGACCTGCGCCATTCTTTTATACGTCAAAAAAAAATTCGAAGAAAAAAATGGAGAATTTTTCAGAAAAAAAAAATTTATAAATTGTTTTTATGTGAGTATATCTACCAACAACACCCATATTATTCGCCAGTCTTTCTATATACTTTCTAATGGTGAAGTTCATAATAAGATGATTTATTTTCCCCAATGAGTTATTTAAAGACTAAACTGAAAACATTGATTAATATTCACATGGCAATAATGTACTTTTTTGTTCTCAGTCACGTTTAGTGCGTGGAATACAGCTTTGACAAACATGTGACTACTATCAAAATTTGCAATAAAAAAAACACTACTGAACAAATTCAGATTTGGAAAATAAATTAATAAAAAAGAACGAAATAAAAATTATACACCTTCAGGCCAGGGATTTCCTCAGAAAGATGTATTCTAATAGCCTTTTGAGTATCAAAAAATAATTGTTACCCTAGAAATGTAAGAAAATTGAGGCGAAATTCTTCTCAACTGTGGCCACTACTAGTGCGTTTTTTTTTTGCAGTCAGTTGTAGGAAAAATAAAAAGGATGAGAATGTAACTACGAACACCGTCACCAATAATAAAATGCATTTTATTTTGAAACGATAAATGATCGAAACTTTATCGAAACCGACAAGGATGAAAAAGGAAGGATCGCTTGCGGTGAATGGCCGTTTGCTTAGGAACTGCTATTTCATTCGCCTGGTATTAATCGAAACTATGGGTGCTACAGAATGGCCCAGACTTTCTCGTACTAGTTAGTTTCCTAATCTGTTTCGTCTGGTTTTCGGTTTTGTCCCCATCTCTCCTCCCGGCTGGTTCCTATCGGCATCAAAAATAATTTGTCGCAATTTATTAATTTTTCGTTCCTAATATAACTTTGCTACAACAGAACATTTTGCGCTTAATTTATAACTCATGTAATTTTCGAAAATTAGAGAGTTCAACGAAAATGGGCCGTTTTTAAGACCTGTGCTCTATCTGAGGAAAAAATTAAAAGAAAATTTTGGAGCGGGTTTTGAGAAAATTATTTAAATTCGCCTTTACTTCAAGTATTATTTCAAGCACATTGAAACAGGGAAAGCAATACATAACAACTATAGTCTAACTGCAAATGATGCAAAAATGATGAACGTAAAATATAGTTGTGAAATTTCATTTAATATACTCGCTTACGTAGTAGCTGAGTGATACACAGGAGTTTATTTATTTATATATTTAACGTCAAAAAACAGTTAAACCTGCGTATGACGTGCTATGGGGAAAAGTGAATTGTGTGCACATTTTCAAAATTCTGTGATCCCTACACTAAGTCATATACTACTTGAATTTTGAATGAATGAAGAGGGGGGAAAGCTTCTATGTAATAAAATCTATTTTCAAGGACAAATAAGCAATAAATATTGGGCTCTTATCCATGTTGTTCTTCGGAATAATACTTCCGAATTCTTCCGAATAATACTGTATTACAATAGTTGTTACAGGTTTTTTATACTCATTTATACAGTCCAAATGGTAAATAATTCACGTATCATTGTTAAAATTAATGTTACTTTTCTTGTGATGCTCAGTATAGTCTCTAATTGTATAGAAACAGTTATGCAGCAGAAACTTCACTTTGGATTTCACTTTGGATTTAAACTTTTCTATTGAATTTAATCGTTTAATGTCATCTGGCAAAGTGTTGTAAAAAAATGTACATGTATTGTATGTGAATTTTTTGTAATGAGCTGTTGATACTGTCACCTGATGAATATGATTTCGACGTCGAGTGTTATAGTAATAGATTCCGGCATTTTCTGAAAATATATTCCCGCCCTTAAGCAAGTAATTTTTTTACAAAAACCACTGATTCGTAAATAAACAGACAAGGTAATGGTAAAATTCCTAGATTAATGAAGAGAGGCTTACATGAATCGCGTGGGTGGGATTTGGTTATAATTCGTACAATTCGTTTTTGTAATCTAAAAGTCTGGGAGCTATAAGATGTATTTCCCCAGAATAGTATGCCATATCTCAGGTGGAAATGAACATTCGGGAAATATACACAACGAGCAGTATGAAGGCTACCTTAATTTGCAAGAATTCTGAACTCGTAGCATAATGAACTTAATGTTGTGTTCAATTCATTTAAATGGACGTTCCATTTAAGGTTTGATTGAATTGAGAGACCTAACAATTTTGTTGCCTTAACATCAGTCAATGGTATGCCGTTCATTTTCAATGGAGCACAGAATTGTTTATTTGAAATGGAAAACTGCATTAAAACCGTTTTCTTTTCGTTTACTATTAATTTGTTATTTCGGAACCAATTTGAAACATCTGATATTGTACTATTTACGGTTTCTTTATTACAAAGGATGTTCGTACCATCTGCAAAGAGAACCGTTCTTCCGTTTCGAATCGTCGAGGGCATATCGTTTACGTAAAGTAGGAACAGGATAGGGCCTGAAATCGATCCTTGAGGAACTCCACGTGCAATGGGCAAAGAGTCGGAAAGGTGCGTACGTAATGTTCCATCATTCCCGTAAGGTATTTCTACTCTCTGAGATCGTTGTTTAAGGTACGAACATAACCAATCTAGAGCAATACCACGGATTCCATACGAAGGTAATTTTGAAAGTAAAATGTCGTGATCAATGACGTCAAAAGCTTTTGAGAGATCTAAAAATAATCCAATAGGTGCCTCGTTTTGATTCAATGATGAGGCGACATCTTTAAGAAAAGAAAATGTAGCTGTTTCCGTTGATTTTTATTTTCTAAATCCATGTTGGCAATCTGAAAGCGCGTCGTGTTTACTGAGAAAGGTTTCCATTCGTACGTAAAAAAGTCTCTCTAATATTTTTGAAAAAACTGATAAAAGAGAAATGGGCCGATAATTTTGAATTTCATTTTTGTTGTCGTTTTTGAAGAGCGGCTTAATTTTAGCTGTTTTGAAAATATCTGGAAACGTTCCGGTGCATAACGATGAATTAAATATGTGAGTTAACGGGTGTATAATGGTATACGCACAGGTCTTTAACAAAGAATCCGCGAATTCATTTAAACCGGACGAATATTTATATTTTAGTTTACCGATTGTTTTGAGAATTTCATAGGAAAAAGTTTCGGAAACGAACATCGAGTCTAAAATTTAGGGTGAACTGTCTGTTTTTGAATTTTGTGGCTGAAGACCCTTAGTGAGATCGGCAGCAATTCTCCAAAGGGATTGGTTAAAGAGACTAGCCACCGTTGCCGGATCGTTCACATTTATATCGTTATATTTTAAAACAACATTCTCTACAGGTTTTCTAGTTGATTTGGTCGTATTTTTTATTATATTCCCCATTGCTTTTGTTTTGTTATTTGAGTTCAAAATATCCTGATCGTGTTTCATGGTTTTTGCGTGCCTTATGACTTTTCGTGACAATGATTTGTATTTTTAAAAGTAGATGAGGAAATTTTGAGATACGTTATGACGTTTAGAAATGAAAGAAAGAATTCGCTTGTTTTTACAAGATGTCGTAATCCTTGTGTTATCCAGGAATTGCTTTTCCGTGAAATATTTATTTTTCTTTTTTGAAGAGGTGAGCAAGTGTTAAAATGAAATGATAGAGTTGGAAAAAAAGAAAAGAATTGTCGTTTGTATCAATAGAAAATATAAACCACTTCCCATGACTCCTGCATCAAGTAATCAATAAATAATTTTATTTTACATTTTTGTAAACAAACTAGTCATACGTGTATTATCTATTGTGTCAGTGATTGCATTTCTTTTTAATGGTAAGAATTTGGGCATCGTGGTCACTGTATCCTAAATCTTTTGTTTGACCTACATCGAGTAGAGTTTTGTTAATTATAATTTGATCAATTGCCTTCATCGAATTGTGTGTGATCGTGTAGGTACATTCATTGTAATGTCTAAATTGAAGGAATAATAAATTGAGAAACTTTTGTTTCTCACAAGATTCGACCAGAAAATCAAATCAAATCTCGGCATACAACAATGGATGCAAAGAGCGATTGCTGACTTTGTTAAGTGTTATCTCCAGGAAATATGCGTTTTTGCCAAGAATTGATAAGAAAATATTCGCCAAGCATATATGCCAAACGAATTGCAGTTATGACAACGCTGCAATTGCTTTTGCATATTTTGCTGCGAATACTGTAACAGTCAAATTGATTCCTTTTTGTTTCATTTGTAAAAGAAGACATGATTGCTGCTTCAGACTAACGAAATGAATGCAGATGTGCATCACAGGCGCTTGTGTGAACTGGTTAAATTGGACGTTTTCAAGTAATAGCTGAGGAGTTAGTAGCGCAGAAATTGCAATATTTCAAAATTACGTCGCTGTTTCCAATAATGCGAGAATGGATATGGATATGAAAGTTTGTGCTGTTGTAGCACCACTAGTTTAAATGAAGGTTTGTTCCAGTATTATTAAAATAGAGAAAGTCTTATGAACTGATGAATAATTATGAACTCTTACAAATGACAGAATTATTAACACAAAATAATTTATACGATGGAAATCAAAGAAAACAAGCCACGTTCTTAAAAATAAGCGAACACACATTTTCTACGTACTTAAAGTTCAATAATGTAATATATGCAAGTGGTTAACTCCAGAAAAATGTTTTGTCACAGCAGACATTCAGGGGCATCTACCGCCTTCTTTATTCCATTGCATGTCTGAAAGCGTTGTTTCTGCTTCAAAATGGTGCTAAATGGTGCTGGTGCCTGACTTGCTAAAACCCGAACTGCCGACGCGACGCCTCGATTTCGCTCCGGTTGAGTCGCCCATCCCATCCTATTCCCTCCCGCGCGCGGGGACGCGCAATCGAAAGCATCTGTTAGGGCGTCGTCGTCGTCGTCGGCAGCGGCGGCGCATCGCGGGTCGGCGACCGGCGCCGGTCAGCGCGCCTCCCCGGGGCGGCGCCCGCTCTCTCCCGACGCGCCGCGAAAGTGCCTCGCTCCGCTGGCGACCCCTCCCACGCGGCACGCGCACTGCACCCAATTGGGGGGGGGGAGGCACACTTGGGGAACGTGTTATGCTTATTGCACGTGGCGGTATTTTCTGTAAAATTGTTTTATAAAACGTTTCATAAGACGTACATTTTATAAAATCTAGGGTGCACACGATAAAATACGGAGTTTTTGAAAGAAAAAATGAAATCTAACATATGCTATTTTCATCAAATCATTTTACGCGAGAACCAATAGGCATTCAGGAACGCCGGCGGGAGCAATGCAACTGGCGAGAGAACCGCGAAGCTCAAACAGCACGAAACTAGGCAATTTTGTAAATCGTACTTCTTGGTTTTCTGCGTTTGACCTGGAAATAGGTTACGTTACGTTGAGTTCCTCAAAAGAGTACAAATCAAGAACGAGATGGTCGGCGACAATACAAGTTACTACTGTTTGCGGGCACTGCGTCCAAAGAAACTGTAGCGAAATTTAAGAATAAAGCTACAAATTTCTCCGAGTTGGTGATGTCTTTGGATAGCTGTCCCATTACAGACTTTTCGAGAAGTCGCCGGCGGCGCTAGCCGAATGCGTTTACTACGCTCCGTAAAGTCACGAAGGTTAAGCGCATTCGAGACTCGCGGATTCGAGGTTGGGTGACCTGCCAGGAACCCCGGGATCTAACGGCATCGAGCCCCTGGCCGAAGGGATAAAAGGCACTGACTGACTGACTGCGACGTGACGAGACTTGACAATTATTAAAAAGTAAAAGCACATTAATGAGGATTACTCCCAAGTGTAAAGCGCTCAACGCCCCTTAAGGGGCTTGGAGACGCGTTGCGTCAAGATGTAGACGCAACAAATTTAAAAAAAAAATGCAGGATTACTCCCAAGTGTAAAGCGCTCAACGCCCCTTAAGGGGCTTGGAGACGGACAAAGCAAAGAACCAATATATATATATATATATATATATATATATATATATATATATATATATATATATTATACACACACACAGGTGCCAATTTGAAACAAGCCCCGTCTTTCTATTTAAAAACAAGCCCTACTTGGAGGGACAGTTTTTTTTTTATATTATTTATTTAAGGTCGCCTTAAAAACATCTAGGTCATTGGCGACCACAGTTACAATAATACAGTAGTTACAAATATACAAATATACATTAGTTGCACAATTTCATGGGATACACAGTTTGAAACATAATTATTACTGATAAATGTAATTTGGGCGCCAGGAAAAGCTTACACTTGAAACCTAATATCTCTCATTCCAAAATTATGTTGTGCTAGTTCAGTTAATTGGGGTTCGATGCTCATAATTGTTGCTACTTACTCTGCAACCAATTATTCAATCTGCCATCCATACGGAGTGGCCAGGAATCTGAAAATCTTATTAAAATGCTAGATTGCACGTAAAGAACAATGATATTCAGCTTTCTTTCAACTTAAAAAATTAGAATTTATTATAATGATAATAAAAAATGAATCAATCTTTGGTCATGACCAGTTTTCTCCATATTACAATAGTTATAAAACCTTGTTATTCATTCGTGGGTCTTCGCGCACTCTCCACTTCTTCGTTCGATGGCGCCCAGTAGAACCTTCTCCGTCGACACAGCAGAATCTTAGTTCTGGATAAAGTCCTCGCCTAATGTCCATGATCTGGTCCCAAATTCTCCCGGCAGTATTATAATCCGTGACTTCCCTCACTTGCGTCTCGTGTAGACGCCTAGAAAAGTATTATTTTCTACAAGAACGCTCTATCCTAATATAAGAAACGATAGTTAATTTTATACAACTGTCAATTGCAGTCTTTCCTCGACCTAGTAAAATATAACAAGAGCCGACCCGCCCATCACTGCCATGCTCAAGCGAATGAATGTTCTTCCAAATACTCGGAAGCATCCGAATTTTATATATTTTTCTTTTGTTTCTCAAAACAATGCTTATTCCGCATCTGCTCTGTCATTTTAATCTGATGAAAATGATCTTTAACGCCGGTTTTTTATTTGTGACATAGCGACCCCCTCGCAATCGTCTATTTACATTCCTATTTTCCATATCAAATAAAATGACATTTCCATAATAAAAATGGTTAATCATTTTGGTATATCACTATATATTATATATATTACCAAAATTCGAAAAAATGCCAATACACAAAATATAATTTTAATTTTTACTATCCAAAAACAATAATTACGTACTTATGTGTACCTAAAACAAATTATACGTTATATTACATTGCCTGTATACTATTCACAGGTCGTTATGCGATATTTTTAAAAAAATTTAAAATAAATTTATAAGCTATCAAACATGAATCGATTTAATAATCAATTGTTAGTGTACGAAGAGATGAAGCATCCCTCTTTTGGGTATATTTTCTGAAACATTATTATTCAATTCATTTCTGCCCGTCTACTTGGGCTGGAACATGATTGCTGAAGAAGTGCTTAGAGGGGAAATGTTAAGCTATGTCCTCTTTTCGACAATTCTACGCACGTGCCAAATGCATGCCTCATCTCACGAAGTGCACGCGGCTTGGGGAAGCGCCTCTTGGAATCAAAAATCGCCTGCAACGGCCCACGGCATTCCACAAGGGACGGGAATCTCGTGCGTCTCTAGTGTGTGAGCATATATTATATTTGTAGCTCTGTAGAAGATGTTTTTAAATTTCGTTGATATCAAACCTACATTGGAGTATTTGTTTAGGTTTTGTAAAAAGAAACCCCATGATTTTACATAACCCATCTTTAAAAAAAACCCTCGCGATTTCCTGAAAATTACTAGAAAAAAGTATTTCGAAGATTGTATAGTAAGGATTAATGTTTTTTCTATAGGACAGAATATCCGAGACCGTAAAGTGATCCGAGAAAGTAAAATAAAAACTCTTCCTCCCGGCCAATATTTCTTAATACATAGTCTATTCTTGTCTATTCTGGATCTTTCGCACGGTAGTAATAATATTGTACGCAGTACAACTCCCTTACATGATCAAATGAATGGCAAGAAATCAGTATGGGCATCATGTCAATGCGTCAAATTTTATGTACATGCATTTTCAACCTAGCGCAATCTCACACCAAAAGACGCTTGAAGTGGACGTAGCCTTAGGGCTTACAGGGTGATTAGGAAGGGTGTCTTGCGCTGTGAAAGTCGCGCGGTGGTGCCTCCGTGGTTCTGCACGCGCCAACGCAAGTGCTCGCAGCACGCACGCCCACCCACGCGGCGCCACGCTGCGGCGGTAGCAGTGTGGCGGTACCGGTAGCCGTGAGATAGTGGCAGAATGGCGGTAGCTGTGGGGCGTAGGCGGTGGCGACGATGGCGGTGGCGGCGATGGAGGTGCAGACGGTGGCAGTGGAGACGGCGGCCGTGGAAATGGCGACGGAATCGTCGGTAACAGCGACTGACGCCAGGGGCGCGCCAACGCTGAGAGAGGCGTCGCTCTCGGAGGTTGTTGACGGCCGGCGCGTAGTGCATAGCACGAAGCGCAGGATTTACAGAGCGGACAACTACGTTTGACGCACAATTACTACAGAAATACTCATAATTTCGAACAATTTAACATGACATTATATGAAGAACTGTTCTTGATGAACACATTTCATTAAGAAAAAAATGTGTCTTCATAATTGTAGTTTTAGGAAGTCGCCGAAGAAAATTTGAAATTTTTTTCAATTTTCGGAAAATCAGGGTTTTTAACCAACATGTGACCTGCACTATTTTCTTAAACATTCTTCAGTCAATGCAATAACAATTAAATATAAAATCGATGGAGTCTTTTTTGAAAATTTTGAAAATGTCCCGGGGCTTCATGTAAAGAAGATATTGCCCCCCCCCCCGAAAAAATAAAATATCGGTTTTAAATTCAAGGGGCCACGACATCAACCAGATCGATTGGGGAATATCAATTTTGGAGCAAATCATCTGAACGATTTAGCCGCTAGCGTTATTCACAGAGAGACAGACGTTTTGCCGTCATTCGATTTTTCGGTATCAAGGATCCATTAAACATGAATTCTGGGCCCATCACGTGTTAGAGGATTTGTTTCTGAATGTAGCAACTGTATTTATCCACTTTTTCGTTACCAGGGCCTGCAATAAGTGTTTTTCTGCCGAAAATTCGCCGTTTTTCGCGCAGCATTTCATAACTTTCTCCTCTTAAGAAGTTCCTTCTTAAGTGCGAGAAAGTAAAAAATAGGGGGGCAGGCGGCGTATTCATAATTAGAGAACAGAAAATCTCTTTTCTTCCGCAGATATCGAACTGTCCGGATCATGGAGAGGTACATGCTAGTCTTCTTGTCGATAGGGATCACGTTAGCAGGTTTTGATTTAATTTTGTTAAGAATAGTGAGGTTCGAGTTTCGGATAGTAATAATATTGTTGATTTCCATTTTCAAAATAATTTTAAATGCTATACCGAATTTTGCATAATTTAATATTATAATAGTGGACAGAAAAGCAGATTCGTGGAAATATTCTTTTAGTTCAGGAATGAGTTCGTTAATTAATAGGAGGAAAATGAAATTAAATAATCTGTGTTAGGGAAAATAATCGGTTCCAGGCACCAACACGTGGTAATAGAGTAGGGAAGTTGTTCGGTACATTTTGATTAGTTATCAATTAATGTATTTGTTTACAAAATAAGTATTATTATTGTTAGAATCATTTGGCAGTAATTTTGCGTAGAAAACGCATTAGGTAATACAGGAGAAAATCAAACATCCGATATTCGGTGACAAAAAAGAGAAGACGACGTGGAAGCCTTGGACATTAAACACAATACGGATCATCCGAGAAGCGTGGAGAACGCGCGAAGATGTCGTCTGTAAGCGATAACAATTATAATTATCAACTTAAAGAGAAAGTGATTTAACAATCCAAAAGTAATGATTTAATTTTAATTTAAAAAAAGAACAGGCCGTTATTAAATATGAAATGAATCAATAGAAGATGAGCTGAAAGTTTTAATACGTTTTGTTAATGATATGAAATAAATGTTATAATCTGTAATTCATAATAAGACTTATTATTTAATAATGAAATTGCAATCAATTGAAGCATATTTATTTGGAAAAGTTTCCAGGAATCATCCTTTGTATGAACGGACCGTTAGCATAGGCAACGTAAGTAGTAGTTAGTCTTATGTCAGTACCCGGGAATAAAGATATTGAGAACATCAACTAGTCGGGGTACTAGCCGGCATAATAGTAACGTTTGAATTAAGAAAAATTAGAATTATATTATTGATATTACGCATGATCAAAGCAGGGCAATACTAACAAAATTAATTTTCTTTTTTCGGGAACCTAGAATTGAGAAATAAAGATTATAGTATTTACATTATGCTTTTTGGAAGAATTGAACAATTGTAAAAATATTTTACAATAGTTTTAAAATAAATGAACAAATTACTCATCTTTATATTTTTTATAATTCTGAATATTTTCAAGGGGGCTTGCTTCATCCCCCTGCAGCTGACCTTAGTAGTCCCGCGTCTTTCTACAAATTAGACGGTTTAGAGTTTAAATTCTAGAAGTTTTGGTTCTAGAATTTAGTTTCTGTAAATCCACAGTGAATCACCTAGGTATCCATTTTTCTCATAAACTACACTGGACTTACAATATCTAACAAGTCACCACCATAGTCAATAAAACTATTAACATCCTTCGCTACTTCCTTAGAAGAAATAAAGTTGAAACATTCCCTTAACATACTACAGGTCTCCCCCCATACAACCTAGGTCAGATGATACAGGCAGGGCCAACTAGACGCTAGTTTGAAAAAAATAGACACCATAGAATATCAACTACCATACCCATAATCCCGAATACACTCCATCATCTCCAAAGTCGCTCATCCCAAAACAGCTTCTCAACCAATACAAACCCTTATACCCTGAAAAAATTAACGCTTCAAACTTCAGTATACCACATCACCACTTAACTGATTCTCGAAAGCAATCGACCATTCACAATTTTATTTATCAGCATCACCTTAACGACATTCCTTAATGAAATAGCCCTTCTTTCCTGTTCCACCTGCAAAACCCAAACGAAAAACCCATCTCTCTCCACCTCACACTGCAACCCCAAACCCGCCTTTGTATGCGGGAAGAGCGCGCCAATACACGCACAGAAATAGTACCAAAAAAGTACACTTGAGTGAAGATCCTTAAATTAATAGAGGCAGGCACTCAATAACAACAAGGCGAGGCGAGGCGAGGCGAGGCGAGGTTGAAAGCCCCATGGCCGCTCGCGAGTGCCCTGGCCGGTGGCGGGGCGACTAGCCAGAGCACTCACCGACGCCGTCGCCGTTGAAATAGAAAGTGCGGTCGAGGCGGGGGTGGCGGGGCTGCCGCGAAGTAGGGCATGGTTCGGTGCAGTCGCCGCGCGCTCGCGCCTCCGGCCTCTCGCCCCGGCCGCCGCCGCAGTAGGCTCGCAGCTGCTGGAATTCCGCTTTCAATTGCACTAGAAAGGAGCGCCTCGCACGAGTGCCGGTCTTCGAATTACTACTTTGTCACTTGGGATGGTATACGCACACCGATGGATTGCAACGTGATCGCGGAATATCTCCTATTAGCCTCAACAACATTCAATTCGGTGAATCAAATGTTTCGCAGATTCTCTAAGCCTCTATTCTCAATGCGCCAATTGTGTTCTCTAAACCCATAATTTGAATCTAGAAAATAAAACCAAACGAATAGAAAGAAAATTCCCAAGAAAGTCCTCGAAAGAAACTCGAATGCATAATTCGAATGAAACTCAAAATACGTAATTCGATCTTATTTATTTTTATTTTTACTTGTCCCAATATTCTCGGATTTTTAATGATAAATACAATTCAAACCCTTTGCAAGGTTGTGTAATTCTAAAAGCAAAATACATTTTAAAAAACAAAATTTAGTCATATTAACAAAGAACGGTCGCTGGTTTGATCTCGTAGAGCATGAAAGTTGGCATTTTTATTTCTACAACCAGTTTAATCGAGGCCTGAAACAATTTCCCACTGCACGAAGCCTGGTAAAAACTACAGTTAACTCCGGTTATAGTGAACTTCTGGGAACTAATGGTTTTGGTTAACTATATGAGAGGTTGACTATATTCGATTATGTCAAAATTAAATTAATTTTCTTCACAATTATTGTTTTTATTAATACAGAGACACAGTAAATACAGAAACAGCACAAACCGAAAATTTCAAAATCTTTATTTGACCTTAAAAATATCAATTATTTTTAATAGTTTGCCACGTACATTTTCATTAGTATTTCTCTAGATCCTTCTCCAGAGTTCGTGCTCTCTTCATTCTTGATTCTGCATTGCCCACTATCTCTAAGAATCGAAATGCAGTCATTGCAGCAGTACTTGCGTCATCCCAATCAGAGGTTCTGATTTTCTTTGAAGAGTCTTCTCATTTAAAGCATTTATCACATTATCCTTGTGTTTTAATAAATTCCTCACAGCTGACTTGCTTAGTTTGCATCTCTGACAGACTTCTGCTTGTGGAATCTCACGTTGAATTTCGCTCAGAGTGTCGGCCTTCGCAAAGTAAACACCTTACGCTTCGATATTTCTGATGAAGACGACGTTTACTAGTCAGTTAGCACCGCAAACGGTTCTTCTTCCCAGGATGTACCTCGTATGTGCTCTGACCGTCTTGTTCTTACAAGGCCATTTTACTCGCCGTCATAATACACGAGATCCTTTCGGTGCAATGGCGCAAGTGACCAATGAAATCCATCGCTTTTTCCCATGGCGAGACGGGAGTCGCTAGGCTGTGGGGATGTGGCTGTCACGCGCTTCCTATCACATAAGTAGAACACCGCGCTTTGCCACATGGAATCTTCACTAACATCCAGTTTGATTTTGAAGCAAACAGTCGTTCATCACCGCCGCCAGCTGTAGCTCACGCTACACGGGCGCTGTACGGCTTTTTTTTCAGCAGTGAAATTGAATGGGACAAGGCTATTAGTAAGGTCCATTCCGTGTCCGCTGCGTCCATACCAGTCAGGGGAGAATTCTTCGATGATAACTTTAGCCGACGATATTTATTCCAAGTAGCCTAGTGTTGGAATTTGTAGCACTGAGGTGTCATTTTTTCCAGGAAGGGGTTAATTTTCAGGACACTGCATTTCCTACGTTTACTACAGCCAAGGTTCAGAGTTCATTACAACCGATTGTTCTCTTGCTTATTTGTAATATAAGTGAAACGGGATCAGTGACTTAAGATCACTATAACCGAGATTTCACTACATCTGAAAGCGACTGTACGTTGCAGGTTGAGTACAATAGTCCAGCTTTAGCCTAGTCAAATTAGACAAATCAAGTGAAAAAAATCCCAGAGTTTTGAAACTCGGTATGAGTATTTGTTGGTATATATCGCAAATTATATTAAAAATCTTGTGGAGGATGGGCTGGTGATAGGGAAGCCGTTTAAAGGTGCATTTTCTTCGGTTTTTGCATATATCTTCATATCTATAAATTCTACCGAAAATAATGCTCTTAACGAAATTAAAGTAATTAAAATTTCCTACAAAAAAGTTCATATAAGATTTTGTTGTTGGTTGTGATTGATGTGGTTAGTGATTCCGGGCACGTCAATTACTGAGGTCATTAGTCCTGCAAGTGTAGTGCATGGTTTTTAATCGGGATGTGGCGGTGATCTTCCCCCGCTGGATGGCGACATACGGCGCTGGCCTATCGTCAGCTAGTGGGGTTCCCCTCAACCAGGACTCTCCTACCAGCGGGGCACCGCCCCAGCCCAGACAAGTTCTAAGCTCCCGACCGGTCTCCTGGAATATGTGGTAGTGTCGTGCATGCTAGTGTAAGTGTGTGTAAGCGGTGAGGATAGAACAAGGAAGAGAAAGGAAAGATCGCGGGCGGCCCGAGGCCCATGTGTAGGGTACTGCTCCGACATTCGCCTGGTGTTGATCGGAGAAACCACAGAAAAATTCCAATCAGAGCAGCCGGCCTCTAGAATTCTCCAACAGACAGCGACTGAATTCGACCTAGCTGACATGCTAGTGTTGAATATCTCGCCTCTGTCGGGACTCGAACCTAGGAGTTCCCGGTCAGAGGCACTGCAGTGACATCAGTTGATGCACTGAGCCACCTCTCCCGGTGATTTTGTTATAAAATTAACCCTTTTAAAGTTACAGGCTTGAAAAGTTCATGTCTTTATTTACGGCAAGGCCATTTCTTAAAAAAAACATATAAAAATGATGTTATGACATGTTCAATGTACGGAAGTAATTTTATTCTGGTTAAGCATTTATAAATAATATATTTGCATATTTTGCAAAAAAATGAACATTTTACATCTTATTAAATCTTACTTTGTACAATGACGTCCGAGTGTCCGAAGTCATTGTCTTCCAGATCACCTCGACCACGAAAACTCATAATCCCTAGTTTATTTGATAAGGATCGAGAACAACTATTTGGTAAAGGTTTGTGTTTGTGCACTGTCAACATACACGGAGGCGTTATTTTAATAGTGGTACAACTCCACTTTCTTGAGAAATTGAGTTAACTTCATTTACAGGTCCGCGCAAGTGTTACGAGTTTATTTTGAAAGTGATAGAACTGAAGTTCTTTCTATGCCCGTCACAGCGCATAACAGTAAACACAGACAACATTAATTTTGTATGTGTGAAAGTTAGCATATACCTGTAAACACGTTAGCAAGAACCTGGGAGCAATGAAAGACAGTGTTCTCGTTTGTTATGTGGATTGGCGAATACCTTAACGAAATAACAATCCCGACATTGGGACCGATTAATTCTTCACCCTGTCCAATATAGCGAACAATATTTCCTTCAAGATTTGCTCGATGCACCATCTCTTAGAAATGTCTTAGAAAATTAATAGTTAAATCATTAATGAGAAGTTATAACAGTCTATCAATTTAATAAATATATGGGTGTACATTTAATTAAGACTCACAAAAAAATAAAAAAAAATAAAATTTCCAGAAATTTCTTCTGAAGGTTGAAAAACTTCTTTCAAGAAATTAAAAGTAGCATAAGCTATTGACACTGAGAAACGTAATTCACCCGTTTTATCGATCCTTAACTTTCAGCTGTATTCCGCTTACTTTTAGCTTTGTTAGTATGTATGCATGACAAACAGCTACCCTCCACCAAACCTTACATCCGCTTATGCTGTTGCGTGCTGGATTGTGGAGCCCTCCTTTCCGCCAGCGATCTGGCAAGGTCTCACAAGCGGCCTTGCTATGAGACTCCATGATTCACTCCCAGGAATGAAAGTAAGGCCGGAAAGGAAAATGCCACATTAATCGACGAAAGGATATTGCGCGAACAAAAAAATTTTTCGAAATTTTCCTAAATAACATATATATTTAGCATTACAAATAACTTGAGTGCATTAGAATCTATCCGTAATTTCGAGAACTCGACGAATGTATTTGGAATAATTAGTTCACGAATGAAAGTAAATTTACTGCTTCATATAACAATTTTTTAATTATTAACATTAACACCACCTTTTAATCATAACTTGTACCAAAAAGAAGTGCAGGTGACGCGGCAAAGTGATAAAACAAAAGTCACAAAATTGCACAGTTAAAACGTTTGTGATATGTCGAGACGGATAGAATTCTTGAATCTCATTGATAGTTTACGAGTGAAATAATCTGCTGAAACATCAATTCAATTTTGGTCTTGAGGGAAGTGATTGGAAGGGGTGTATTCTATATATCACCTCTAAAAAATTATGAAAAAGGATGATATAACGTTGGTCTCCCTGATTGGGCGATTTAACTTCAAAACAAAATGTTGCAGAAATCATTCTCAGACTGTAACTCGATTTCATTAAACGACCCTATCCAGAATGTTATTCATTCAGACTGCGTTCAAATATAAAATAAATAATCCGAGAAATATCTGATCACTTAGTAGGTATCACAGTTTTGTCACAATTCAAGTTAATAGTACTTTTTTATGGAATGTTAATCGCGATTTCTCAGCATTGGGATTCTCATTTCCCCTAACGCAAAAATGCAATACGATCAATGAAATTAAGTAGCTTTATGGGCATTGCAAACTAATTATTACAAATTGGAAATATTCTGTAAATAATTACAATTACGAATTCATTATTATTATTATTATTATTATTATTATTATTATTATTATTATTATTATTATTATTATTTCAAATGAGATTTTTGGAAATCTTATAATTTTCAGGTTCCTGGCCATTGAAGCAATTACTATTACACTATAAAAGAATTACTATTCCACTCCATAAGCTGTGAAGCACCCATCCCCTTATTGCGAATGCGACTATAGCGTAGCAGCAACGAAAGCAGTCGTGCAGCAGGTTCTCCGTGTGGTCCTTCGGAGTGTCTTCTGGTGATGGAGAGCCAACAGCGGCATATCGGTGCACAATGGCCGTTGGCATCGGCACGTCCGTACAATCCAAACAGCTCCATCGGTAAGTGCAGGGGGGGTGGAGCAGCTGAACGGGGTTCGTTCGGTACATGGTCCCTCGCCAAGGGCAATTCGCGGGGGGGCGAGCTGCGGCGCGCCGCGCCGTGGCCGTGGAGTGAGGAGAGTAAGGGCGGGGCGCGGAGTGGAGGGGAGAGGAGGAGAGTGGCGCGGTGCGCCGTTTACGTTCGCCGGCGTGTGGAATGCGGAATGTGGCGGCGTTGGCAGTGCCACAAAACAGTGCGCCGAATTATAGGGGAGAACGGAAATGACACATTTTAGCAAGGACCTTGTTTTAGTTTCGAAACTCGCCACCAAATACAAACATGAAGTGAGATCCATTCCGTATGTTTTTCTTCTTCTTCTTCTTCTTCTTCTTCTTCTTCTTCTTCTTCTTCTTCTTCTTCTCTTCGTTTTCTTCTTCTTCTTCTTCTTTTCTTCTTCTGTTCTTCTTCTTCTTCTTCGTTTTCTTCTTTCTTCTTCTTCTTTTCTCTCTCTTCTTCGTTTTCTTCTTCTTCTTCGTTTTCTTCTTCTTCTTTCTTCGTTTTCTTCTTCTTCGTTTTCTTCGTTTTCTTCTTCTTCGTTTTCTTCTTCTTCTTCTTCGTTTTCTTCTTCTTCGTTTTCTTCTTCTTCGTTTTCTTTCATCTTACTTCTCTTCTATCTTAATGTACAAGCATTTGATTGAAAAATAAGTGGACTGTCTACAGCAAAATTGCATTCTATCGAGATCGGCATGCGAACCCAGAATTTGGGATTATGGGTTGAAAAATCTGCTGCACATCTAAGTTTATTTGAAAATTAAAACAAAATATTTTGGATTATATTGAAATTTTTTTTGTTTCTACGGAAGATAACTTATTGCATTGAAGTAAAACAATGCATAACATTACCGTTTCATCTTTTTAATTCAAGAAGAGTGGTCGAATGGAAAAGGTTTCAAATCATAATTTTCTTCAAAATATCTGACTTATTGTAGAATCTTTTGGCCTACATTATTATAGTGACTTCTGATAAAATCTTTTGACCTACATTGAAGAAAATAAAATTTAACTTCATTATACAGGAGCTCGTCTGCTGATCAAAATCAATATTATATCATTTATCAATACACAATTCAATATGGGCATTAAAAAGAACTTATTGGGCAAAATATCGTTTGACAGTTTAGCCCAAAATTATTCTTGCATTTCTCGGGTACCTCGCGTTAAAACATTAACTCCATGACAATATGGTATCCAATCTTTTTCGATAAGATCGTGAAATTGTGACTAAACAAAAGTACATCCTTCCAATGCGTTCAGTTGAAATGTTTTCCCTCGATATGAAATCTTGTACTCCTCGCATCTCTGAATATGCCGCAGTGCGCACAGCGCGACAACGGCGTCAGCGCCTCCTGTGGCTGTTGGGCGCCTCGCCGTGAATGGACGCGTTATGCAGTGCTGAATGGACAGTGAGCGCACTGAATGGCGAGCGAAGGAGTGTAAAGCAGTCTGATCCACAAAGAAAATGAGTACGGAGGGTTCGGTTGCGAGTTGTAAGAATGCTATTAATTTTATTTGAGTACATAGACATCAGATTACGTCACGAAAATAATGCGTTCGCTTAATAATCCCTATTTGCAGCTCAGCCCCACGAGACGAATGAAGTCCTGTTTCAGGACGGCGGTGTTCGGACGCGAATCGCTTTTTACGCGAGACACCCTTTCTTGTCAGTTTCGGAGAGACTATTTTTTATTGTATTGTATGTAGTGTGGTAACGAAACACATTTTTAATTTTTGAAATTGAAAAGTATGATTGGAGATGCCAATTCTTCCATTGAATCAGTGTATTATGCTTGATTATCAGAAAAGTTTTAAAGAAAACAATAATTAACCGAGCTGGGATTTGAACTCCAACACTTAGCACTGAGGAAGAATTTCTTCCATGCTAAGATGGTTCTTAGTGTTAGTATTTAATTTCAAAAATGTGCAATCCATCTTTTAAAGATCTTATTTCGAAGAATATCTATAAATAAATAAAAGGGAGTGTGTGTATGTGTGACGCACGTAGACGCTACAACTACGCGATCGATTTCACTGAAAATTTCACAAGGGAGTGTTTAAAGAGTAGTTTGAATTAAATTGGACACGTGGGGGCGTTGTTGATGATTTCGTTTATGACGATTCAAGCGCCCCTGAACTCTACACAACCCGCCGCACAGTCAAGGATTAAGCGCGTCTTCGCGGCATACAAGTATTCTGCCACTGCGTTTGTGAAATATCGGCCGGAATAATTTACTTGAATCTCGAACAATAAATCAAATTTCTCCAAGATAGTGTCATGGCGGACGCATGCTCAAATTTGGGGAAGATACAATTTAACAAAAAAACTCGACAAATATGTCCAAACATGTCCAGAACATTTAACAAACCCATAATTGCGAGAAAGTCTCATCTATTAGAATTTTTGCACGGTGTAGCGTAAAACGTGATTAACAATCACGTGACCAGCAGTATGAGATGTGTAATTCACTGCAATAGCGAAGCATTGTCGGTCCACTAGTATTTCATAAAAAATCTCTATCATCAATCCTGTAGCTGAAGGCTGGGGGAAGAAATATTTAACTTTTGGAAGTTACAAAGTTCATAAGCTTTCATTAAAACGGGACCGGCTCCATTTTTCAAGGGCACTTTTCTCTATTCGATAATGTTTTAAAGAAAAAAATTGAGACAATTTTGAGGAAAATTCGTAAACATTTTGGGGCTTAGGCAAACATGTTTCTGTCAACATCTTGACATCGAATTTTTGCATCATTTCAATGCTTCACACCATTTAAGCGAGATAATGAAAATATAAAATATTTTTACGGCTATAAATACACAATATCTGTAAAATAACGAATCCCTATCTAGCGAGGCCCTAGGCTCATTCTTAGTTTGCTTATGTACAAATTCACCTACGACCAGCTTCTTCTACTCTACTCATCTACAGCGGTTTCCATATTCAACGAGTGTGCTAATATTTATAAAATAAACCTTTTTAACTTAAACATGAACCAGGATTCTGCTGAAATCTAAAGTATTCCGTCCACCCATTCACGTAGAAAAATGCGATGCAATGAATGTGGCCGATATTCGCTTTTAATTCGTTCTGTTATCTGTTCCTCGTTATGTTAATTTTCCTGTTTGCACGCGCGTTTGTTAGGCATGTCGTTGTTTTATTCGACATTCATGAGGCCCCTACTCTTTTGGAAATGCACACGATTCAAGATTATCTGTTAACTCTGCGACATTGCTTGACCTACGAGAACGAAGCAGGTTTAATGGTTACGATGTCTAAGAAGGTCGCAATTTACTTCGATCTCAGGTGGCAGCTATGAACACAGGATACATCCAACAGAAATTTATGGAGAGTATTTTATACACGACTGAAATATGTAAAATGTTACGAAATAATATTTAAGCGCAGAGAGGGACTCAATAATTATGTAACAGACCATCAACCAATTTTGATAACATGGTCTGTGTACCGAGGAGGCCAAACAATTATATGAGTTTCTGCGGCCACTAAGCGTAAATACGTTCAATTACAATTCCTCAAGACACATTTCTCTTTACTGGTTACCGTTACCTTCATTTCTTCCAGGACCCAGTGGCAACGTGGTGTTTTTGAAAAGGCATGGCCGCCTGACTGGACTTGTGAAATCAAAACACTAACGCTTTGGCGCGGAAGAGGAATGGCCTCTGTCCCGTTGCGCGGAACGACAGTCCCCACAAAGCGGCCTGCTTGCTCACTAGAGCTTGAAACGACGAGCAACTTCTGAGGAAACACAAGAATGGCGGCCCGAACAGTCGAATTGCAGCGCCAAGAGAAAAGAGAACAGTTTATTGCGAGCGCTGCTTTGCATGCTCCGGAATAACAGTACCAAGAAACTGCAATATCTTCAGAAAAACAACGGCTCCTAGCACGCAATCTTCTGTGATGGAAAACCCTGTATGAAGTAGATATACATCTAAAGCATTGCAGGTTACAAGCTGTTAGAACTATAGAAGGGCCATATGCAATGGAACCATAACAAGGATAAAATAATAATAATAATAATAATAAATAATAATAATTAATAATAATTAATAATAATAATAATTATTAATAATAATAATTATTAATAATAATAATTATTAATAATAATAATTTTAATAATAATAATAATAATAATAATAATAATAATAATAATAATAATAATAATAATAATAATACAATGTGGAATTTATCACCTTAATCTAAATCAAAGAAATATTTAGGTTGGTTTGGGTGTACTCTGGTATGATATGTAAAGAAATCCCACACGCAAATATTTTCTTCCCAAATACCAACCTACATTTGAAGAAATCTATACTAATAAAAGTGAATTCAACGACATGTAATCGACATCGATATCACAAAAAGGAGTGTATTAATAGATACGGCATATTTACAGGCTCCTCTTCAGGGTTTGACGCAGTGTCCTGGCACAGTTTGGTAAAGATTAATGCTACACGAATACAGAAAATAAATAATTTAAATAATGCCTTGGAAGATCCACTTCGATCACTTTTATCGCCTGTCGCTAAGATGTCTTTGTTTATAATACATTCCGCTAGAGGCCAGTAGTGGTGCGCAAGATCACGTAATAATATTCTCAATTTTTTAAAATTCTAATCCCTAAACCGCGTTCAACCGTTAAATGATCAATTTGTAGCACTATTGTTAAGTTTTTTGAAGACCTTAATAAGCAAAACAAATTAAAATTGTAATACACTGTATGTGGAGTGCTTGCAGTCGTCACAAAGTACAGTACATATCTTCTGTAGTCAATGACCTGTACATGTAACTTCGATTTAAACATAGCTGCACTTCAATGACACGAGCTGGATGGAGGGGGGAACACTATCATCCAATCGCGAGCTTCATTCGGACTTAAAGTTTTGGTATTGGAGCTCTCGATTGTCCCCTTCTCCTTCCAGCTTGTGACTTTGAAGTGCAACTATGTTTAAATCGGTGTACATTTGTTTACACCTTGTCGGACCACATGGTCGAAGGCTTGAAAGTGCATGAATTTATGCAAATATGACACATACACGCAATCAGTTGAAGTGCAGAAGGCAAACCTACGCTGCGAATAGAACAGGAGATTACTTGGAAGTAGCTCAAGCAAGAAGGGAAAGAACAAGAGAGAATACTGTAGTTGTCAGTGTTATTTCTCATTTCTTTTAAAAATTACATTTCTTTTACGTACATGTAGTTCTTAGTGTTCAGTGTAAATGAATTCTATATTTTCTATCTATTCTTGCAATCTATTTCTATTTCCTGTCAGTGTTTGCAAATTTTAAATGTTTTTTCTCATTTTTGTGTATTATATTACTTTTACATACATATGGTTTTTAGTGTTGAGTGCAAATACATTCTATATTTCCTATCAATTCTTGCAATCTATTTCTATTTCCCATCAATTTTTCCAAAGCATACCATCAAACCATCAATACATTTAATTTCTTATCTATTCTTGCAAACACATGCCACATTACATCCATATCATAAAAATATTGTTTTTATAGTTTATTGGTGTTAATGTATGTATATTATCAAATAATACGAATTTTCTGTACGAAAGGATGAATTTAATGATTTTCATGAATTAGTGACCTTTCATTGAGACTTGCGTATGCTTCCACAGGAGCCGCGAAGTTGAATAAGCTCGGGGATTGCAGAAACTATATCTCAATTTTTGCCCTGGTTAGAAAAAACTGAATGTGTATTTTCATACAATCCACAACTCTGATATATCTGTAAATATTGGGAGTATGAATTCAATATGCCCATTCTGCATGGCTTTAAGGTGGGAAAATGAAACTCCAGGTTTCTGTTATAAAAATGGGAAAGTGTACCTAAAAGAAATAAATGGTCTACCTGAGCCTTTGTTGAGCTTGCTGTATGGTAAAAATTCTGATGCACTGCATTTTCAGCAATTCATTACAATTACAATTCATGCTTTCAAATGACATTACTTGGGTGTAATAGAATTGTTGCATCGTGTAGTAGAATTATGCCCGCTTTTAAGATCCAAAGACAAGTTTATTATAGGATAGGAAGTTTGCTTCCCGATTTAAATGAAAATCACAAATTCCTGCAAATTAACTTTATAAGTGATCACCCAAATCAAGTTGAACGAAGTTGTAAAGTAACAAACCAAGTCAGACCCTCAATAGTTAAAGATATTCAATTAATGCTTCGCCGAGAAAATAAATATGTTAAAGATTTCAAACGTTATTTAGGAAAGATTTTTTCTGAACCCAAGAGTGTTATCAAGACTGGTAGGAAAATTTTGAATAAACATTCGAGAAGGTACAATTCACCTGCAGTTTCTGAGGTAGCGATTGTTTTGGCTGGTGAAGAACATGAAAGCAGAGATATTATTTTAAAACTTAGAGATAATTCTGTGCAGAGAATATCTGAAACTCATAATCCAGTCCAGTACCCTTTAATATTTTGGCAAGGAGATGATGGTTATCATTTTGGTTTAAGTGAAATTGTTCCGAATACTCAGCAGCCCACTTGCAAAAAAGTGTCTGCAAATAATTTTTATTGTTATGGGTTCAAGCTGAGAAGTGGATAAATGAACCAACTTTTCCGTTATAAGGACCTTCTACTGCAATACACTGTAGACATGTTTGCAATTGATGCTGAGGTCATTGTCAATTACCCAACAAAATTCTTAAATTCTTTAGAAGTATCAGGACTACCTCAGCATGTACTCTCTCTCAAAACCGAAGCACCAATTGTTTGTCTCAGAAATCTCAAACCACCAATGCTATGCAATGCCCCTATTTTTTTCAAAATAAATACTCGCTTGTTAACATTTTTATTAATATAAGAGTATTATGGTATGGATTGAGGATATAGTTGTTCCTATTTCCAGGTAATGAAAATAATTTTTTTAGTAAAATATATATTCAATATTTCATTTATTATTTTTTAATGCAAATTTTATTTGGTTATTGAAATAAGTGTTTAATAATAAATTAATATTAATAAATATTTAATTATATTAAGTATTAATATTATGTTATTTAATATTTTAAAACTAAAAAAAGCTCAACAACAAATACATGAAAAAATTAAAAAATGATTAATAAAGCACTTCGAGACTGAGGAAATAGAGCAGATCAAATTCTAATAGCAATGTATTGTAAAATAAAGGAAAGAAAATTATAGTATTTTATTAAAAGTTGAATATATTACATTAAAAATAATGTTGAACACCGTGGTTTATATAAAATTGTTCATTTTCCTCTTTCAAAGGATTTGAAAAAAAAAAGCCTGGCAACGCCGGGTATTTTGCTAGTTAGCTACATTTTGACATTTTAGTACAAAGAATCAATATTAATAAATAAGAATGTTATTAATGACTTCTTCGCTGTCCGGGTGACGCCGCGTAGTGGGCTGAGAGGCCGACGTTTCGCCTGACATGTCGCAGGCTTCATCAGGGTATTGACGGATCATTCATCAGGGCTTCTTGGATGAAGCCTGCGACATGTCAGGCGAAACGTCGGCCTCTCAGCCCACTACGCGGCGTCACCCGGACAGCAAAGAAGTCATCGACTCGAGCCGCGGAAGCCTGCGCGTATAATAATGTTATTAAATGTCATAGAAAATATTTCGGAACCATTATATTTCAAAACCATTAAAACTTAATTATTAATTTATAAACAATGGATATGGTAAAAATACATTGTTTTAAACTCAGAGTAGGTTTGAAAAGCATAGTAAACCCATGGAAATGTTGTCCATTTTAGGGAGAACTTGTGCAATTACCACGAATTAAAATCGCCTTACCCTTTACAACACCTAACATGAACTAATTAATCGAAGAAAACATCCAGAGGCCAAAGCGGCAACTTACGCGGGAACTCGGGTGGCGATCAACGAGACTCCCGCGCCAGTGCGCTCCGGTTGATTCCCAGCGACCTCTCGCGAGCGCCGCGTTGGCGCTGGCAACTTCCGCCGGGGGGGGGGGGCAGGGCCGGCGGGCGCGGGCGCGATGCAACCCACGCGGTGCGGCGGCAGCGGTAGCAGCGCCCGCGGGAACGAGACGAAATTGAAGCTCATTTGCGCCGGTGACGTCACTCCGAACGCCGCAACCTCTCGTCTCTGTCCCGCCGCACCCCATCCCGTCCCGTCCCGTCCCGTCCCGTCATCTTCTCTTGGGCCCTCCCATGTGATTTGATTACGTGATGGTGTGTCCCAACGGTGTTGCCTTCATCCCAATGGTCTACTTCGTCCAAATATAAATCGCCAAGTCCCAGAGAGATTGAGTAATTGGGACCAATAAGGCCAATGATAGGATTTTTGTTGAGTAACTTTAAATTAATAAAACTACTTTTTACTTTCAATTATCTGTTTATTTGTCCGCTTTCATAGACCTATAGAATTAATATTAAATCATAGGAATTCAAACAATTTATTGACGAGAGGGCAAAGAAAATTACTCGTATGTGTCTTAACAATCAGATTAAAATTCTGTTTAAGTGTAAATAATTAGTTCAAAGACAATACTTTACAACGATTGAGACGAACGTTTAGAAACTCCATCTCGGTAATAAAAAAATGATAAATTTGTAAAATATAAAAATTTAATTTGTGGAAGAACCGAATATGGTGTGCCATTGCAGAAGGCTCCCGTTACTAAATCGAGCGCAATGTAAGGAGATAATTCTATAACGGATGGACGCCACCAATTAAGAAACACAAAGTAGGGTTCTGTGACAAATTTAAAAAATTGTGAAGAATTGTTGTGACTCATACTTTGTGACTTGAACTATATACTAAAACGAAGTCTGTCAATTAGGTAATATTTTTGTAATAAGAGATGTAAGAAGCGGAGAACTATTCAGGTTTACGTCTATTAAAATAATAAGTATGTAATTAACATTTGTATAAAATAAACCTCCATGCCTAACGTTAAGAATTCTTGTCTACATGAACACTGTGATTCGACATTAGCATAAAAATACCACGGCCTCTTCCACGATTCACACACATACCTGTATTATTTTTCATCAAAATAATCTAGTTTCTTTCCCGTTACCATGTATTCTATAATTCTTTTCTCGTACTACACTTAGTTTTTTTTCACTCATTTAATTTCTTTCCTCCTAGATTTGATCTTCCCTTTCTCATCAAGCTCTCAGCGAAGTACATTAGCTCCATCAACTTCCGTTTTCAATTCCACTTCATTTTCTGTGCCAGTGATCACAGCGCTTACATAAACGGGCACACAAAAGCTAGAACTATTCCAACATCGAAGTGCGTGCGAAGATGGTTGCGGGACCGTTGAATTCCCAGCCTTGTTCAGCCATAGGCTCGCGCGGCGGCCGATACGCGAGGCACCGTCTGTCGTGCGTTTCGTAAACCCCTGACGGCTCCTGTTACCCTAATAAGTAATAAACGAAGCGAGCGAGGCGGCCCACCAGAGACCTGCGCGCTCACGACTCAGTCCGCGATCCAGACGGGGAACTGGTCCTGCTGCTGTTCACAAACTCACAGCTTTCGATGTATTTGAACTGTTTCATTGGCCAAAGTTTTCTAAATTTACTTTAATGTAAATAACGTTCAGAAAAATAAGTTTAAGCAGGCTTGCCTCTTTTAAACAATACCCCTAACCACTCTGATGTGTCCAGAATGTTTTGAAAGAATTATTGAAATGAGACATTCTAAAGATACATTGAAAACTAAAAAACAAAACATTACTTCGCTGTCATAATCTAATAGCAATGCGTAAGAACAAGATTCTGAAGATAGAGTCGCAACGCATCGGGCTAAGCAAAATATTTCTTCAAAAATATTAATAAGAGAAGAAATTCAGATTATGTCAGAATGTTTGCTGGAGTTTCTAAGTTTCATTTGGAAATATTCAGTTCACTTTTTACGTTTTTTAGTTGTGTCTTATTATGCGGTTCACCTATGCAAACCAATTTCACGGCAAATTTCTTTTTTAAATTATGGAATTACTGGACATTTTTCACATTACCTCAATATTTCTTGTTCACTAAAAATGGGGAATATAATCCTATCTTAAAAGTATCTCAATTGAAATTTACCACGTCTTAAAGTTCATCTTCTTAAATCAGAATGATAAACGGACTCAATACAAAAGGCAAAGATGAAAGGTTCAGAATCACACGGTTAACATTGGCTGTCGAACAAGGGTGCAGCACAGGAATATGAAAAATTGAGGACGAGTTTGCTAGCAATAGCGCACTAATTATCAGATACATTCTACACTTTAAAAACTGTGCACCTATTTGTTCGCTTCTGGTACGTGTGCTTTACCTTATTCTTAAGCGACCATTGTAGTTTACACAAACCATTCTCTCTAGCGGCAATGAAGAAAACGGAAAACTGGCAGTTAAGATGTTCATACATTTTTGGTATGATATTCTCTTCTTAATTATTATATTCGTTTTTTTTTCCAAGGTGGCTGAAAACGAACATTTTCATCAATATCATGACGTATTCCATATACAAATATTATTTGTCGCCGGATATTAGGTTACGAACAACAATTACTCTTGTAGAGGTAAGTAATTAAAGAATATCGTACACCATTGCCGCTCCTTGAGGAATTATTACAATGAATCATACAATCCAAGCACTCAAAGAACTGACGTCACCAGGATCTGAGACCCAACAGATTGTATTATCTTTAAATATCCCCGCTTACGAAAACGATACTCTATCAACAGACACGTCAAATACTACCAATATTGCCAATTGGTTTATAATTTTTCCTCTCCTTTATTTTCTTTTTTCCTCAAATACTTATTACTTCAAATATAAATCGTTTCATAAAAAAAAAGTTTATGTCTTGGATTTGCTGATTAACACTTAATAATTGCAAGAATAAAATGATTAGGCATGTTCCTTTACCAAGGTAGAGGGAAATTACAGCTTCTTCATTCCTCTCTGTGAATGCACTGCATAACTTGTAACATCCTCTCTTTCTCAGAGGTAGAGGATAATCTACTAGAGTTTGCGTGTACCGGCATTTTTTCGGAGTGTGTCATCGTTATCTAAACGAATCCAATATAATAATAATAATAATAATAATAATAATGACGATGAGAAATTATTACAACACAATAAAAGATGAGAAAGGTCACTCAAAAAAAAAAAAACGCGCAATCCGTCAGCCCCCAACCCGCTCCCTCTCGCCTGCTCCATCATCGTGGCGCGCGCCTACCCTTCGTTGCACTGCGTCGCTGCCCTTCCTTCTGCCCTCACCGCTGCGGCCGGGGTGGCGCGGTTCCCGAGTGCGCGATGTGTATCGGCGGCGCCGCCTGGGAGCGCGCGCGCTCAGGTCGGGCGCCTCCGCCTCCGCCTCCGCCTCCGCCTGCGCGCTGGACACGCGCGCGAGGGGCACTGGCAACGTCGGAACAAAGGACTCCGGCTTCCCACTCGTCAAAAGAAATTAATGCTTGCGATTTCTGTCGGGTTGATGTAGTATCCTTAACTACCACGAGAGATCAATCAGAATTATTTTGTACGACGATTATAAAGCTTTGCATTCTGACTAATCAATTTGTCATTTTCATGAACTTCCCGGCTGTTAAATATCATTTTGCCATGATAGTAATCAAACATTCGACCCAATTAAATTGTTGCTCTAATCATTACTTAACTTATTTAGATAAGCTTATTAAAACAATGAAGTAAAATTTGTATCAACTTCGGATTTACAATAAATACAAAACTTAACTATTTTGCCAATTGATTCCATGAAAATCTCTGTTAAAGCACTGGATATACTATTTATTTTGCACCCTATAATATTATTCATTAAAAAACAAATTACTGCGAACGACATTATTTAAAAAAAGGTATCTTGCAGGCCGACGTATTAACGTTCAGTTAGGCATATTACTGTTTTCCTAATTCACCATATCAATATTTAATATTATATTAGGAGCCAACCACATCAAAGTATGTAGTATTTACAGTAACATCGAGTCAGAAGCTCTGAACTAGTGAGATCTAGTGCGATCTGGGAGGCTGCGGGGAGAGGCAATTGCCCGCGAGCCCCTGCGACGTAGGCAACTCCTCGTGCAGCGTTGTCCCAAGGCGACACGCGCGGCCCACGCGCCAGCGCGGCCACGGGCGCCGGGAGGCTCACCCGGCAGATCGGCGCCGTAAATGCATTCCTTACTCGCAACTGAACCGGCGCGACACCAGTAAGCACAGGAAAGTCATGAGCGCAACGTAAAATAATGTGCAAGAACGGTGACTGGCGGGGGGAGGGGTGAAGCGAGACGCGTAAAAACAGCAGAAGAATGTCCGGTTTCTGTTCGTTCACGTCATTCACTTAAGAGCTTGTTAGTGGTTGACAGGTTAGACTATCACGCTTTCAACGACCTTCAGTTCAATACCGTGCATTTCAGTATTCGTTTAAGATTTTCTCTCAAGTAAATGATATGCTGTTGGACTTGTGTATATTCACCCGAGCAAAGTAAAAATTTAAAACATCTTTTAAAATGTGTGATGGTAAAACTTTGGTGATGACTCTCTTCTGCGTCGTATTTTATGTGATATGATGACGTATATGATTCACTAGATATTCATGATGTATTGTCATGCATGATTACGGCCCGGATAATTATGTAATTACATATTTTCCTAAGTTAACTTCGTCAAGTCAGATCGACCGTATATTCACGTTTCGTATTGGCGGAGTGTCGTTAAAAGACATCACCACAGTGCATCCGAACGTTACTGGGTTCTGATCCCATGTCCGGTATTGGATGACAGCAACGAGTCAGCGCAGTGCGGCGATCCACCAACATCTGCGTCAATCAATCGACCGGCTGCACCATCAATCTCGCTAAAGAACCCTCGTGCACGGTCCTCACCCTACTGCCTGGCGCCCGCTAGCCAGGTCAGCAGTGCCTCGCCTCACGGCGCGGCCGCCTCGTTCATGGGTCAGCGGCGCGCCCCGCCCAGCGCCACGCAATATCCGCACGGTCCGGAGCTCAAGCCATCAATATTCGTTACAGCCGCTAATGAGAAAGCCCATCCGATCTAAACTGGGAAGGCCTTCGATAATCGTTTCACATACAATATTTAAGTCACTGACAGGGCAATTTCAATCAGCGATGTTGAAGCATTGAGGTAAGGAAGCAAACAAACAGAAATACGTAATAGTAAACTTCGTAATGAAATAAAGATATAAAAAAGTTTTCCTTTTAAAACCTGTAAAAAATTTGAGATTTCTAAATGTTATAGGCAGGTGTGGGATAAAGCAGTGAGTTGCAACACCCACAATTTCTATATCATTTATGAAAAGTAGTTTGTTAAGCTTGCTGGAAAAAATACCTCATATTTTCTAACAGAAGGCATCGGTGGTACCGGGCCTTGGAGTAGCCTCTGAGTGGGCGGAACGGAGCGGAGCGAAGGCTAAAGGCTCGAAGCTCGTTTAAGGCGGGGAGATTTCACCACGCGGTTGTCGCTTCTACACTATTGTCATTTCATTAACATCTCCCCATCCACAATAATTCAAGAATTCTCATTTGCCAAGCATGTTTCCTCAATAACCTTGCCATCGTTCTTACAATGCAAAGCCCCTGTAAACCCCACTGTGTTCACTTGAGCAGGAAACGAAGAACGAAGACGTAACCACCTGTCATCTACGCTCAGAAAATTGTATGGCACTCATCGCATGCAGTACAAAATATGGTTCTGAAAATATAGTGTAAATATTTTCCTTACAAAGTTAAATTAAAAGCCGGTTCAATATAAATAGGGCATTGGGTTGACCCCTATACTTAAATCCGACCTGCAAAAATACACGAGACACACTTTTTTCTGCAGCTCACTCCGGAGGGAACTCACAGGCGTCTACGGTATCTCTGGGACTCATCGAAACACGCGGCGCACTCGAGGCGAGAACTTTCGTCTTGCGAGATCCCTAAGCGAAAGTTCGTCAGCCGTGAGGGGGACTTGGGGCATTCCGCAGATTGGATGGCCAGGCCGCGATTCCCACAAAGGGCTTTCATGAAAGACCAACTTGAAAAGGTTCGCAGTTTCACAGTATCTGCTACGCTTCTCGTTTCTTTACAGCCCTTTCATTTGTCGTCACACGTCCAACAATTGAGCTTGGAATCTGTTCTTGTGAGCATGAAGTTTTTGCAGAAGTATGTACTATATTATAAACCCAACATATTACAAAAATACGGTAATATATATTGGTATAGAGCAATAAAATATGAGAAGATAATAAAGACATTATACTATTTAAAATTCTTTTTGAATTTGTGCTAACCTAAACCTGACAAAGTAAACATGTCTTAAATAGACCTACAAGAAGCTTATTACAATAATATCTACAGATTGCTCAACAATTTAGCTTGCTTCATTCAAAATGTTCAATCGCTTCCATATTTTTGAAGTTAGCTAACATTACATTGCCAAATTAAAATTACGTTGTCCTTAAACTAGAAAACTACATAGAATTTATTCTTTTAAATTTTACACATTTTGAAATGTATAGTATATTTGTACACCCAGATAGCAGCAAAAGGGTTTGCGGTGCAGAATGCTCCCTGGCTTGCGCAACCTCGCCGCGCGCCTCTTCGTGGCGGGAGCGCGGGCAGGGGAGGGCGCAGAGGGTCGCACCTGACCTCCCACCGCGCCGCGCCGCGCGGCTCTCCGTTGGACCGTGGCGTTGATGACGCAGAGAGCGCGTGCTTAACAGGATATCATGCACATTGTCTCTTTTTTTTTTAGGGGGAGGGAGAGGGTGGTTCTATGTAGTGTCCAGTCAATTTGTTGTTTTCTTATAAATCATTTTTCATTTACGCTTAATATAAAATGTATTTTTTATTACAGTCAATATTTATACCGTAAACATCTGAACTAATACAGGCGACTCCAGTTATAGTGAACTTCTGGGGAATAATATTTTTTGAATCACTATATCAGATGATGTCAAAATTAAATAGAATTTCTCCCCATTCCTGATCCGCTACCTTCACTTAAGGGGAGACTTCTTCGATTATGATTTTTGGCCGACGATATTTCTATTGTTGGACTTTGAGGCGTGAGGCGATAAATTCTTTTCCAGGAGGGAATTAATTTCCAGGATGTTGAATATCCTAGGTTCCTATGAATATCCGAGGTTCATTATAACCGTATCTTCTTACTCTTATTTGTAATGTAAGTGAAACGGGACCAGTGACTCAAGTTCACTATAACAGAGGGTTCACTATAACCAGTCAACTGTATATTGAGACACCTTCGTTTGTATGAAAATTAGGAAAATCTATGTTTTTAATATGTATCGTTAACTTCTGGGAGGTCTCATGGTGCTTTAGCTCCCCCCTTGGGTGTGCCACTGATAATATGCAGGTTTTTGTTGCACCACTCTCTCTCTCTCTCTCTCTCACACTCACTCACTCACTCACTCCCCCTCTCCTTCTCTTACCCCTTTCCCTCTTTCCCATCTCATTTCCCATTTCTCTCTTTTTCTTTTACAGGATTTCACAGGAAGAATAATATTATGACGATAAACTGGCTGAATTAAGTACCAATTATGCTCTCAGATATTAATTTTATTATACCGTTTATGAAATGAAAACAATTGTGTCTTCTAACATATGTAGTATTTTGTAAGAATGTAAACGCTCTTTATTTCACGATTTGGTTCTTGTACAGCAGCAATACACAGAGCAAATATTTACAGAACAAAGAAATTCATTTTGAATAGCTTTCTGCATGGTTTATTTAATAAATAGGTTAGTCAGTTAAACATCAAAATGCATTCATCATAATTAGGGTGTCTGACATGATGACTTGCGTAACAGAGTGTTATGACAGCCATCGGATCTATTGCGATATAATTTCCCAATTTCTACATCTCTGGTAAAGCCTAAGAGCAATTCTTTTATGACAATTCCAGACAAAAAAACTCTACAGTGCGGACACTATGGAGCTTAACGAACCTTAATTGCACCGAAACTGAATAAACAAGAATAAATATGATACTGAGTGCGCTTCTCGTGAAGTAGAAATTAATCATTTCCGGTAGCACATAAGTGGTTACAAGGGGATATGCCAATGGTATCAGTGCAGTATTTGTAAAGAGTTAATTATGAAACTGAACTGGTGGCAAGTTTTGCAAACACGGCTGCATTGTTTTATAATTAGCTAATTAAGTGATACAGAATTATACATATTAGTGAATAATGAGTATAAATAAATTAGAAATCAGTAGAGTATAAAATTCCTTTGTAAGGAAACCAGAAAAAAATAATTAATAGGTTGAGAGGCACTTTTAAAAATACAATATGCAAAGGTTCAAATACTAGTAGTTTGCAACTAATACTTATAAAAATGCTTCCCAAGTACCCAGTGGCGGCCGGTACAGAATTCTATTGGTGAGGCCAATTTGTGATGCAACATCAGTAACAAAACCTAGATTTTGAAAATTGTAATAAAACATTGGTAAAAAACAATCGATGTTTATAAACATTGTTGTGGTGTTTTAAAACTGGTGTAGTAATCTCTAAAACAAAATTCGTGAGCACAAAATTTAATTTTACAGTGACCATGTTTATAAAGTTAAAATGAAAATTAAATTGAAAACAAACTAAAAATAATAAGAACAAATACAATACTCAGACTGAAGACCTGAGGGCCCACAGAAATCTCAAAGGGTCGCAGCTTCCTAAGATCGCTGAAGATGGTACGGGAAGAAGAGGGGAAGCCTTACGCCGCCTCTCCATGTGCGAAACAACACGACACGACGTACGAAATACTAGGGCATCGGGGGTCATCCTGAGCTAGAGATAAGTCTGCGCGATGAAGATAGCGCCATTAGTGCACTCTCTAGTGAGGAGAATGTGAACTTCTGTGCCACTTCGCTTGTGGCACCATGCCGTCCATAACGACGCATACTAACCTGTACAGAGGTCTTCGTACAGCGTTAAATGGACATACACGGCGCCAATTCCTAGGTGGCTCAGAGGTTTAGAAGGAGGCCGACAGATGACACTGCGCCCATTCCGTTTGAAAAGAGTTATGGTAGACCATCGAGGGACGAAGTGCTCGTTCAAACGAATTATTATGAAGAAAACTATTTTGAAGAAACAATATTTTATACACAATTGTAGTGAAATTTCTCTTTTCCTTTTTGTTGGTGGTGCCATGGCACTCTGGCAGTACTCTACAAGCCGCTATTGCAAGTACCCAAGTTTTGCTTATGAAACGCATGGAGAAAAGTGCTGACAGAGATCGTCTTATGATACAAGGTTACGCTTGGCTGTGTACAGATAAATAAATAAAGTGAATCTGGGCAAGACAACACATGATCGTCAGAGTACATTAAGCAAATGTAAAATCATAAGGACATTACGATTACACTATTTTAATTTGCTAAAATGAAGTTGAAAACATTTCACATTCTCTGAATTTACGTCGATGCTAACCATACTTACCATTTACTACTGGTTGACTAACACCAGTATTTTGTACCCACGTGTAGTACAGCATGCAGTACTAGTCCATTTCCGATACCCCAGTATACTTACCTGAAACAAAGTACAAATAATAAGCATACTGCTGAAAAACACTGTAAAAGACTAAAAAAGGGTACAATAACAGAAAAATACTTGTTGCATATATTTGCAATGAACGGCACAAAAGAACATTCGCTATTTTATCACCGAAATGTTTGCTCAACGCAAAGAGAGTATATTTTTGATTCATTGATATGACTGGCGGAATTAAATGTGAATTCCGATGAAATTTTTTTCGAAATTTCTGTTGTACATCTTACTTTACTAAAAGTGATAATACTTTGCATCTACAGACCTCCAACAAAGAGAGCTGCAGATTATATTTTGTTCTTAGAAAAACTGGAGATAACACTTAACAAAGTCAGCAATCGCTCTTTTGAATCCATTGTTATATGCGGAGATTTTAATATTGATTTTCTGGGCGAATCTTGCGAGAAAGAAAATTTAATTAATTCTTTCAATTAGACAAATAATGTACCTACGCGGATCACACAAAATTGGATGAAGGCAATTGATCAAATTATAATTAACAAAACTACTACTCGATATGAAGTTGAAACAAAAGATTTAGGATACGGTGACCAGGATGCACTAATTCTTACCATTATAAGAAATGCGATCACTGACACAATATATAATACACATACGACTAGATTGTTTACAAAAAGTAAAATAAAATTATTCATTGATTACTTGATGCAGGAGTCTTGGGAAGTGGTTTATAATACTGTTGATACAAACGACAATTTTTTTTCAACTCTATCATTTATTTTAACACTTGCTTACCTTTTCAAAAAAGAAAATTAAATATTTCACGGGAAAGCAATTCTTGGATAAGGGATTAAGATATCTTGTAAAAACTAGCGAATTCTTTCTTTAATTTCTAAACGTCATAACGTCATATCTCAAGATTTCCTCATCTACTTTAAAAAATACAAACCATTGTCACGAAAAGTCATTAGGCACGCTAAAATCATGAAACACGATCAGGATATTTTGAACTCAAATAACAAAACAAAAGCAATGTGGAATATAATAAAAAATACTACCAAATCAACTAGGAACCCTGTAGAGAATGTTGTTTTAAAATATAACGATAAAAATGTGAACGATCCGGCAACAGTGGCTAGTCTCTTTAACCAATCCTTTTGGAGAATTGCTGCCGATCTCACTATTCAGCCACAAAATTCAATAACAGACAGTTCACCCAAAATTTTCGTTTCCGAAACTTTTTACTATGAAATTCTCAAAACAATCGGTAAACAAAAAAATAAATATTCGTCCGGTTTAGATCAATTTCCGGATTCTTGATTCTGTTCGTATGCCATTATACACCCGTTAACTCACATATTTCATTCATCGTTATGCACCGGAACGTTTCCAGATATTTTCAAAACAGCTATAATTAAGCCGATCTTCAAAAAAGGCAACAAAAATGAAATTCAAAATTATCGGCCCATTTCTCTTCTAGCAGTTTTTTCAAAAATATTAGACTTTTACGTACGAATAGAAACCTTTCTCACTAAACACGACGCGCTTTCAGATTGCCAACATGGATATATAAAATCAAAATCAACGGAAACAGCTATATTTCCTTTTCTTAACGATATCGCCTCATCATTGAAACCAAACGAGGCACCTATCGGATTATATTTAGATCTCTCAAAAGCTTTTGACGTCATTGATCATGATATTTTACTTTCAAAATTACCTTAATATGGAATCCGTGGTATTGCTTTAGACTGGTTGTGTTCGTACCTTAAACAGCGATCTCGGAGAGTGGAAATACCTTACTGGAATGATGGAACATTACGTACGCACCTTTCCGACTCTTTGTCCATTGCACGTGGAGTTCCTCAAGGATCGATTTTAGGGCCTATTCTGTTCCTACTTTACGTAAACGATATGCCCTCGACGATTCGAAACGGAAGAACTCTTTGCGTATGATACGGACATCCTTTGCAATAAAGAGACTGTAAATAGTACAATATCAGTTACTCAACAAATTAATAGTAAACGAAAAGGAAACGGTTTTAATGCAGTTTTCCATTTCAAATAAACCATTCTGTGCTCCATTGAAAATGAACGGTGTTCCATTGACTGATGTTAAGGCAACAAAATTTTTAGGTCTCTCAATTCAGTCAAACCTTAAATAGAACGTCCATGTAAATGAATTGAACACAAAATTAAGTTCATTATGCTACGCGTTCAGAATTCTTGCAAATTCAGTCAGCCTTCATAGTGCTCGTTGTGTATACTTTGCGAAATTTCATTCCCGCCTGAGATATGGCATACTATTCTGGGGAAATACATCTTATAGCTCCCAGACTTTTAGATTACAAAAACGAATTGTACGAATAATAACCAAATCCCTCTCACGTGATCTTGTGTTCCTCGCTTCATTAATCTAGGAATTTTACCATTACCTCGTCTGTTGATTTACGAATCAGTGGATTTTGTCAAAAACGACTTCCTAAAGGGCGGGAATATACTTTCAGAAAACGCCTATGTCTATTAATATAACATCGACGTAGAAATCATATTCATCAGTTGACAGTATCAACAGCTCATTACAAAAAATTAATATACAGTACATGTACATTATTTTGCAACACTTTGCCAGATGACATTAAACGATTGAATTCGATAGATAAGTTTAAATCCAAAGTGTAATCGTTTCTCCTGCATAAAAGTTTCTATACAATTAGAGACTATACTGGAGGAAAGAAACATTACACAAGAAAAATACACAAGGAAAGTAACATTAATTTCAACAGTGATATTTAATGTATTTACCATTTGAACTGTAACTTCAATAACCGTAACTTCAATAACTGTAACTTCATAAACAATATGTAACAAGTATTGGATCGCAGCTTCTCGGACAATGACCCCCATTAGATCAGGTTTTTCGTCCAGTTTCCCTGATCCATTGAGCAAATGCTGAGATAGCCCCTTGTTTTGCTTCTGGGCGTAAACGTAACTTCATTATCTGTGCACGTCTTCTAGAATTCAGTGGGAAATACAAATAATTGTATTTCAAATTATCGTTTCCATGTTGTCGCGGCAGGAGCAACAATTCGGAAGAACAACATGGATAAGAGCCCAATATTTATTGCTTATTTGTCCTTGAAAATAGATTTTATTACATAGGAGCTTTCCCCCCTTCTTCATTCATTCAAAATTCAAGTAGTATATGACTTAATGTAGGGATCACAGAATTTTGAAAATGTACACACAATTCACTTCTCCCCATAGCACATCATAGGCAGTTTTAACTGTTTTTTGACGTAAAATAAAAAAAAATTAAAAACTATCACAGTGCGCTCATAGTTCATAAAGACGTGGTCCATTTTGAAATATGTTTAATGCCGTTTCGCGGTAATTCAAGGAATTAAATCAATCTAAAGGTTTGTTTTCGTTTCATGCAGTTCAGCTGAAAAACCTTCCCTAGTTTGATGTTGAATCGTCGCATAAGCTTCTGCCCAAAGTTCTGCGAGAATGACAAATCTCGCGGCGCGTTTCCGAGGTTTCCCGGGGCAGGAGCCACGACGTCGCCCCCTGCCGCCAACGCAGGTGCGCGGGTGGGCAATTCAAGTGGGCGCCGGTGCCGCGCGGCGCCGCGCCGCACGCCTGCTCCCGCTTCCTGCCGCGGGCCGGAAGCGGCGGCGTCCCAGGCCCTTCTTTTACGACGCTGTAAAGCGTGTGTGCAGTATTAACGCACGTGCGCCTGGGCCGCATATAAGCAAACTGCACATGTATTCGGCACCGAGCTTCCCTGATTGGCTAGCGGGCGCCGAGCGCGAAACCGTACGAAATTCGTTTATATTCTCTTACTACGGAAGTGTTGTAGGTTCGTTTTACGCGCTGATTTTGTCACTTTGAAAACTGCACATATATTTTTCATTTTATTACTAATTATAGATATATGTTTTATTCCGTTTCTCTGTTATTCGTATTTTGTTGTTCAATTTATTTTATATAATCGTTCATTGTAACGTAGATGAATCAAGAATTTTTATTCTGTTTATGTCTCAATATTTATAATGGGCCATTAAAAAATATGCTTAGATTTAGGGAAAGGAAAATATGGCAAAACAAATGGAGACTGGAGGTGGTGATGGAAACTGTAAGTTTTCTCAGTATTATTTCCAATTTGAGAAAAATTAAATTAAAACTTAGGTTGCAATGAGTTGCAATTTTTAATTATATTATTATTATATTATATTATATTATATTATTATTAATATTATTATATTATATTATATTATTATTATATTATATTATATTATTATTATTATGAAACCAATATATTTTCTAACTTGCCAATTTTTTTCATTAAATGGAAACCCATTTCCTTTCCACCAGTAATTGTGACAGGTGCATTAAGGCAGGTGACAATTTCTTATGTCTCAGAATATAAAATAAATAAATACAATAATTTTTAGCATTAAAATTAATATTATTATAGATTATAATTACAGTAAATTTAATAGCATTCTTATGTTTTTAATTATATGTTATAAGAAGCCATAGAATGATGTATTAATAAAATGTTAATATTTGATTATTAATTGTTTAATAAATAGATACCTAAATTAACAGCTAACCATTTTTCATTTTTATTGATTCCTTCTAAATTTTGGGTATTTACTTATGATTTCAAATTAATTATTTGTGTACGTCAATTATATATTTCTTTAAAGGGTTTGAGCAAAAGAAAGAATTTTTGTGAACTTACTTTTCTTGCACTGGACTGAAAAAAAGGCTACAATGATGTTTGGGGATATGTAAATGGTCCGTCGAACTCAGTTTCATTCTTTGATTAGCTCCAAGAGTTGCTTGATATTCCGGAGGTTTGCACTCTGAAACGCCTGATTGCGTGTCACAACGTGGGAGAAATTTCTAGACAGTAGGTCTAAAACCTGTACGCACGCGCGGTTTGATTCCGAGAATGCTCTGTGCCTCAACTGCCAAAACAAGTTTCAGAAAAACTAAATCGTATTTCTCTACGGGACGAGGCAAACAATGACAACTATCACAAATAGCCCAAAATTTTAATGAATTATCCTTTCATGGTTCCTTAGAGAATGCGGAAATCAGTTTTACAACTATTATAACAAATTTAAAAACAATATAAACAAACTGAAAACCCTACGGACCTTAATAAAAACCTCTTTTCTTCTTGTGTCTGCAGTGTTAAGTTTTATTTTTACAATGTAGCTGGGCAGCCAGCATGTTTAGAAACCCATCTATTTTCCTCTACTACTTTTCTGTAGTGCTTTAATAATATATACTTTTCTGAAAGTGAAAGGTCAATGCTTACTATCTCTATAATAAAGTAAAAAAAGGTATATCTGTCAACGTAAGAACAAACAAATTGTTTTCCTGAAGGTTTTGATGATCTGACATTCTATTTCGTTTTCACTATCTTCGCGTATTCCTGTATTCAATTGTTAATGTTTTCAATTGAACTTTTGTACTTATGACAGCTTCTTCATTATCCTTTACAACTTCATAGCTGTGATTAGCTTGGAAAGGAAAATAACTTTATTATAAAGTTTTATATTTATTATAATTTCCTAGTTCGCAATTATTCATATAAAACCAAAATATAAGTTTAGTTACTGATAAAACACGTTGGATTGTTAGTTCCCATAATGATAAAGATCTAAAAGTGAAAGGAACGCTTTGCCTACGACTACAGTAGCAGAGTCTAAGTGCACTGACACTCGCTGTGGCTCTACAGGGCTCCGTAGAAAGAGAACATACGATTTTCGCGCGGTTTCGCGTTCCGCGCCCGCTAGCCAATCAGCGAAGCTCGGTGCCGAATACATGTGCAGTTTGCTTACATGCGCCCTGGTCACCGTCGCCGTCGCTTCCACCAACCACTCGGGCGCACAGAACACCCCCGTTCACCACTCCGCGCCAACAAAAGCTCCACGATTTCTAAGACCACAGTCTCACGGCGTTTTCGAGAGTTCTGCGATGCAGACATGTTCTCAATCTAGGCATGTAAGACTAGGTTTCATACTGCACATCAATCTTAATTCCCTACACCATGGTTGTTAGTTTCCACCAACTATCATGCAAAACGCAAATCTCCTCTATCCCTTAACAACTTAACATACGTTCTCCTCCACCATTCCGAACTTTTCCATGAAATTAATTTGTCTTATTCCTCAGCTTCCCAAGATTAATCTGCAGCTCTGACCATTCCCACTTCTCCCCCTCCACAGTACCCGTTAGTCACCTGGCGCCCGCGCCAACCATCCACACACACCTCCACCTCTCTTGGCCCCGCCCGGCCGCCCGGCCCCGCCCGGCCCCGCCCGGCCCCGCCCGGCCTGCCGGCCCCGCCGCCCGCCCCGGCCCGGCCCGGCCCCGCCCGGCCCGCCCGGCCCGCCCGGCCCCGCCCGGCCCCGCCCGGCCGCCCGGCTCCGCCCGGCCCGCCCGCCCGGCCCGCCCGGCCCGCCCGGCCCGCCCGGCCGCCCGGCCCGGCCGCCCGCCCGGCCGCCCGGCCGCCCGGCCCGCCGGCGCCCGGCCCCGCCCGGCCCGCCGCCCGCCCGCCCGCCGGCCCGCCCGGCCGCCCGGCCCCCCGGCCCGCCGCCTGCCCGGCCCCGCCGCCGCGGCCGCGCCGCCGGCCCGCCCGGCCCCGCCCGGCGCCATGCAACTCGTTCAGATGGCAGTCTTCGCGAGAGCTCGCTAAAAGTTGAATGAATTACGGTACTTCAAATTTTAAAGCGCTCGTTAAAATACGGTGGAGATCTCCGCTCCAGACGAGAGTGCTACTCTGGTTTCCCTCGTAACTTCTTTCTTCTTTCCTTGAATATTTTTTGGTTCCTTTTTTCAACAAATTTTCCTTGGGCCTTCACCCACCCTTTGCTGCGTTTATATTAATTAATACCGTCTGGTGACGTAAAACTATTCGAAAAGTAAAAAAAAAATACTACAGAATGTATTGTTTAATTTTTGGCTGCAGTTCTGACTTCCCATTCCTGTGCACCTCTTCGACGATTGATTTTGAGGTTGCAGAGTTAATAAGTAACCGCAGATAAAACATCAAAATAATTTATTATATGCTTGCTCATACAATGATGAATAAAAAAAGGTAATTCGTAACTGTTTTACAAAAGCATAAATTTTGTCTTCACGAATTCTGTTACGGCATTGAAGAAAAAAACAACTATTTTGTACCTCTCAGCTAAGCAACGTAAATTTTAACCATATAAATACAAAAAGTGGGATGCTCATGTCTCTGAATATGGTTATGACAATAAAAATGTCGATACACAATATACATTTTAATTCACATATTGCAGAATAGCAAGTCAGCTTTCAAAAAATATTGCGTGGTTTAAACTAAAAATACATAACAAATTCAGCTTCTGTTGATTACAATTTACATTTATTTCAATCCAACCCTTTCATGCTTTATAATTCGTCCAACAAACTTGTCCAAACATTTGCCTTTTTTATTTTAATAGCCTTCCAAATTGGCAAATCGATGAATATTTGTGAACCTACCATTACCTTTTTACGTACATTCGTTTCTTTATGAATAAAATTACTACATTTTCGCATAATTTTCTGTTCTCTCAAAAGTCTCTGTTCACCCCATCAAATGCACATCCTCCCACAGCTTCAAATCCTCAGTCACTGAGACACACCCGCTTGTGCACCTTTACATCCTTCCCCTCGCACCAATTCGTAGGCGATCTCGTTTCATCCCGCCACAATTCACCAAGGTCTGGAAGCGTCCGAATGAGAGAAGACTGCATAAAAATAAAGCGAGACGGAGAGAGTGTGAAATGCGTTGGAAAGAGGCGTCGGGAGGATTGGAACGACTTCTGGGAAGCGGAGGCTTCAACATCTGGAGAGGGTCGACGAGATGCAGATTTCCCTGAGGTGAACCCGGGCGTCTGGTCGGGGGCGCTCGACGAAGGGTATTTTTCATGCTCCGCCGACCGCGTGTCTGTCGAATCAGAAGCAACGAAGGAGGTAAATCGCCATCACAGAAGAAGGATCTATTCAGTAGACGCTATTAAGACAACGAATGCGATAATTAATGATCGGATGACACTTGTGTAGATGTCTCTTTAAAGCAAACAATTTAACGTGGTTTTCTTTTTGGACATTAGTTAAAGATAAATGCAATGAACACATACGAGTATTTGTTCCGTGACTGTGAACCGTTTGTCAAAGTCAATTAACATGACCATTCACAGATATAATCGTAAAATTCACTATTCAAACATACTTATAAACAATTTTTACTTTCTTCCAAGATACATATATGGTAGAGTGAAAGTTATGGAATGCTGCAGGAAAAAGCAGAGATTTTTCGGTTGAAAAAATTGTATTGTAGTTCTCTGATTCCGAAAAATTGGATAACTTTTGTTTACCTACATATAGTAAAGTCCTTCCTCTAACACGTTATGTAGTCACAATCTAAATACTGTGGGTACTTGAAGCAGAAAAATTAGGCAAAACGTCCGTCCGTCGATAACGCTAGCGGCTAAATAAGTAGGATTTTCACCAAAATGTACATTCCCCAATCGATTTGGCTGATGACGCAACCCCTTGAAACAAATATTTTAACTTTTTGGGGTATTTTATATGAAATCTCAATGAATTTCCAATTTTTACTCCAAAAGACTCCACATTTTTTATTAATTTCTTTTTACCGGATAGAGAAAAACACCTGTATCAAATGGCACTAATCCGATTTTCGTTGAATTCTCCGAGTTTTTGAAAATTGCAGACATTTAACATTTTATCTGCGTTTTCCTAATACTACAATATAGTAAATAGACATTACTTCTTCATATGAAATTTGTTCTCAATTAGTTCTTTAATTAATATTGTGCTCATTTTTTAAAAATATTAGTAGTTTTCACGCAGATATCAGTGAAAAACTAACTAACAATATTTTTCAAAGAATTTCCAATTTTTTCTTTAAACTTTTTGCACGGATAGTGCTAAATGCACAGAAACATACTACAAACGCCATTTTGAAATATTCTTTTAATTTTTTTTAAAACAAATGTAATTTTTCTGAAATGTTGCTGTCATTATATTAACATTACCGCCGTTTTATATACAACTGAATTTGTGAGTACATGTACTTCAAATGACTTTGGATTAAGATTCTCGAAAATTAAACCCTTTTTTGTGAAAATGATCTCAAAATTGCGAATTTTCAGAAATGCTCAAACGACATTTTCCAAAATATGCTACATATTTTTTCAATGAAAATTTGATAAAGAACTAGGTTTTACTCTTCTATAATGTTCTCAAAGTCATATTTCAATTCTATTATTAGGGGACCGAAAAATTTAGCAAATGTGAAACAAATGTCATAGGCGCCGATAGGTAGCAGCTGCGAACAGGGTAGGACAATACCGAGAAGCTAGCCTAGACTAAAGAGTGCGTGAATTCCTGTGCATTTCTTTAGCACGACTAGTTTAAACTTGGGAGTCAAGCTAGAAATTGTAATAGTGTTTTAATGTATGTAATGCATTAACATTTCTCTGACATTGATGGATGTTACTTGTATATCTCTGACATGTGTGATTCTACAGGCTCTTGGCGCATGTACAAGACCCCAAGAGTCAGACAAATTGACAGGACATGCAACTCCAATACGTACTCTGAATATTTACTTGACACGCAAATCCTTATGCCTTCTGGGATTATATAAATATCTACTGATAGTTAAAATTCCCCATTAATTATCATTTTGACTCTAATAGAAAAGGATATCAAGAATCAATATTTTCTGTCATGTTCCATTAATTTGTTGAACATTTGAATAACTGCATTTCGTTTTGAATCACATTATGTTTTACTCTGACGCGTAGTGGTGATATTACTATTAACTTTTCTATTTACCCAACATTTATCAATTTTATGAAACGTAAATTCCAAATTATTTCTCCGATAATTTCAACATATGGTCGATATGAATTCCTGTGCGTGAGAAAAGTTCGGGGGGGGGGCAACGGGGAAGGCAGTAACTGGGGATTGCAATGGCTAACGTGACAATAACTGTAAGTGGTGCGAGGTGGTAGTCGAAGCAGTATTGGATGGCCAAAGGCGATAGACAACACTTCAAAAATAAGGGTTTTTTGAGTTACGAGTAAAAAGCGACTGCTAAGAACATAAGTTGTCACTTACAGATGTCCGCATTTCATAAACTTCCCTCATGAACGCGGCATCTGCGCTGACGTATGTGATCGGAACGTGGCAAGGTGACATTTGCATCGGCTGTATCGTGGCGGAGTGGCCACGGAGTGTACACTCAATATTTTTCGTACAAAGGACAACTTCATTTGTGCGCTTCGAATGGATTGTACACTTCCAATGGATTATCCATGTTTCTTAAGTACGTTTTCTTAGAACGAATAACGTGTTGCGTAACAAATACTAAATATTCAGGGAAATAATTTTCATCGTTCTCCTTAGTGTATGTGAGCGCTGTGTAAGAACTAAGAATATAACCTAAGTGCTAGAAGCCGAATGAGGAAAACTTCAGGGAGCGGGACGACTTTCCTTACATGAATGAGTGGACACTCGTTCGTGGACCCTTGAGAATAAGGTCTGCTTGTGAATAAGATTTGGAAACTTGAGGAATAGTCATTGTAAGTGTGAATATTGATAGATTAGAGATTCCGGGTACGTCCACTGCTAAGGTTAATAGTCCCGTACGTGTAGTGCGTGATTTGTCTCAGGATGTGGTGGTGATCTTCCACCGTCGCATGTCAAGATCAGGCGCTGACTTACGTCGGTTTGAGGGGATTTTTCCTCAATCAGGTATCTTCCGCAAACGTGGTATCGTCCCTGCCGGGAGAAGCTCCAAGCTCTCGACGGATCTCCCGGCATATGTGGTAGTGTGGTGCATGTGTAAGTGTGTGTAAGTAAGGTGTGAGAATAGGAGAAGGAAGAGGAAGGAAAGGTCGCGCGCGGTCCGTGGCCCCTTTGTTAGGGTACTGCTCCGGCATTCGTTTGGTATTGCTCGGGGAAACCACCGATCAGCGCAGTGGAAAAACTATCATTCAGTGCAGTCGGTCGCTAGAATTCTCCTCCAGACAGCGGTTAAATTCGACTTGCCTCTTGAGCTAGAGTTACAAATGTGCCTTCGTCGGGATTCGAACCCTAGGACCTTTCTGTCAAGAGTCGCTGCAGTAGCAATAGTAGTTGTTCCGGGCTACCTCATCCGGCACCATGGATTCGGTCCTACGACACTCCGGGAGACTGTTCATTTTTATTAAAAATATCTCCAAATTCGAGTCTCCTGTTTAAGAACCTCCCCTCCCAGCTCCATTGCCACTTCCATCCGTGACGCTGCGTGCGGTCACAGCATTCGCCGCCCCCTCCCGCACCGTCGTGCGCTCGCGGGAACCTAGCACGCAGCGGGGCCGCAGGGCGGGGGCCCGTTGGGGCGCAGATGCGCGGTGCCCTCAATTTGCCTAATGAAGTAATGCGCAGTTTGACGTCCGACGCCCTCCCGCACTCCCTCCTTCGCCCCCTCTTCCACCCCCCGTGCCCCGCGGGCGATGTCACACGGGGGGACGGAGACCGCAGAGCAGGTGGCGACACCCTCCGCATCCTGCATCCACTCTCGCGTCGCCTCGCACTTCGCACAGCAGCCGTCGCCACTTGCCGTCTTTTCCGCTCGCACTGCTGCTTCAATGCATCTCTTCCACCGTCTTCCTTGCTGTCAAAACTTCATCTCAACAGCGGAGTTCAAAGGAAAAATATTCACCACAATGTCTCGTCTATTATGTAGAACTGGAATTTTGACGTCCTAACTTTCGATATGAATTAATATATCGCTATATGCTGTCCCCCTTTTTGTGTAGAACCGAATATCATCAAAACAGTATGTAACGTGTAATATTTTTAACTTGCTTTTATTAATTGACCAGGTCGATGATGATTTCTTCTTGGGTTATTTTTTGAAGTCACTTCTACTCGTGTACATAGATTAGAATTACAAATATTTTAGTGTAGCAGACAATGCTGCGTGTTCCCTGACTTACGCTAATATTAGGCCTCGGAGTTATAACAAGTTTCTTCTCTGGGTAGTAATCAATCTGCTAACAGATAGTAATCATATTCGGTTTTCACAGGATTCGAGTTGCTATGTGGAACTTTGTGTTTAATAATGTATACTGAAATGAAAATGTGACCATCATAGCTGCGCAACACGACACAATGGACTATGTTACATGCAGCGCAGTTACGGGCGGGAAGCCTATGTTCGGCGTAATTACATACAATACAAAAGCTTATCAACTTCGAAAGTTAAAATCAGAAATATATCGATAGGACCCTCGAGTCAGTCAAAGTTGGTACAATACTTCTATGATGAATTCTGAGACATAGCTTATTTCAATTAAAATGAGCCGCTTTAAATTTCAAGTAGACTACACCAGACAATATTGTACTACATCAGCTGAGGTGTTATAATATATGGTCCAAAATAAAAGCATTGCATCATGAAAAAGTATTGGTAATGCCAATGGAAGAACGTGACGTCACACTTAAGAGTGATGTGGTTAATGAAGACTGCAGAGGATAGTCATTGCGGTTGGGGAGTAGATGAACGTGAGAAAGTTAAAGAGAAACAAATGAAATGATGAAACAATTTTGTAAGGAATCGAGGAAGATCCAGAACAATGGCAATAATTCCACGTCATGGAGGCGGCGGCAAGCCGGCAAGAAGTGTAATTGTGACCTTGATGGCGACTGGTGGGAGCGGGGTGGGAAGGGATTCGAGGGAAAAAACGAGGCGACACCGCGCGAAACCCGAGCTGCTGCCGGCGATGCTGACCGCCGATACAGGTCTTTCGTGCGCCCTCACTCGAAAGTGGAGCACTTGCTAATATGAATAATGTGTGAGAAAGCCCAACAAGTGCACGTACATAAATTCTGACACTAGATTAATACGCTGTAATTAATGTACTGTGAGAAAAGATAATACTCTGTAAAGTGAAGATTTATCATTTGGCACGTTTCATTTCTCAAGAAAAACTTTAATGATTAATGATTACATAAATGAAACGTACTTCATGAACGTGTTTCTTCGTGTAAGATATTTCTTTGGGAAAAACAAATTTGTTAATGGCATTTATTCAGCCCCTTGAAATATCTTAATGCCTCTCATGAAATAAATGTAAGATACAAATACAAACTCAGCATGCCAGTCAATGTATTTGTTTCATAAGTATGTTGCCTAGGAATTATTTTAGCATTTAATCTATCGAGGTAACAAAAACAAAACTAGTATAAGTAGCCCAAACTTCCCGAAGTTGTACCATCTCTCGTAAAGAAATCAAGTAGTTCTCAGATGAAACAAACCAGAGAGAGACAGCGCTTGACGCCCTGCCCAAGCGTCCCCTTCGCGGGGGTGCAAGCTACCACGAGCAACACAACGTCCAAGTGCTCGTTTACGGACGAGCCGGCCCCTTGGGTAACGAAGCCGCACGAGTGTTTCGAACTTGCCTGATTAACGGTGGCTGGCAATCATGCCGCCCGAGCAGGACGTACACACAACCCGCTGTTCTATTATGAGACTCGATATGGTATCTCTCATTTCATGCAATAAATTGAACTTAATCCATTGTTTTGTAAATAAAATTTTTAATCGTTAATAAAAGTGCCATAGGACTATACCAAATGAGTAAATATACACTTTTTTGGAATCAATCTCGTGAGATAATCATCTATCAAGCTACAATAACGTTAACGTAACTTCGTCAGAAAATTTGACTGATGTCTGAAAAGTATTTATGTGTCATATTTCACTACCCAATCGACTTAAACATTACTACGAGCTATTTGACTTTCACTCATTGAATTTTCGGTTTTTGTCCTTTTCTTGGCTTACTTTTCATATCTAAAGCAATTTCAGTACCTGAAAAGACTTTGTTATAAAAAAATTGACATTTTAATCTATTGATCCTTGAATTTTCAGTTGTTTAAATGTGTATCATATTTTTTATGATAAATAAGATGCTGCCTGTGTTTCTGGAAGCTTTTCAGAAAACGGCGAAAATGTACATAAAAGTTTTAAAAAATTAAGGGGTCATTCGTAGTCAAATGATTTGGAGTAATATACGTTTTCACAACTAGAATTTTTTACTGGAAGTTGTATGCTTTCAGAAAAGAAACTTTGAGAGTTCATCTGCAAAATTAAATAAGAAATTCAGCGAAATTTCGTTAGAACAGGCCATAATCTGATCACTTCTGTGGACTGAAAACAAAAACGATAGATCTGAATATAATGAAAATAAACAATAATTCATCAATCGAATATATCTGACGATTAAAAGGGTTCTAGCTGAATGATAACCTCTAATTTTAGCTGAGCAATCAATAACAAAAGTTTCATAAACAGAACACCAATGCTGCAACTTTATTACAATACCCAGCAATAATTCGCTATAGCAGTGTATTACACATCACTAACTTCTGGTCACGCAATTGTTAATAAAGTTTTACTCTACGCTGTGCAAAAATTCTAATTGATGAAAGACTTTCTGGCAAGTGGGTCTGTTCTATGCCCTAGTTTGGACATGATTGTCAGGTATTAAAAAGATATTTGGACATGATTGTAGCTATTAAAAAGTTATCTCTCAAATTTGGCAAGCGTTTGCGATGACAGTATCTTGGAGAAATTTGATTCACTTGTCCGAGATTCAAGTAATTATTGCAGCCGATATTTCACAATTGCAGGGGTAGAATACTTGTATGCAATGAAGGCGCGCTTAATCCTCGACTGGGCGGCGGGTTCAGGGGCAGTTGAGTCTTCATAAATGAATAAATCATCAACGCCCCCACATATCCGATTTAATTCAAACCACTATTTAAACACTCCCATTACTAATAAGAACAAATTGTGAAAATTTCACCGAAATCCGCCTAATAGTTTTTGAATCTCTATGCGACATACGCACATTCCTTTTTATTTATATATAGATACAGTATGAGGTCATAAATAATTAACTACCAAATAAAGTCTCTATTGTTTGGTGACAAGAGAACCAATAGTTGCCCTTTACTAATACAGTGTCAGCTACTAGGAAACGCATATTAATTGTCTCCCATATTATTTCAGTAGTATAGCTACGTTTTGCTGCTCTCACACGCAACCAATCTTTGTAAATGCGGTCTCTAAAGAAAGAGAATTTCGCGGAGACGTGAAAAATTGCACTTTTACTTTAAAAATATGAATGTTTTGTTGAAAACAAAATGCATCTAAATATTCACGACAAATACAACACGCAACACCCAGCCCCATTGTCAAAATTTATGTAGTTAAATAACTTCTGATCAAAGCGTTCTAGGTCTTTAAGACCATGAATTGCGAGGCCAAAACTCGACGAAACGTTTCCCATACCGTAACCAACAGAATGAGATATTATTAAACATTCTATTAAATTTTACTTGGTTCGGCACTTATCGATACTGCCCAATACCACCTACATAAGGCCTTGGCGCTGGGAGACCACCTTTGTGACGTCACGCTTAGAAGACTTAGACTCTTCCATCTTATGTTTACACTTTCTGAGGACACCGTGGTTTGCGCCGACTGATGAGGTTTATTTGCATAATCATTAATACAAGATTTGATTTCGCAGCAGCAAGAAGTGTTAATAGTTGCTTGATTCCGATGAAGTTTTTGGTATGCGTATAGTGCAACCGTTAAATTCCCGTTTCTCCAAAGGCTTTGTACGCAATTGAAGTAGGAAATGAAACATGTTCGCATGTCTCATTTTCACGATACCCTTAGGAAAAATTGGATCTCTGCTATTCATCAGCAGGATTTCTTCCGACGCAGCACACGAAGAAAAGTTTGACATTCTTGTTTCTAAGAAAAGTTTGTGACATAACTTACATTACTCGTGCACGTGGAATGGTACCACACCATAAGTACTACTAAACACTAAACGTTCATATTATTCTTATTCAAAATCTATTTCTTTTTATCGTACACTCCTCAAATTGCAAACTCTTCTAATTTTAGTCAATGTACATTCATAGACAAAACAATTCAAGAAGAAAAATTAATATTTTTGAAAACATGAATTTAAAATGAAAGGGTACCCACGAATAAGATGTAAAAAGTTCCCCTAAACCAAATGACGTATTAGTGGTTGCATTATAATTCTAACATAAAAATAATATTTTTGAAAGGTTTCTTAGCCACCGTCCCACCACACACCCATCTACACCCAAAAGCGTGTTTTTTTTATTTTAATTTTTTCGGCAACTTAACTCTATTTTATCTGACTGAAAAAGAACTGATAAATAAGAAAGCAATTTATACTATCAGAAAATATTATTTGATATTTTCTCAGACACAAATTCAAACACAAAAAAATTGAAAAAAAATAACACAAAATAATTTTTATTGTGTCTTAGAATCATGGAACAGGCTCGAAGAAAATCTCAAATGTTCCCTTAAAACACAAATTGTTTTGATTTTTTTCAGATATTTTCGAATTCTGGGCTGCAGTTAAAATAATAAAAACCATTTTCCCGCCTTTAAATCACCTTGACTTTAAATATACTTTGAAAATGATTGCAACAGTTCTGTGCATTTATTTTAGTGTCTATTATACATTTGTATACATTGTTGTAGCACCCAGTAATATTTTAGTGTTCGAATTGAGTTACAAATTATCATTTTTTTAATCTTTCTAATCCCTTGTATAAGTAATATTTAATATAAGTAATACGCTAAGGAAAGACGATAGTTTTTGGCAGTTTATAAGAAACCATCGACATAAAACCTTGAAAATGTGATACTGGTGGATAGAGAATAACACCTCATCCTCCATCGAAAATATTTCAGAAGAAAAAAATTAAAGTTTGCAGATTATGACATACAAAAAATATTATTGCAACACACATTATAATCGCGAATAACTCGGAAGCACCTAGGCCTCCTAGGCCTCGCGCCTGCAAAGCTTACAAAGCTCGCTTGCAATCTCTCTCAATCGACTTATCATAAAATCCTAGTTTGCACAGAAGCTCTGCTGTATGAAAATATTTGTAGATCCTCACTAATTTACTGCAACACACATATTATCGTCGTCCATAGATTTAGTAGGAAAATATGACTTTTTAACCGTAAAAATGCATGTTTTTAATGAAATAGTAAATATGTCACTTTTATAATGAACTTAGGTACATATTATTAATTGCTCAGGCATATAGTTTTTCATTAAAAATAAATATTAATAAACATCAATAATTGATGGTTCTTGTTCCTCACTCTCCCATTATCCTCATATTTCTCATTCCAAATATTGAACAACTTATCATCATGCAAATTTCATTTCACGTTCAATATGAAAAGCAATGCAAAGACATTAAATCTGTTTTAACATAATAAAATTGCCTCTAGTAAATTAGCACATTAACTAGACTCTTAGGAACATCTCAATTTGATGTTCTGCGATATAAAACCCGGTATGGAATCGTTGTCTTGACGCTTTCCGAGGACGATGAAAGTTTTTCTATACTGCTATAAAACCCCCTTCTGTGCTCTTTAGAATCGTCCATCACCCGCTTCCGTATACAGCGGTTCTGACCTTTGGTCACATCCAGCCCCATTCTACGACAGTAAACCACACATTTCTGTCACAGAATAATCCCATAAGAGTTAATTTTTAGAAGCGAATTTTCCAAGACCGGCGAGGAAATATTTGAATCTTGTTTTTAATTCAATTTTAACATCTATTCCTACGGTTTTCAAACAGTTTTGGTTCGCGTAAACACTATGTACTATATATTGTATGCACTATACCTACACACTGTAGCACCTTCGTTGAATGCAAGGTAACCTGTGTGCATTAGGACCATGACGCTCGGAATCTATCGTCCACTACTAGTACTTCATATTTCAAAAATGTAATTACGCGAACAAAGATTTTCAGCACAATTTCACATTCAAAAAGATAAAAAGTGACCGACATTCTCCTCTGGATAAATAATAGATATGTTTGTAATTTCTTCCCGCAATGATCTATTGTTCAAAAGTAAATAAACCCACATCTCCCATTATATTTAAAAATATATTTACATGATATTTTAATTGATCAATTTGTAGTAAATTTTGGTGTTTAAGAGTCCAGAGTTTAATATATTCACATTAACTCCGCTCTAGTATTAAAGTCGGTCCTCTATTAATATCCTACTCAATAGCTGTTAATATTCTACTCTAGAGACATATATTATTTATTAAAATATTTTTGTGCAACGCACCAATTTAGCAACAAACTGTTTTAAAACACTGATCTAATCAGAGTGACTAGAGGAATATTTTGTGTGTGGCGAGGAAAGAGTAATAAATTGCCTCAGAACTGTTATATTATATACGTATTAAGGTATGAGACGTATGGAAGAACAAACAAAATGTTCCAATAACACGAGTTGAGAAACTATTTTAAAAAGAATCATCCTTGCTTTTTCTTCCACTACCAGGCGCACAATTATCCCATTCGCTAGTGTAAGTGTACTATACGAGCATGTACCATCAGTAATGGTCAGCAAACAAGCACACAATAACAAACACACGTTCCAACTACACGTACACACTCATTCCCTTCTTAAGATTATTTTCTTGACTTCGTTCATCACTAGAGCCTGGAAGTTCAGGCATTTATTTTGCCTAAAATAGGCGGGCAAAAAGGCTTATATTTTTAGTAAAATAGGCTTGCAAAAAGGTATTTATTCTAGCTAAAGCACAGTGTCTGACCCAGGAAACATTAAAAAAATCAGGAAACATTAAAAAATCACTTTTTGAAAGTAATTAGTGTAAAAATTAATAATTTAAATGATTCACATTTTTATTCTACGTCTAAAATTTACATCAGCACTCACGTGGAAAGAACCTACGTTTTCTCTGGAGTCTTGATTGCACATGACCATCCGTTGCGTCGACTTTGAATTTATTTTACTCGCGACGCTGTCTCTAAAGCTTTTGTGGACTATCTTTTGAATCTTGAACTCGTTTCAATGAAAACGGAATTGTAGATTTCGTTCTTCGGACTTGCGTAATCGTCAGAAGGGAAGAGAGAACAAGAAACTGAGAAGGGCATATCCTATACAGACAGCTCTGTCCTCAAAAGGGATCCGAGGCCATACACAAGCATAGGATGAGATTTCTCGTGAGCGGGCAAGTCTATAAACATGAATGCAAAATATCAAAAATCTTCAGTAGTATCAACTTCCTTTCCCTTTTAGATTTTTAACACAAATTGACACTGGAGCCCCGCGTCCACAGAAAGACAATACACGACCGTGCTTTCATGTGGTTTAGGCTTTTAGGTGTGTTTCCAGCTTGATATAGATTGGTGCCAGCAGGGAAAAAAGAAAAATAATGACGGAAAGGGAACAAATAAGGCAGAAAAAGGCACAGAAAAGGCAAAATGCCCAAATAGGCAACAGAACCCAAAATAGGCTAAAAACGCCAAAAATATGAAAATCTACTAAAACACCTCAGAAATACAATAAAGTGTTTCCTATTGTTAAAAGCCAAAAATCGAAAGAACAACAACAACAACAACAACAACAACAACAAATAATAATAATAATAATAATAATAATAATAATAATAATAATAATAATAATAATAATAATAATGCGTTTTGCCAAACTTCCGGGCTCTATTGCAATCCCTCTGGCAATTTCAGAGCGAAAAGTGACAAGGCACATTAACTCCCACAGGAGACCCAAACGGCGTGCGCTACCCAGAAAAGGCATCCAAGGAATTTAGCGCGCTGCAAAAAGGCAAAGCAAGAAACGCGGCTCACGGGGGGGGGGGGCGGCGGCCTGGACAATCAAGCGGCCCGCCGGCCTGCGCTGTGCATGGGCCGAAATGGTTCGAAAAGACCGCGTAGACTTTTTTACGAAAATTTTAAACAAATCTTTAAAATATATATTTTAAGAAACAACATGAGCATGCGTACATAGCCTGCAACACTGGGATAACTTGAAAAACACGAATTTCGAGTTACAGCATTTATTTTATAATGTTTTATCACATAATAACGTTTCATATTAAGCCATTTTAATATTGCTCTTGATTAAACGGTCTTTAAATGTAAGATTCTTGCATTTCAACACCAGATAAATCTTTAAACATGCATAACTACACATTTATTTTCGAGTTGCCTTTTCGAGTTTTGCACCCCATGAACAAACCCTGTTTACAAACCCTTTGTTGTGACCGATAGCGGTAGCTCAGTGCATCAACTGATGTCACTGCAGCGCCTCTGACCGGGAGGTCCTAGGTTCGAGTCCTGACGGCGGCAGGGTTTTCGACACTAGCTTTTCAGCAGATCGAATTCAGTCGCTGTCTGGAGGAAAATTCTAGCGGGTGGCTGTTCTGATCGGTAGTTTTCCGTGGTTTCTCCGATCAACACCAGGCGAATGCCGGAGCAGTACCATACCAAACGGGCCACGGACCGCGCGCGATCTTTCCTTCCTCTTTCTTGTCCGATATACTCTCCTTACACACACACACTAACATGCACTATTCCTATCACCTATTCCGGGAGACCGGTCGGGAGCTTAGAGCTTGTCCCGGCTGGGGCGGTGCCCTGCTGGTGGGAGAGTCCTGGTTAGGGGGAAACCCACTAGCCGACGGTAGGTCGGCGCCGGATCTCACCATCCAGCGGGGGATGATCACCGCCATCTCCCGCGAAAAAAGAAAAAACATGCACTACACTAACGGGACTAATGACCAAAGCAGTTGACGTGCCCGGAAACCTGAAACACAATCAATCAATCAAAGAAACCTTTTGTCGTGGTAGGTTTGTTTTCATGGTGCATTTCATGGAGAAACATGATAATTTTTCAATGGTAGAAATATTCCACCTTATTAAAAGATATAACATTAAAAAATCTCCTTGATATGTAGTTCTATGTGGTATTTTCTTAGGATTTGTTCTTGCCTTTTGCATGATCATTCCGAGTTTGCAAATAATGTCGTTGAAAATGGGTCTAAGTTATGGCTTAACCACCTCGTAAACCATTCTTTATCTCCCTGCATCTCCAAAACGTTGAGTATTTTGATGCAACTAGTCGTACTTGTTTGTGGCAGTGCCCTCTTTTTGGCTCATTTGAGGCTAATGTGCGGCGCGGCGCAGTGTGGCGGTGGGGGGAGATTAGGCAAGGGCCACGCCGAGCGGGAGGGGCGCGGGCTCAAGGACCGCCAGGCCACGCGGGCGGGCGAGGCACCATGGCTGGCGTCTCAAGTGCCCGACACCGTTTTGCTTTGGAAGGCGTAGGAAATACAATATATTTCTTTGAGTGGAGAACTTCCAAATATTAAGCTTATTCTTTAGACGAAATGGAAATGGTCGGCGAAATGTGAGACGCATTGATAATGATGAAAATGGGTTAAATAAAATCGATTACTTCACGTATCATAAAACAGTCAAAACACATAAAACGTATCATAAAACAGTCATTTGTCGTCAGTACTGTCAAATTTCTTTCAAATCCTCAACAATCCTTGAAAATAAGGTCAGTTCGCGAAAAAAAATAGGAAGGGTAGGTATCGATAAAACAAAAGAACAGAACTGAAAAAACCAGACAAATAAAAAAGCGAATACTGCAAAATTAATACATGGTTGATGAAAATGAAAAAACCTATGAACAACAAAAGAAAAAATTAAATTGAGAGAGAGCAGAGTCTCAATATAACCAATGGCCCCGACGGATTACATGACGTGTGAATCAAAATAGTAATGTGGAATGATCAATGAAATATAATCTACAAAATTATTAGAATTTGAAGCATACGTTTGTAATAATTTACTTAAAATTAATAAGTTGATAAAGTCTCCATCCAGCCCAAACTATTCCAAGGTATACCGGTTCATCACCCTTGTCCGAAAGGACGTCTGTTGTGGGTGTCGATATTGTCCCTTGTCTTTCTAGTGCAATTACACAAGTCCGGCATAGACTACTTCGCCTCCTCAGGCCTCGAGCACACAGATGGATGGATCTTAGTGTCATTGTATTTGCGTTTTGAGAGAATTTTAAGTATATCATTGAAGGTTGGAAATAGACCGAAAAATAGATAATAAAGTCAATCATTTTATTTTTAAAATTGAGTACACAGTTCCCACAATACACTGTTTCGTCTCTCGATATCTTAATGACATTGAAGGAAGAAAGCACGAAAGTAAAACGAATGAAGAATACTGAAGCAAGATGTAAACTAAACAACGTGAATGAGAACAATTGCACTATTGAGAAAAAAGGAAAGGATGGACAAAAGATGAAAGAAAAATCAGGTGCCTCTGACCAATCAACAAGTAAAGCACAATATTCCCCAAACCCCCAAGGTGAAAGAACACGAAGGTCGGACTTTCTAACTGGCAAACTCTGTTCGTGCAATATTTTCGACAGATATCGATATTTATCAGCAGAAACTAGAACGGACCTACCCGTCGCAGTTAAGTGGGTGGTTTGTGTTGGTAGGTCAGAGGCTATGGATTTCGAAGCACAACGCAAGTCCAAGTTTTGTTTCCTTTCCCACAAATCTTTTGCCTGAGGTTAGTATTGGAAAAAAAAAAACGCTTTTAGAATGCTAATAAAGGTCAAATCATTGTTCAAATGAAGTTTCTCCGTTCTAATTTGGACAAACTATTCTTAAAAATTCTTAAATGAAAAAGTGTATAACATCCTGTGGTTTTGAAACGGATTCTTTCGTCAGATTAATTAAGACGTCCTGGTCAGGCCTGGAGGACTGCAACATGGACTCCATGTGCTTCCACGAAACAACTGGTTGATTGTTGTTCGAAGTAAAAATCTTTCGGAATTTTAATGTCAACAAAAGTTATTAAAAATAATTATGAACAATTGATTTATACAAATCAATATACTGTAATATAATCTATTTTGATGTAATTATTCAATGTAATGTAATCAATACTCTCTTCCCTTCATTCTAAACTGCACATTTTTGCCATGAAGCGTCCCATACACTATAGAACGATTTTCCTAAGGATGAGCCAAAGTGACAGTTCGCGAAAACAAGCGAACATCACACGTATTTCGGAGAAGCATCCCTCCGCCGCGACAGCTGTTCAGCTACGCACCTTCGTAAAGTGCTAATGGCTTCTGTGAAAACAACCCTATAAAGAAGTCTAAGAGTTTCGCTGAGGTATATGCACGTACGTGAGTCCGGGAAATATTTAAATTTAATTACGTATGTGGCAAGTCTTTTAACATGATCTCACAATCAGTAAAAGAAAACTGCCACGGATGTAAATAGAAAAATGATTTTAGGAAAGCATCTGGCATTCAAGTCTCGGTTTTAAAATAAACAAAATATTTATCACACAAAAAGTAAATTCAATGTAATATATAGAGAAAAAATAATTTTTACAGATGAGCACATTACACTGCACTTCCTAACATCAATTATTTATCGCAGCGCACTATATTTTTGTCGGACAAGGATACCACAAAAGGAATTGTCGAAGCCATTTACACGTTAGCCAACTGCAAACGAACGAATGCGGAAAGGGAGTCTAATGGGCTCAAGGGCCCAACGACCACAGAACCTTCAGTTATGTTGCCAGCACTAGCTGTCACTTTGGCTCATCCTTAGGAAAATCTCTCTATAGCAAGTGCGGCACGCGAGACCAGCCCCTACCGGTTGTAAATCTACGTTGCATCTTTCTGCTTTATGTCAACAATAGAGTAGGAAGCAGCGGTGTCGTATTTAAGTGATAATGTGCCGCGTGAGCCTACCTTGGGAGCCACGCTAGCTATGGATGTCTACTTCAAAGAAGAGTGTTTGGTGCATCGGGTGCTGAGCGACCTGCCGCGCGGGCGTTGAGGGCGGCGCCGACGGGCGCGCCCCGCCGCTACCCAGCGACCATGACCCGCGCGCGGGGCTTTCACGGCACGCCCGACGCGAATTCGCTTTCGCGGAGAACAGATGCATTAGAAGCAAATGCGTGTTAAGTACTTTGCTCTCAACATTGTCGGCATTCACGGACACGAGAAGGTGAACAAAAAAAACGCAACAGTAATATCCCCTTGCAATACGGATGTGAATGTTACATATGGAGTTCTACTCGTATAATACTTTATCTTAAAAGTCACATAAATTTCTTATTAACTCTCGAACTTCTCATCTCATCAAAGAATTCGCAAATGTAAGTTGTCAATCTCGCTTTCAAACAAACTGCACAATTCAGTAGATAACAAAAAGATTCGTCGTTGAGAAATATTCCCAGAAAAAGAAACTTCTAGTCCAGAATATTTTATGCCCACCAGATAAAGCCCTCTTACACATACTAATAAATGATACGACGATCAATGTTCAGACACAAGTATTTTGTTCTTTTGAAGTAGTAACGTTGCAGTAACAAATATGAGTTGTAATCTTATATCAGCTAATAACGGACGGAGTGCATGATAATATTTAAGTCTAAAACCTTCTTCCGGCGTCATTTTATCTGCAGTGAGTCCGCGTAATATTTGCCCAAATTGACAAGGAAATGTAAAAAACACGAGAGATCGCGCTTGGAATGAGAAGACAGAGTGAGCGCTGTGGGAAGGCGAGAGTTTGTAAAAGTATGTTGCAATTGAAACATGCCCGACGTTGACTGGTGCCAATTTGAAACAACCCCCGTCTTTCTATTTAAAAACAAGCCCCACTTGGAGCGACATTTTGAAACATAATTATAACTGATAAATGTAATTTGGGCGCCAGGAAAAGCTTACACTTGAAACCTAATAATTCCTACGTAATTTAAATAACTCTCATTCTAAAATTATGTTGTGCTAGCTCAGTTAATTGGGGTCCGAAGTTCATACTTGTTGCTACTTACTCTGCAACCAATTATTCAATTTGCCATCCCCACGGAGTGGCGAGGAATTTTAAAATCTTATTAAAATGTTGGATTGCACGTAACGAACAATGATGATCAGCTTTCTTTCAACTTAACAAATTAGAATTTATTATAATATCAACTATGATTCTGTTGCAAATTAAACAATTATTACATTGATAATCAAAAATGAATTGACTTTATGACCAGTTTTCTCTATATTACAATAGTTATAAAACTTGTTATTCATTCGTGGGTCTTCGCGCGCTCTTCACTTCTTCGTTCGATGGCGCCCAGTAGAACCTTCTCCGTCGACGCAGCAGAATCTTACTTCTGGATAAAGTTCTCGCCTAATGTTCGTGATCTGGTTCCAAATTCTCCCGGCGATACTATTATAACCCGTGACTTCGCCCACTTGCGTCTCGGGTGGACGCCTAAACACGTATTTACTTCCTACAAGAACGCTCTATCCTAATATAAGAAACGATAGTTAATTTTATACAACTGTCAATATATAAAAAATATATCAGGAGCCGACCCGCTCATCACCGCGTTGCTCGAGCGAATGAATGTTCTTCCAAATACTCGGAAGCATCCGAATTCTTTATCTTTTTCTTTCTACTCTCAAAATACTCGTAATACTTATTCTGCCTCTGCTCTGTCACTTCAACCTAACGAAAATGATCCTTAACTCCGGTTATTTATTTATCACATAGCAATGTGTCAGTTATTTTTAAAATTAATTAAAAATCATATAACAAGAGATTTAGTAAACAAAATCCAAAGAGTGAAAGATAAAACAACAAGGAAAACAAAACAAGTACAACATTTAGTAATTAATTTCAGTAAAACTGCACAGGCACAAAATATACTATTTGTCAAAGGATTTGAATTATATAATAAATTACCATTAGAAATAAAAAAAATGTGAACAAATTAAAGAATTAAATGAAAAATTATACAATGGTTCAAAGTAGAAAATTAATTTTGTAAATAGTTATAGAATATACCTATAGTTTTACCATTGTTATATAAACAATGTTTGTAGGCTTTCACGGCCGGAGTCAATGTGTGAAAGTTTCCGGGCTGGTAGGCCGTGGTCCAGTTGGCATTGAAGAGCAAAAACGTTTCGTCCCACGTCTGCGGTGGACATCTTCAGTGGCGGCAGCGTCGTCGGGGTAGTCACCGGGTCGGCGGCTGGCTAGCTAACTGACACATGGCGTCGGCGTCCTCCACTTTCCTTTTCCCCGAACAGGGGCGTCTCTAGATTTCATGAACCCGTAGACAAACTTTTGTGAGACCGTGTGTGTGTGTCTATATTAGTAGACTGATACACGAACTGTAAGTGAATGCTGCCTGCATTGTAAAAATGAGTCATTAATTATTTGAATGCTATATTTAACCTGCAGTGAGAGTTCGTCATCTTTGCACAAATTGCCAACGAAAAGACAGTGATCGCGCTTGGATTGAGGCTTGAGGTGCCTGTGCCGGAAGGCGAGCGCTCGGAAGGTCTGTGGGTACCCCAGGGGGTGAAGTGGAAGGGGAGAGAGGTTCCAGCAGCTGCCGTCCGCGCCGGCGCAGGCGGCATCGGTTGCGGCTGGAAACGGCGCGGCGCACACTGGCAGAATCGGGCCAAAAACCTGGCCATAATGGGAAAATTCAAAGTGCTCGTTCGGAATTCTGACCTATCAAATCTCGTTTGGAAGTCATTGGAGCACACTACTTAAGCTCCAGAACGTTATTTCAATCATGTTTGTCGTCCTTACGGTCTCGTAAAGTTACAATTGCTCGAAACACGCGAATTCATTGCTTCTTGTCGATTACTTTCGTTAAATTAAAAAAAAGGGTTTAAATTAATTTTCTATGAATTCTTTTCATGTTTCCGAATAGAAGACACTTTTGACTATAAGTTAAGTATATTTTTAAGAAAAAGTATCTAATTATTTTATTATAATACGGCTGAATTTTAACCTGTGTAGCGTAACAATGTTAGTCATGTATATTGTGGATTATATTTTTTGTCCTGCGTATTCCTGTCTCAATCAAGTTTTTTATTTATTAAGGAGAATGCCTTAATCAGAATAACACACATTTCGCTGCATACATCTGCAACTTTTTATTTTATAGCCACTTCACTGCAATGCTACATAGCACGATTTAACACTAGATATCCCGGAAGTGTCTTGGACGCCACGGGGATTTATTTTATCGGGGTATTTTTTCGATTTCTTCTTCTGATAATTACTTTTAATAAGCAAATAACTGCTACAATTTTTTGGAATGATTAAACAATATTAATACGTGCCACTGAGCACTTAATTATTTTTAGTGTTCTTGGAGGAATCTTCTTTTCTTTTCGTAGAAACCAAGACTGACAGTTCTACGGGTGTAAAAGTGAACTTAATGATGTTATCTCAAACTACAGTTGACACTTTTTTCAATAACATATAATATTTTTCAATAAATAAGTGCCGACGAAATTAGGCATGTACAGCATTGATTCTCGACAGATGGGTGGCAATTGAGTAACACATAAATATGCACATATAATTTATAATATGGCTTATAATATAATTATACTATTGTAAATGTATCTAGCTCCAAATTCCGCATTTTCAGAAACACTCAAATGCAATTTTCTCGAAAAGGGCTCCAGATTTTGGCTTTAAATTTTTATTTAAATTAAATTTTTTAAGGTTACGATTTTTATACATTATCGTATTTGTGAGTATAGTTACTCTAATAATTTTTTGTAAATAATTGTTCGTCACATTGTTCGTCAAGGAAATGTGTGTCAGCTGCTTTTCGATGGCCCTTTTGACCTTGAATGACAGCATTTTTTTTTTTTTTTTTTTCCGGATTTACTTTACGGGCATTTCTTATATATTATCGTATCTTCCAAAGTGATGTGTCTCTTTTCACTGCCTCTTTCGCTTTATGTCAAAAGAATGAAAAGATATATAAATACCCAACGATAGTTAGGATTTGCACAGGAATTCTAAAATCAGGATTTTGGGCAAGATATTCCGTCAATATCGGTGTATTTAGGATAAGACGTGAAATCATAAATTGCCATAATAATGTCTCTAACGCAATTAAGTTATAGTGTGAATGTCAAATTGTAGAGCTTTCTTTTCAAAGAAGAGAACATTAGTAGAATTAACATGATCAGTTAATATATCAAATGTTACCAAAAGCTCCCTTTTTTCATAATTCAATTTCAAAAAATAGTGTAGGAAAAGGAAGGGGGTATAGATTCCAGAGCACAGGAAAAGGTGCGCAGATGCTACTTTACGACATTAAAGATTGTTCACTTTTTATACGTTAAGCAAATCAATGAACCAAGGAAGTCAAAAACTCCTTAAATCACATTACCCTCTAAAAAAAAATTTATGCAGTTTTGTTTATTTTAAAATAGTTGATGAGTAAATGTGGTAGTATTGGCACAGATTCGTGTCCGGTAAGTTTAGTTGAACATTTACTACTTGTACTGACAATGAGAGCGGCAGGCTAAAGGAAGCGAGCGCGTGTACATTCTCGGGACGCGACCACAAGAAGGGGGAGCAACTCTGACAAATGTGTGTGGAAGGGGGGAGGATCTTTGGGGTGCCCGTGGAAAAAATTTCTTCATTATTTTATTCTTTAATCAATTGTGATTTAGATATATTTAACATTCATCTTAGAACTATTATTTCATTTAATTTCATATTGCGTACAGGGCCATCCAACTACTGAAAGATACGAAACTCGGGGCAGTGATATCTTCACAGACTATCACATCTCAGTGTAGTATTCCAGTTAAACAGAGATGAAAATGAATAATTGCAGTGAACTTGAACTTAGTCTGAGGCCATGTAATAGTAGTACACATTATGAGTGTACCTTAAAATGTGCAATAAATGGCCCCGTTCGAATTACAATCGCATTCTTCCAGTGGAAAGAAAAGTTTAGTAACGTTTCGTGTCATTCAGATCTTTAAAGTTTCTTTCTCTTAAGGAATTTACGAAAGCTTTTCAAGCCAAGCAAAATGATTTATCTCACGCAATAATTTATTTATGCATTATCTATTTATCTGATAGAATTAACCAAAACGCGCGTGCAAAGTGAATAAGAAGTGTGAGAGTATACAAATTCCGCAAATAGAAAATTGATTTCGAGAGTTTATAGTGTTATTTTTTTTATATCGCTGCCTCTCAAGGCCTGTCTTCACAGTGACATTAGGTCTCAGCTTTACGCGTCTTTCTCGGTCGTGCCTCTACATGTCGCACGATCGCGACCGTATCAAGCACTGCTTGATCATTCGCCATCTAGCGGCATGACCGAGAAAGACGCGAAATGCAGTGACATAATGCCATTGTGAAGACAGGCCTTGAGAGGCAGCTATATAAAAAATCGCACCATACATATCTAACGATGGCAGTGAAAATCTGTTGTAACACAAACTAGTTTCTGACAATGGGGTATGCCGATTGAAAGGCTATTTTCATTAGAGTCCGAATATGTCCGATAAGATTGTTCATTCATCTCAATCTAATGTAGAACACAAAATTTAATTTTAAATTTATATTTAAATTATGTTTGTAATAATTTAATACACAAGGTTATTGGGACGAGATTGAAAACGATTCCAGAGGAAGAGAGCCTAACGAAAGATGAGGGCCCTGAAGCCTGGCAGGTGGGAGGGTGCAGTGCGGGGGCAGGGGGCGGGGGCGGGCGACGAGGGGCGGCTCAGGGCAGGAGTGGCAGGGGTGGGGTGGAGCCGCGCGCCACGTGCGCAGCAGTCGCCTCCCGGGCGGAAGCGGCGTCTGGCGGCGCCCCCGAGGCACCAGCGACGACGCACCACGCGCAGATTACGGAAGCACTCCGGGCTTCCACATACACAACAGAGCGGCCCTTCGCAGGACCTATTTACTGCACTCCTTGTACGATACAATATTATAAAACATTTAAGAGCAAGAGAAGTACCCCTACGGAGTTCGACTTTACTCCAGGTTGATTTAAATTCACATTTTACTCTATAATTTTAAACTGTGTATATAGCAAAACACTAGTGGCTTTCGGCAGCAAAAATACCACCATAAAGTGGCCACACATTGTCAAGAACAACAAATGAAATATTCTCGAATAACAATGCAACAAATTACATGACCAGTCTTCATGAATACTGCAGAAACATGGTACAGTAGTATACCGTGTGGCCCACCTAAGATGTTCCCTTCAATTTTCTCCTGAACCGTTGCACATACTGAAATGCGGTTTTCACTAAAACTACTATTTGTAAGGGGCACACATGGTCATGCATAATATTATTCTATTGCATTTTTTATTGCAGAGATATTGACCCCCACTTCGATTTTTTAAATGGAACCCTATAGATTTTTTAGCTCATCATAACAAGCGTGAAGAGACGAGTTCATAAATATGCACATCGCCTTATGTTACATAACAAAATTTTCGACAAATTAAGAGTTTTAAAGACGCACGCCGACTGCTGGTTTCCGTAATCTGAACGAGAAATTCCGGGTGATATGCGACGAGGCCATTCCCTTCCGTTGCGTCGACCCTGCGGTAAATGTAGTGATGCAATGTGCAAAGGAGCTCACGAAAACCCGCGATTTACTCTTTAAGACAACACCCTCTCAGTCCTGGAGACCCATAGCCATGTTCTGAGCAAATCTGTACGCTACAAGGTCCTATTTTTTAATTAATTAAAAACTACAAGATTTGAGAAAATATTTGAATTATTAACCGTAGAGAAAGCAAGAGAAGATTGGAGAGTGAAAATGTTCTGAATTAATAAATGTGTGTGCTGTCAGAAACAAAACTCTTGTTTGTTGTAAACTGTGTTTACTCTTTGAAAAACTGAAAACCTCAACCGGTACAAAAACATCGTGTAAATAAAAGTAAGAAAAATACTTTAAAATACAGAAACAAAAGGTAAGTTAACAATTCTAGAAATAGCTTGATTTATAACATGTACTCAATACGTGCACCATCAACGGATGTACACATTTGAAGACGCTTGTAAAGAGACCTTCAAACAGAATTCAGAGTTCACGTGAAATGGTATGACAAGATGCGGTAATGTGGCACCTCAGATCTTCAGAAGTTGTTGGATTTTCAAATTTGTATACGTGTAATACAAGACTATCGCTTCAATATATTAGAGACAACTATATTTATTTATAAAACTTCACTTATACGCATAACAGTTTTTTTCAAAACTGCAACAATCTTGCAGTTTTTCGCAAAACTGCAACAATCCGTTATGTATATAAGCGAAGTTTTATAAATAAATGTAGTTTTCTCTAATATATTGAAGCCATAGTTTGTACTAAGCAAATGCAAAAAGAGACATCTTTTGTACTTTACAAAAACTTCAATTTTGTAGTTTTAAAATTTAACTTATCGCAATTTTGAAAATACGGAGGGTTTGCCGAAAACAGGATAAGCACTAAAAATTGGAACGCTTTTTTGAAAATTGGAAAGTTAAAAAAAAAATGATTGCCTATATTTCGCGCAAAATTACACAAAATACCCACATTTCTTAAAATCGAACATGACCTCACTTCAAGATCTGCCTTTATCAAACAGATTTTATTAAGGAAAAAATCTTTGTCTTCAATATTGTAGTTATAAGAAGACGACCCCCCCCCCACACACACACACAAAATTGCGCTTTTGCAATTTTCGGAAAATATGGCATTTCAAAGAATCTGAGGCCTTCACCATTCTCTTAAGCGTCTTTTAAGGTATCCGAGGACAAAGTTGAATAAAACAATTTGAAGCCAGTTTTAAATTTTTTGAAAAAGTTTGGACCTTTTTTAAGGCTTCATAGTGAAGTATCTTCAAAAATCAAAATATCCATTTGAAACTGCCAAAACCTGGAGTTCGATCAGATCGATGGGGATTATGACTTTTGAAGAAATCGGCTGAACGGTTTTGGCGCTATTGTTCAGCACAGACGGATACACAGTCTTGCCATCATTCGATTTTTCGGTGGATCTGGCCACAGCAGTGTTAGAGGAGGTAATTTACTATATATAGGAACAGGATTTATCCACTTTGTTGTTACCAGGTCCCGGAAATAAGATATTTATATAAAAAATTCGCCGATTGCAATACATACTCTACTTACATTTGTAAAGGCAAGAAAGTAAAATTAGTTGTAGAAGAGAGAACAAGACACTGAATCAGCTTCTTTGTGAACAAAATTAAATTTGAATATCGTTATTATCGTGGGTTTTATTAACTTTAACTGATGACAGATCATTGACATATCCTGATGACAGATCATTAACTCTCCGTAGATGAAAAACCCGGACACTTGAAAACAATTTACGGATGCCACCCACGGATTTTGAAAGTTTTATTAATATAACTGGGACAAAATTTAAAAGAAGAAATACCAAAATGAGAGAATTTATTTCCGTGAAAGCAAGATTAGCGCTCCCCCTAACGTTGTTAGTACACAGGAGACTCTTTTTACAAGTCTGAAATATTTTTTTAAAATTTCTAAATTCTTGAGTAGATAGCAGAATATCATTCTTTTTCATCTCCATTAAAAACTTATGTGTGACCAACACAATCACTTTCGCTTGGTGCTAAAAATATTTGAGGTAAACAATGACAACGCAACGTGCTTTAAGGTCTCATGCGAAAACTAAACAATGAACTTTTCAATAGTTATGAAATGGTCTCAAAAAAGAAGGAAGAAGGCTCATGAAACGGGAGGAACTTTAGAATAGTAGTAGTTAATAGAATATAGCTCAAATGTTTTCTGTAATTTGTTGCCCCTTCTTCCTCCCTCTCCCACTTCGCATCTGTTGTCAAGCAGGAGATATGGAGACTAACAGATTTGCACGGTCTTTCGAATTGCTGTTTTAGAGAAAAGATATCGACGGTGTTTATGTGAAAGTTAACGAATCATGTAATTGTATGTTTACAAAACGCATCTTCTATTTTTCAGATCTAGCAACAGCCAGCAACACCATATCAACATTGACTAGCAACATCGTAGGTACGAATTATGCGGGAGCATTGTCACGATCCCACGCATTCGTTGCCATTGGCCGCTCCTCTCTGTCGCTGAAAGCGCTCTGAGCGGTGACAACGTGCGTACTGTACCTTATATTCTTAGACAAATAATGACAATTTAATTTAACGTACGTTGGAAGTGAACAATTCTATAATTCTCTCATTTTAATTCATATTTTATTTCACAAAGTGAAACACAGTCCTATTCTCTACAGCAAGAGTTCCCGGTTTTGATGTCACCGAGTACCTCTTAAATGTCACTGGTGATTTCGGCGTCATACCATCCTGATAAACCAGTAACTGAGGGATTTTAATTTAAACCACAACAAATAATAAGAAGCTCAGATCTTTAAACGTCTCGAATAGGCAAGTCGAGAGCTATACAAACGCTTTGCAAGTGGAGCCTGTGTTGTTGAGCACTGGAGTAAGTCTCGTATTTAAATTAATAAACCTGGAATTAATGAAATTTTGCTGTGTATATGCATACATCATAAATGCGTGCATCAGTGTAAATTCAAACATGCAGTTTCAGTTGGATTCGTTTATTTCCACTAACTGCCGTTATTAACTTTATCTATACGTTGCCTATTTTAATATAGGATACCAAATTAATGCATTTATACTGGGTTACAATCTTATGGAGATGCTTAGTAACTAATCCTGTGTACTGTACTTATAATTTACACTTAATTCTAAACTTACATCTATATTTTCCCCGCACTAGCCCACGTACCACCCGAATTGTCTCTGCTTAGCATTAGTGATACGTGTACCTTCATCTACAGAGTCGTGCCCTAGTGAATGACTAATACACTTATCCAGAATAATTGTATAATTGTGAAAGGCAAGATGCACGATCTGTTTCTGCTGTATCTTTCTCACGGTGAGTGACAGTGACAGTGCAGTGGCAGTGACCTAGCACCGGTGGTTGCTGTGGCTACAACTGCCTCGCCTTCTTTCACTTTCCCTCTCTTTTCTTCATGTCTCTGTCTCGCCCGTGAAGGCAGTCTTCGTCGCTCCACTGCTTGCTTCCTCTTCTTGAAGGCAGCCACAAAGGCATTGCTCTTAATAAAGGTGGTCCTTCTCCCTCTGCCGTCTGGAACTACATCCTGTGGAACGGAACATGGAAATAATGGCGCTTCATTCCGAGCAGACATCTCGACTTGCTGCGTCATTTCCCCGCCAAGGAATGGCTCGCCGACCGTTGCTTCCAAGGAACAACTGACGGACAGGACCTGTTGGTACGGGTTTCCGTGATAAATGCGTTACTAAAGCATGAAGGAAAGAGAAGTGACTAACATGACTTTACAGAAATGAAGATTAAGTTTATGATAAAATATTTAACCAAACGTTAATATTGGAAGTACAAAATGGAGGTAAATGCAGAGGAAGATAATTGAAGATTTAAGTTCTGTATATAATAATAATAATAATAATAGTAATAACAAAACGTCGAAACCACGGAGGCAGAGAAACGTCTTAAATACAAAAGATTGGAAATATAGGTCAGCCGAATATGGGGCGTAAAAGCACAGGTCGCCCCGATAGTAATCAGGGCTCTGGGATTTATTCCCCACTATTTGTGTAAGAACTTGGCTAAACTCCGAGGTCGATCAAAAGACTGGGAAGTGCAAGACATTGCCTTATCTGGCGCCCACATTTTGCGAAATGTATTGTAGAGGCACCTATAGACCCTGTATCTGCTCCTTAGAAAGCTGGTTGCAACCTGGAGTAGATTTTATATTCAACGGACTTACAACTTTAGTCGTGAAGTACGAATAATAATAATAATAATAATAATAATAATAATAATAATAATAATAATAATAATAATAATAATAATACGATGTTGATGATGGGATGATGGATGTACTCCACAGAATTTGAGTATCTTCAACACGGAAACCACAGCAACTGCAGCATCAACGATGGCAATAACAAAAAGGACAATCGAAAAAGACCTGGAGGATTTCCAAGAAACGATCCTGTATATTTCCGACAGCTATCCATGAACGTCGTATTGAAACGCCATCATCACTGCAATGGCTGACAGACCGTTATCTTTACCCAGAAATTCATAATGGCAATCCAAGAGAGAGTGCGGCGAAAGAATTCAAGAAACACTGCATGAGCATGTCCGTGATAAACAAGAGCAGGAAATGCGGCATTATTGCTGAATGAATTGAACATATAAAGGCCGGATGTACTGCATTTGCGGACAACACAGTTTTGGGAAGGCACAACCAACTGCCCAAGATAGTTTATGGACAATTGGCTATCAAGCATGGAATGTTGAATAGTAAAGTCTCACTGTACTACAAAAAACAGCACCCTACTAGAAGGAATGCTATTATTTACTGAAACAAACCATAATAACAGTGACATTCAATACACCAGATACGTCTTAATTGATAAAAAACAATAAAGAAGCTATGATGTGATAGGTCAAGAAACCTGGGATTAGATTTTAATGATAAAATCAGTATCTAGCCAGGAATATGGCATTGTTTTCAGACTCGAACGTCAAAGAATACGCGTTGTTAGGTAAACGGATCAACAAGGTTTAATATTCCATGCTTGGTATCATAACATTGTGCAAATGGGCACGGCACCGAACACAACATGTGCAGAAGGTGTCAAGAGGGCGTTGGATGGCGTGATATTTAGAGAGGAGGCATGGAATCATTCTCTGAAAGATTATTGTAGCGAACACACGTAAGCGGTTAGTGAGGTACGATCGGATTTTCAGCATAGGATGGGTACTATGTAAATGATACTGAGCTGGGAAGTTATGTTTAGTTTGAGGTTTGAGAGTTTGGTCTTAGGAAATTATAATATTAACTTGTAATTGGGAATTTTATTCATATGATAATTGGAAGTGTGAATTAAATAGACTTCATATTTCGAGGAGATACATATTACGGTAGCTCCGTAGATGGAAGGATTTTTTTCAATAAATAGTTGAATATAGTCAGTCGCGAAACATAGGGAAAGTAGCGACCGCGTATTTATTTGTGAGAATATGAAATATTAAGTCCTAGTAATAGCAAATTGTTGAGGACATTCTGGAACATTTTTTTTAAATTTAGGAAAGGACACAAGAATTGGTAAACAGAGGATTCCATGTAAAACATTTTGCTAGTCAGCCGCAAAGCTAACGATCAAGATTACGAACGTAAGCTTGCGGACTATAGTCAACCCCGTACGGTGTTTTAATGTTTTATAATGAAAGTAATTCACACAAAATTAATGGAATTGTAATGGATAGATTATAATAATAAATGTTAATTTTTATTGTTGAAAAAGTCTGATAATTGATAATAGTTGCGACAATCTAATAATTGATTTCAATCAATAGAACTTCCGGAAGTGTGATTCTGTATAGAATAACACGCCCACATGCAACGGGTAAGGAATGTACGTTATGTGTCGAACCCATGATTAACTGGCAGTAAATTTAATAATTCAGTTTTAACATAATAGAAGAGAAGAATAAAAATTTCACAAATAGGTAGCCCACCGCGGAGCATGACAAAAAAAGAGATTTATCACAATACTAATGCCGTGCCCTTAACACAATCCAAAAACAGAGACCGAGAAAATTACTAAATATGAAGAACTTGCTTTAGAAACAATCATAGGAAACTGCAGAAGGCGACAATACACACACACACACACACACACACACACACACACACACACACATCTGTTATTTCGCCTGAAATTGTAGTTACAAAGAATTCCAGAAGCCTACAGAAAATGTAATGGCGTCAACGAATCCTGAACAGAAATTCTCTACGGACAGAAAGCAGAGATTCTCAAACACGTCATATAGTTCGCATATTCATGAACTTGTGAGGTTCCCATGTCGGACTTCGGAGCAGGCTGAAATCTCTCTCCTCAATGACCGACCGCGTTCCTTCAAGTGGCACGAACAAGCTAATTGGTCCCAGCATAATAATTTTTATTTAGTGCTAATTTATTTTGGGTAGTTTCATACGAAATCAGAAATTATTGTACTATTAACTCCGTTATAGTAACATGCGTATTATATGATTGAAAACTTCTATCAGAACCGTATCCAAAAATTCTATCAGAATCGGTGCAGTACTGTTGAACTGCACATATCCTCCTTACATTTAGCATAGTTCTAACTCAAACACGTTTTTGAGATCGTGGTGGTAATGTTCACAAGGAAAATTGCTGTGAATTGTACTTTCTTTGAATAAACAATCAAATAAGAGAAGGAAATGAAAATTAGTGGTAGAAGCCACGTTATTTAACCTGATTGCAATATTAAACTCCATAAACACCAGTGAGGTTCAATAGAATTATCTAGTAGGAATATGAGTTTCATTTCAAGAGCGTTAATTGACGCATGTGTCTAATGACCCTTCTACAATCTTCTGTTATTTAAATGCAAAAGATTACATTAAGACGAACGTTGTTCATCTCGTTATAATTCTTTCATATCGGGCCCCTCCCTGCCCTTGCGATAACTCTCCGCAGCGCCCACGGAGCGTTGGACCTCCCTCACTCGAGGTCTTGGAGAAGGCCACGCCGCCAGAAGCGAACTGAGGGTTAGTTCAAGGAGAAGCGGCCTATAACAACAACAACAACAACAACAACAACAACAACATAATAATAATAATAATAATAATAATAAATGCGTTTGAAACGTATTTAAATTTTGTATGCTTGGTATTATTGCGCAAAAATAAACTCATTATTATTATTTTCATTCGCTTTTGGAATTCAACACTTGTTTAATCTTCTACACCTCTCAGAGATTACAGTATGCCATCTGTTTCTGTTCAAGAAAGGTCACTCCATCTCTTGAATTATCTTTTCGTGGTTGCTCGTCCACATATCCATCGATTGTACTCAAAACTTGTTTTGGAAATCGTTCTTCAGGTATCCTTAATATGTTTAAGCCAGTCATTACTTATGAGTGTTCATTTTATCAGTCCTAGAAACAAAACTTGGAGTTCTTGGTTCTTTTCGTTTCGTGCTGCCTTGGTTATCATCTTCCCTTGATTAAAATTAACACAGTATATTTAAAATTGTGACGAGGTGAAGTTAACAAGATGTACAGATGAAATAAAAGATTTCGTCATGGTTAACAAATTTATTCACTCACTCTTGGATTGGTTTTTACTATTTTCTCTGCCACTTATTCGTCTCGTTACACCGCAGTGCAACTGCAGCGGCAGCGGCAGCAGCAACGGCAGCGGAGATTGCAATAGCGTGGTGTTTCGCACCGCAGTGACGACGACACGACACACGTCGCTACGGCAGGTGTGCCGCGCGCGTATTGTGCGACAATGTGACCCCGCCCCTTCCTCGCCATCCTGCCCCGCCCGCGCCTCTCGCAGAAGCTGCCACGCGCTGCGCCGCTTTCGCCGGTTCTGCTTCTGTGCCCGACACCCGAAGCCAACGTCTGTCCACAAAATCCCACACAATGGGGATAGAGATGGTAGATTTTAGCAATAGCTAAAAATGCGATATGTTACCAACCGCTGAATAATGAGTAATTGTATATTTGCGTCGGTGCAGTATATTTTTGAAGGTTTTCAATCTGTGATAAAATGCGAGATCGATCACAAAATGCGAAATAACGTGCAAAGTGCGAAGTGGTCGTCAATCTGCGAAATAACTGCTGAATTGAATTTTATGGTTTCCTTCGTATTCACTTTCTGTCTATGAATGCGACATCGACAACAGCACATCAATGTTCGAAAACCTTTAATAAACTCGGCCCATCTCAAATTAATTTATAATAAAGATATAACGGACAAAAGAAAGTAAAAAATAATAAAAACAATTAAAAAATGATCCTGAAATCCTGAGTGCTCAGGGTCATCTCAAGAGGTCTCATCTCCCTCAGTTCGCTGGACGGAGAAGGCTACGGGAAGAAGAGAAAAGCCATAGCCTACGGCACACGCGTTAGTTCATATGCTATTATATTTGTTGAAGTTCACTAATGGCGAAATATTAAATTTGTTTCCCTTATTTCCTGATTTTAATGGAAAAATCTAAAAAGCATCAAAATATTTTTTATCTCAAAGAATTTTCCCTTAATCATTATTTTCTCAACAAATGCTACGAAATGCTAAATCTTAATTTTTATAATGCAATAAAATGCTATAGCCTAGGTTTCAAAATGCAATTAAAAAAAATTTAAAGTGCTAAATTCCACCATCAAGAAATATGAGTTTATCAGGACACGGATCTTTTAAATGTGTTATTATTTTAAATGTTATGTTTTAAAAGTATCTTACTTTACAATAACATTAGTATAACCTGCTACATAAAATAATGTTACAGTACGTCAGTGAACTGAATTGTATTATCACACGTGCATCTCTTTGGGCAAAGAGTCCAGATCTCACACCATGATACCATAATTCTAAATATCTGATCGGAAACAACCACCTCATTCATATAACTGTAGCTGAAAACTTTACCTTCCCATTTGTTTAGTTTGGTTTGGTTTGGTTTGGTTTAGTTTGGTTTGTTTTTTTCGTGTTTCCGGGCGCGTCAACTGCTTTGGTCATTACTCCCGTTAGTGTAGTGCATGTCTGTTTCTCGGGAGATGGCGGTGGTCTTCCCCAGCTGGATGGCGAGATCCGGCGCCGACCTACCGGCCGCTAGTGGGGTTTCCCCCTAACCAGGACTCTCCCACCAGCGGGGCACCGCCCCAGCCGGGACAAGCTTTAGAGCTTCCGACCGGTCTTCTGGAATATGTGATAGTGTAGTGCATGTTAGTGTAAGTGTGTGTGTAAGGGGAGAGGATAGGACAGGGAAGAGGAAGGACAGATCGCGCGCGGTCCGTGGCCCGTTTGGTAGGGTACTGCTCCGGCATTCGCCCATTGCTGAAAAGCTAGTGTCGAAAATCCTGCCGCCATCAGGACTCGAACCTATACATTCCCATTAAAACGTCAGTATTGTTTAAAGTGTAAAGTATACGTACGCTATAATGGGAGAATAGGTCACTGGAAAGTTCAGCATTGTGTGCCCTCATAAAACAATTTCTCCTTGGACTTGACCACTGAACGGCCGACGACCAACGTCTATTTTGATCGTTTTCGCAGCCCCATCATCTCCTCCTTTTCTCCATGGCAAACATCAACCTGGGCCGCGTTTTCCGCCAGGATGGCTGCCTTAGCACCTCGTGCGTCGCCTCCGACCCCGCTCCCTCCGCCGCCAACGCTACCTCTCCGCGTGACGAGGCGAGGCGAGGCGAGGCGAGGCGGCGGCGGTGAGCGGTCGCCGGTTTCCGGGCCCGCCGCGGGTCACGGGCCTCGGGGCCGCCTAGCGGGCCTCGCGGCGCGCACTGGCACCGAAAGGGCCAACGCAGCATTCACCGAAAAACACAAAGATAAATCTGTGAAAGAAGGGTTGACCTTCTTCGTGAAACTCCTGGTAAAAACGGTCATCGATAAAAAAGAATAATGCTTGTTGCAAGGGAAGGCAAACTAGTATTGTCTGTACACAAACAAGTATTATACACGTATAATACTGTGTAATACATTTAATGTGTTACACACGAATGTGGTATCGGACTTCTTGAAAAGTGAACAAGAATATGGGAAAACGTTCATGAAAAGCATTATAATTTTTTTCAGATTTTAAATTATTATTTAGAGAATTGTTAACGTTTTGGCGGTCAGAAATGACTGATTTGTCGTGTGGTTAATGACTCGGCATTTTGAAGGTTTCTAAAGGAACTTCTTATTTTCCAATTTTCATTATTAGATATATTAAATTGCTCTTAGTAATAAATTAATATTAATTATGAATAGACTCATAATCAAATTGTAACATCCTGAAAACACGCTTGTTACGGTAAAGCATCTAAACAATTAATATTAAGGTTTCCAGTTTTCAAATTCCTTTGTCATTTTACAATTTCACACTTCGTTACGAACATAATAAGCCAAAACCAGACCTTATTTATTATCTTACTTCCTCCGTGAAAGGATTTTTCTCCGTTAGTCGGGTAACAAAAATTTAATAATTTCGCTGGAAATGTAGTTTTACCATTTCAAAAAATACAAGCGAAATTCATAGCATTGTCTTTATTACAGTTCACTGCCATTTACTGTACAATTTTGCCCTGTATAAAAGCTTCCCGAGTCATAAATTTACACCCACCAGCTTTTAGATTACAAAGTATTTTCTGTTATTATGACACCTAAAATGATTCTGACGCGACTACATACAATACACTACACCACTCGCTTAGACCGAACGAATTGCACGACGGCTGCAGCGGCAAAAATGGGAGATTCGTGAAGTTCGCGTGAGGCGATATTTTCATTAAAGTAATAGTGGCGTGGAAGGCAATAGCAAATCATCATATATTCCGGGGAATGATGATTCATCATCACTCATTGATTGACTAGAAGAATCATGTTGGTTAAAGTCGCCATCATCACAATAGAGATAAGGCACCAGAAGAAGGAAAGAACAAAAAATTATAAGAAAAGAATAACAAGAAGAAGAGGAAGATAAAGAAGAGGAAGATAAAGAAGAGGAAGATAAAGAAGAGGAAGATAAAGAAGAGGAAGATAAAGAAGAGGAAGATAAGAAGAAGAAGAAGAAGAAGAGAAGAAGAAGAGGAAGAGAAGAAGAAGAAGAAGAGGAAGATAAGAAGAAGAAAGAAGAAGAGGAAGATAAAGAAGAAGAAGAAGAAGAAGAAGAGGAAGATAAAGAAGAAGAAGATAAAGAAGAAGAAGATAAAGAAGAAGAAGAAGAGGAAGATAAAGAAGAAGAAGAAGAAAAGGATGAGGAGAAAGAAGCACTTTTGTGTCTTTCGGCCCACTGCGCGCCCCACTCGCTGGGCCGTGGCGCCCAGCTGCCCCGGAGACGCAGCCCGCCCGCCGCGCCGGCGCGTGACATTCGGAAGAGGGTCAAGGCGAAGCCAACTACTGCCGCCGCCGCCACCGGTGCCGCGGTTCACGTACACGCGCCACACGCCCGCCGAATCCTGGGTTCAATAGCCCCGTCTACAACTCAACTGGACGTTTCGTCACGCAGAAAACTGGATGTTGCTACTGTACGAAGTAAACCTACAAAGGAGGGATCAGAGGAGTGGCTTAAGGACCTCTTTTTTATTTCCAGAAACTTCAAGATCAGTAACAGATGAAACAGTATCTAAGGTGTTTTTATTTAAAAAAACAGCGGCTCTAAAAATACGTTCACAAGTTAGACCTTTTTTAACATCTAACCCTTGTTGATTGAATGACTGATTTCATTGATTAGAGTTTCCGGCGCATCAACTGCTAGGGTCATATGTTTAGTGCATGTTTTCGTCACGGAAGGTGGTGGTGGTAGTGATCTTTCCTGCTGGGTGGCGAGATCCGGTGCCTACCTACACGTCGGCTCGCAGAGTTTTCTCTAACCAGGCATCTCCCACAAGCGGAGCACCGTCCCGACCGGAGCAAGCTCTAAGCTCCCGACTAGCATGTGTAAGTAAGGGGTGAGGATAGAACAAGGAAGAGGAAGCGCGGTTCATTGCCCGTTTGTGGCTGCTCCGGCTGGTGTGTTTGGTTACTGCTCCGGCATTCGCCTGGTGTTGATTGGTGTTGAAACTACCGATCAGAGCAGACGGCCGCTAGAATTCTCTAGCTATCTAGCTTGAATCGGAAAGAAAAAACATTTACAAACATCTGAATTTCATACATCATACTGAATTTCAAAACACATAATTGCTCTTTCTTTGAAGACAATTTTTAGTATTAGAAATATGACGTGAATTTTTTTCATTATCTTTATTGAAGGTTGTAAGTGACTCACGATGTATTTTGTGTTGTACAGGATTAAATTCGATTTTAAATGCGTACGGCTGACCTGCAGCAGTAAATATGTTGCTCAACAAAACCACACAAACTGCTTTTTCCAAAACGTAGCACGCACACTGATCAAGAACAACAAATTAAATACTTTCGTATAACACTGAAACAAATTACATATTTTACAAAAACAGTCTTCACAAATACTGCAATAACGTAGTTGGCCCAAAATTTTTAAAACCTACCAAGAATATCAAAAAGTTGCTGCTCTACTACACGGATACACTAATAAATATCCTACATTAACTTAGAATAGTGTGCGACACTGTAATACTCTTGAAGCTTCTTGGCCTGGCTGGTTACACCTGTGTCAAGAGTGACACACTGAGACTGTAATTAGTCGGTACACGCAGTATGAGATACAATTATATCTTTCTATTTTTTAGCAAAATCGAAACTGTGTCATTGGTTTTGGATTTTTCTCGAGTTCTTGGGTTTCTAACAAAACCGTCCGTTCACATTTTAGCAAGAATTGTGAAATCACGTCTCTTAAAATTGAATTACATAAAAATAAACTTTTTCGTTTAAAATTCTGAATAAATAATATCCCAACAATTCTGTATTTTAAATTATAATTTACATGATTTTGGTCTGAACAAATCGATTGAGTTCTTAGGTAAAATAATTTAATCGTTAAACGGAATGGGAAATCGTTTCTGGATTGTTTCCTGAAAAACTACGAACAACTCAACAAATTTCCCATTTGCACATAAAATATTTTCAACCTGGATTTCTCAGATGAGCGTAAAGCCGTTCCTAACCCAGGAAATGGGCTTACGATGATGGAAAGTTATGCCAGGAAGAAACGTTTCATGATCGCCTTTCTAATCGCCGAACCGTGAGTAAAAAGCGCGTAACCACCTGTCTGGTAATCATTATTATTTCTGATATTTTTACCTGTATCTTGTTTATTTCTTGTTCTCTATACATAGTACATACTATACATATACATAGTACAATACTAAACACGAAACGATTGATAAGTCGGAAACATTTAATGTGCGTAACTTTTGAGTACTGCGAATAGAAACAATGATTTTCATAATGGTTTTAATCCGTACTTAGTACAGAATAACAAGTTTGGGAAAAGTATCCAATCACCGATTGCGAAATGGTTGGCAATGCCTGAAAGTGTCTTCACACATTCGCCGAGCAGCGAGCTACTTGCTCGCCCAAAACCGAATGCGGGATCGGACGAGCAGTAGTTCGCTCTATTCGGCGAATGTTCGCTACCTTTGATGTGTTCAGCACACCGACACGCAGTGGGTAGGGCGAGCACCGAATGTTCGTCAGTCGGCAAATATAAAGCAACTGATCCACACTAGTTGGGATTCGGCGGGCGGTTAGTCTCGCCGAATAACAAATGTGTGGAGCCGCTTGAGACGAGAGCACTAACTGCACGAGATGCACTCATAGACGTTAGCGAATCGTGAAGATTGACGGGAACTGGAGCAACGAGTCGGGCCGAAAGTAATTAACTTCACTGCTGCATTACATGATTCACCGAATTACACGATGTAAGGAAGTGGAAAACCGGAAGACGGAAGGAAGGTTACTCAAGAGGACGTAAAAATTGTTTAATAAGTGAAGCGGAAAAGAAAACTAAAGAGAGAAATGGCAAAGGCAGTTGACTTCTAGATAACAGTGTAGTTTACGGAGTTGGCAGTTGATGGGATTTAGGTGCGAGTGATTTCTCGCTTTAACAAATAATAAGAAAGGGATGAGATGCTGCCTAGAAGTGAAATAGGGAAGAGAGAAAAAATTCATTCTCTCAGAAAACGCGACTTCAAACATAGGATTTATATTTTTACACTTATAATGTTTCATCATTAACTATTTTAATCTATCGCGTCTAAATAGCATTTCATGCTGTTTCAGACCACGAGGACGCTTAATGATTAATTGAATAACTAATAAAACAAAATTCCTCTTACACGTAAGTATGACGAAATGCAACCCGACGTTATGCGACCCGACGTGTTGGTGGGGCATAGGAAGAACGGGGGACGGAGTGGGGGGGCGGAGCGGAAGTGGGGGGCCGGGGGGGGGGGGGGGCGAGGGGGCGGCAGGGGGCCGAGCAGGGGGCCGAGCAGGGGGCCGAGCAGGGGGCCGAGCAGGGGCCGAGCGGGGCCGAGCAGGGGGCGGAGCGCGGGGCGGAGAATGGGGAGAGGAGGGAGAGGGGGTGGAGAAGGGGCGGATATTGTGGGGTGTTGCTTGCGATATATCTATATAAACGATGTTTATAATCCGTGGTTTGAGAAAGATGGATGCAAATAATTCTCCTGAACCTAAAGATGCATAAAGAAACGACGTTCTGTTAGGAAATTGGCGCATTGACTTCCAGTGGCGATACCTTCACATCGTCAGTAAATACGATTACTGGAGTAGTTTCATTTGGTGACATGTGAGGAAAGTGAGGTTAATTTACTTAATATACATTTTTCTAATTGTACTATTAATTACATTACAATTAAGAATAATTATTCCCCAAACCAATGTGAATTACTTCTGAATTGTCTGAATCGGATTTGTTTTGTACATTGCCATGTTTTTTCGTTAACAAACATTTGAATTGATGGTTGTTTACGTTGCTAAGAATGTTAAAACACGTTGCTAAGGATGTTACATTTCTTAACGTACAGGTAGGTAGAAATGTACTTAACAAACTTGCAGGGTTGCATGTTAACAGGGTGTTAAAGCCGCATGTGAGGGATAAAATATGAAACTAAGCTGGGAAGTAACTAGAAAAAAAGTGAATTTGCTTTGAAGAATGGAAAATTCATACATTCGCCATTCACTGTTAGTACGAAATATTATTAAAGAAGATTAAGAAGAAAAATCAACAAAATAAAAAAGAAAATCAAACTAGAAAAACACCCACAATGCTGGGATATCGATAACATTACATCAAACGTTTTAGCTTTTTCTCCGCAAAAGAATGGTCCCTATCATACGGCACATTTAATTCCGATTGTGCGCTAAGGTGAAACGTTCCTCGGGTGTCCCGAAGGTTCGTTGCTGAGCATCCGGGTTGGAAACTCTGGAGAAGGGGCGGACGTCCCCTGCCTGCCCTTGCCCGCCCCCGCACGCGGCGCTGGGCTCCGGGGCGGGCCGCGCCGCACCTGGGGAAATGCCAAGGCCCTTTCAGGGGGCCATTAGTTCAGTGAGGCGCGCCGCTGGCTGCGGCAGCAGCGACGGCTGCGGATACAGCACCTCCGCCGGGGCACTCCACTTTCTCCGCGAGCAGGAGCCCAGAGCGGCGCGGCGCGCTGAGGGAAGCAACGGCGGCGTCGGGGCATGGTAGTTAATGCAGTGGCTAAGATTGCGACATGTGTGATACAAATACTAGGAAAAGGTGGGAGACACCAACACATCAATATGAGAAGAGACCGGCTGTGAAGGCTTACGGAAATATCTGTCGCCACCACAGCCGGTGGGCCCTAGAGTTCGTGTTACAACACTAACTATACATTCGTAGCTAGCTCGAATTCAATCGCTGTCTGGAAGAGACCTTCTGGCGGCCGACTGCTCTAATAGATAGTTTTCCTAGGAATATCACAGGAATGCCGGAGCAGAAGAACCTGCCAGACCGCACAATATCTTTCTTTCCTCATCCTTATCTCTTCCTCTGCCCTTACACTTACAATTACACTGACATTCACTACACTATCACCATGTCCGGAGACCACTCAGGAGCTTAGAGCTTGGCCCGGCTGGGGCAGTACCCCGCTGGTGGAAACACCTGGAAGTGGAAACTTCCGCAAATCGATGTGTAGGTTGGCGCCGGATTACCTTCTGGGCTGGTAGGCCGTGGTCCAGTTGGTTTTAAAGTGCCAAACGTTTTGTCCACGACTACCGTGGACATCTTCAGTGGCGGCAGGGTCCCGAACCCAGTATCTGGGGCGACGGCTCGCTGGCGACTGCCTGGCGTCTGACCACGACCTACCAGTCCGGAAACTCTCTCAGTCTGTATTGTGTTTCTAAAATTGTTTAATGATTGAAATGTTGTTGTTGCACGAACCAAGCGACGGATTTTAAATATACAATAAAGTAAAAATCGTCTAACTTCAGAAGAATCTCAATAAAACCGCTTATTTCGCGACAAAAAGCAAAGTTTGCTCTATACACCAGCTGCCTTGAGAAATATTTGACATTTTCACAAGTAGAAAAACACAGTCACTCACTTAACATTCGGTCACACACTGTAACAAGAATTTTCTTATTGTATTCGCACAATAGGAAGGTCAAAGAATAACAGCTGAAGCTCAAAACAAACGTTTATTATTGTAGAAAAGTGTGTATCAATGCAACAAAAATCATAATAACCTAAATGTAAGAAAACCATAAAAAACAAATAAACCAACATATTAGGACCATTTTAATATTCAGTCATAACTCTTTTTATATTAAAAACGTGAATATTAAAATATGAAATCACTTCTTTTAAACAATTCGACATACTTGTAGTATTTTTTATATATAAACTGTCTATAGATACGCATTCTTTCGCCAATCTCCTCTTCAATTCCTTTCTTTGGAAAATTTTTTTAATCAAGCTTTCAGTTCACATCACATATATTCGATTCTTTCAAGGTTTGAAGTCTGCGGAGATGTTTATAAACTTTGAGGTAGTTATAGAGAAGCAAGACTGCGTACAATGCAAACTTTATATTTTGAATCATTGTTCTGATAAAACTTAAGGTATCCTATTTACCGATAGTATCCGCATTTTAGTGCAAACATTTTTTGAAATGTGGAGATAACTTTCCTTCGTCGTTATTTCTTTTACAAATCTCAGTTCTCCAGATAAAGATTCGTACTCCTGCACAATGATACTGTATCCCCGGACTTAACAGTCTGCTGGGGATTTCATTTCTTCAAATGTTCGTTGACTTGCGCCATACCTTCGTTCTGCCATCTGATTGTCACAAAGTAAACTTGCTCTCGTAAGCAAAAGTATCATCAACTTCCACTCTGCGCCATGATCACATACTATGCGAATTCCAGCCTTTTCTTTCTATTGAACTCGCTAATTAAGGGCTCTTTCTTGCCACTCTTCCATCAAACCCTGCGTTTGTCAGCACATTTCGCTTAGTTTTGGGGTGCACTTTCTTTTCACATTCTTCCAAAAACTCAGCAGCAATTTCTGGCGCACTTAATCGAAGATTCTTCCTTACTTTCCTCAATCGGGCATCTATCTCTTCTCTAGTAAGACTCTGTAAACGACCCTTTAGAGGACGTTTTCTATTCCCTTCTCTCTTTCGTATCACCTCACGATGTCGTGGACTGTACTTTTTGGCAGATTGACCATTTTGCTAATTTATCTTGTAGAATAGCCTTTTTCATGATTGAAAATAACAAGTTATCGCTGCTCAAATTAAGCATTTCATTCCTTTCCGCTTATCGTAGTACTTTAACTACACAAGAGGAAGCGACCGGATTCTTTAATTAACTTTAGAACAGCCGAACTCTTTAACTCTTTCAAAACAGACAACAAACCTAAAAACAAATTATTTCCCTAGGTGACCGAATATTACAGAGTCAGGCTTTAGGGACATTTTGAACAAACTCGCAATTTGTTTTCAGGCTCTAAATATTCATTGTGATAAAATATTCCACTTGAAGGTTATAGAGTGCATATACTTATTTTTCGCGTTTCAATATTTTGTTAGTAAACTATTTCATGGATTATTGTGACATACCAATATGTATTGCGTCACATTTATTGTAAACAGGGTGAATTGTAAGGATAGACATTTGTAAATATGGCGGCATAGCAACGGTAGACGACTTGTCGTTAAGGACAATAAACTTCATTGCTTCGAACCACGAGGCGCGGCTAGTTGACAAAGTAAACTGTTTGGGGATTGGCTGAGAAAGCAATGACAGTCTGGGGCGCGGCTAGTTGAATTTATAAGTAATTGAGGGATTGGCTAGGCATGGAATTCTCTCTGACAAGAAACAGTAGAAAGACGGACCGAGTTTTGAAGCGCTGAAAGAGGGGAATATGGATTCATTCCGACTTATGCCGTGGTGCTGTGCGGATCGTGTGTAGACAATAGATGTTAGGAGTTTGGGAATTGTGAACATTTAATTTGAAGCGTATGAATGTCGGACTTAGAATATTGGAAGGTGCGGAAATTGGAACTTGGAAACCAAAACTTAGGTGAATTTGTCGGCCACAGGACTGGGAATATTTGATGCAGATAATAGTTTGATGAACTTTAATATTTTAAGTATACGAGTAGAAAGAACTGGGAACGTTTAAAAGGAAAACTAATTAAGTCTTATCAATTTATGAGGCGGTGATGATCAGTGACTTGAATACACTTGTGCCAGAACGGAAGAAAAGAAGATGGTATTTGGACCTGGAGCCATCGACACCGGGACAGATTGAAAATGGTTCTACGCGGCGACATCGGTCAATAGCATGCGAAGACTGGTACTGCAATATAAGGTTTGAGACTGGTCATGACCAATAGTTTCGTATTGTTAACAAGGAACATTGAATAAACTTACAAGTTTCTGTGAATAGAAAAGATGATTTTCATTTAGCCAATTCCAGCAAATGAGTAGCTAGAAATGTATATTTGCTTTTCAGATTCCTCGGCCACTCTGTACAGATGGCAGATCGAATAATCGGCTATTAGTAGGCAATAGCGATTATTTCTTATAAGACCCATCGACCCAGTTAGCCGGATATTAATTTAATTAAATAGCAGTTGAAGAGTAATTTTAATAATTAATTAACATAATCTTTTCCTGGCGTCCATATTCTTTTATAAATTTGGAACGGGTTACGTTGAATTAATATTAGAAGGGCCGAGGAAATATTAAATTTAAAAATTAAATCAGACTGTTTCAATATATATATATATACACACACACACACAACCCCTTTACTCCCTTCCTTATAATTACAAATTACTTTTATAATATTTGAATCCTTGTCTTTCTAATACGGGTTGTGATACATCATTCCAATGAGTTTATATATCCTGAGTTCGAAATCTGTCCTATACAGAAAATCGAGAATAATATTACTATTACTTCAAGAAGATGTATAAATTTTAATTATTCTCTATCATTCAGGTTGTTGCTACCTAATAATAATAACTCCATGAAATTTCTGTCATAAAACCGTATAAAATTACCGGCCTGGTTTATTCCGTATTCATTGAAAAAATATTCAGCGAATTGTACCTCGCAACTGACGACATAAAAACATGTGCATACATAAAAAAAACACATAAAATAGCCCTTTAAATGACATACTATCTAATATTTACGATACATATTTTCTTCCAACATTCACACAATTATTACAACATTCACACGAATGCACTTTACCAGTCTGAATAATTTAAAAAGAAATGAATGGCCATGTCTTTTCCCGAAGGTCTTAAAAACTTACAATTGCTATAAATTTTGATAATAGAATAAAAATATGTAATAAGGTTTTTAAACTTCCCTCTTTTTTGCTGCACGACGATTGGCTGCAACTGCTGTCCATATTACAATATTAAAAAAAAATTATGATATCTTCAAAATTAACTTTATAAAATTTCGAAATTTCTAAACCAACATGCGATGCATACACTATGGCAACTCGAGATCATCTCACAAGTAATGGTCCGTTCGATCCATAACCACACGATGCGTTCACCACGTAAACTTCCTCACATCTCAATTTTTTTTATTCTACCATACCCAGTAGTTTAAAACAAAAGACAACTCTTCTCTAACAATGCTACTGTTTCTTCACATCTTTCTTTTTATATTATATTGTCTTTAATAGCCTTTGAACGTTACCATAAATTCCTAAATGTATTCAAAAATATTTATAATGTTCGTAACCCCTTTTCCAATCACTTGTTTTCTTATTTTAACATTTATCAGTAATCGTTCGTCATGTTTGTAAGAACATTCGGCTGTTATTCCTAATATGGAAAATTTTTATTAAATTTTTTTTTAAATTGGTTAATTTATAAATATGTCCTGTTTTTTATATTTATTTAATTTTGTTGTTCAATATTTATTTTTTGGACACGTCTGATAGGACCGTCACACCAATCCAGATGAATTGCGATGTATTAAGGTGGCCGAATATTAAAGTGAGAGGCTGTACTACTTTTTAAACATATTCAATCACTTTTTTTCTTTTTTCGCAACGTCTCTTCGCCCTCTTTGAACATTGAGTCCAGTAATCTTCAGAGTAATCCTCCATTAAGTTTTCGTATTTTTGTCTCGTCACATCGCTTCGACTCCCTTCGACCAGGGGTTCGGTGCCATTAGAAACCGAGGTATCCAAACGATCACTCATTCTGAAATCCGTGGTGTCTCGAGTTCCTTAACTTCCGTGACTTCACGGAGTGTAGTTAAGCAATTCAGCGAACGATGCCGGCTTGATTAAAAAATGGCGGTTTTTTATGTATCTCTTTTTTTGTGTACCGACGGGACGTCAACAATGCTTATTATTTTCGATCTCAGAGCCGTGACAATCACGAGTCTCAAACCATCTGCCTAGCGCGGCACAGTCTGCAGCCTTGCTGCGCCTTTCGGTCACCTGCGTGACGACCTGTTCGATTTCAATGGTGTAATTCGGTTGCCGACACGACCGTCGGCGTCCCGCGCGGGCGAGGGCTCTTACGCAAAGGCGCGCGCTGCCGCTGGGGCATCGATCTCCGGTCGCGCGGCGCGGCGCCTTTCACATCGGAGCCGCTGCCCCGCTCCACCCAAAGCAACTGTCGCGCGGGCTCCGCCAAGCTAAATAATGTCGCCTTCACATTTAACTTAGCTAATACTGAACTCTATTTACGATTAGCGACCATTCCCCTGCATTCCATTTGCTGAAACTAAGCAGATTTTCACAAGCCGAGGTCTTTTTTCTAGGCAAAAAAATTAGTCATTTAAATTCGGAAGTGTTATCCATTACTCGGGATTTCTTTTCATTTAAGAATCGAGTAATAAACGTCAGTCAATCTCATATCAATCATGTTCCAGCTAATTATCTAGCGTTTCAAACGGATATTGAAACTTATCAATTATTTCCGCGTGCTAGGTTTTTTGCTCAGGATCGAATAAGATAGATGCTGTCTTGGGTAGAACACGAACTGCGGGAAAAAGGAAGGATAAATACGGTGAGATGCCCTGCCATAAACAAAGTATTCTAAACGTTTGGGATTTGCGTTATAATTTTATTCCAAAAGAAATCTTACTTATTCAGTTTTCCCCCTATATTGGTAAACCAATTATCGGGTCGAATCCATGTGGATCCCAAAGGTTTCAGACCTCCAAATAGTCGTGAATTCATAAAAATCATTTCAATAATCGCAGATATAGTGCTTATTGACTGATTTATTTGACTAAAATTATCTGACAGAACTAGCGACTAAATAGAGAAACATGTAACTTCTATAAATCTCCAAAATCTCCTACTAAAGAAGTACGAGTATATTAACGCTTTAGAAAATTCGGGGGGGGGGGGAGGCGCCTCGCAAGAGAAATTTCTGGCCGGTCGTTTCTTTGGAATTTCTCGCGTAAGGAACGCATTGCAAGGGAGGAGTGAATGCACTCTGAATGGTGCGTTTTGACACTTGCCTTCTCCCACGCCGCGCCGCGCCGCGCCGCCGAGGCGCGTGAGGGCGGCGGCGAAGTCGCCGTCGGCGCGCAGCTGCCGCCGCTGCCACGAAGACAGAAAAACGCGCGCCGCCGCCATCATCGCTGCGCGTCCCGTATCGCGTGTCTCCTACTCGCCCCCTTCGCTTCCCTTCCCACGCACACTGAGCCCAGATGAGTGCAAAGCCCGCACGCACCTATTTAAAATGCTTCTGTGTTCATTGGGTTCAGAGCCTATTTACGACTCAAAGAGCAAAGGTACACAGGTAAGGGAAAAGGGAAAATACACAGGATACAGGAAAATAAAGTTTAAAGTTTAAAATTGGTGTTGCAACTTCTGGCTGATAGCCCTCTCCCGAGCTAGTCACCATCGGCACTGCCTGCTACTCGGCGCCATCCCTTTGTCCTTCTTCTGATATCCAATTTTCAATTTTCAATCTGTAAACCATATTCCACAAAACGACGAAAATGAATATTGTTTCGCGGAGCTGTTTATTATTAGTAGATTAAATAGTGCCATTTCCACTTAGTCATTACAGTTCATATAATTATAAAAAAATCAGCGATAAATTCGTAAGACGAATCCCAATTATTTACGAAGCAGAACAATTGAATACTACGCGAAATTGATAATATCTCCTCGCAATGAAATCCTTATGGTAAATAAAAGGGATTTTTTTTACCAGCGACATACACATTGGTAAAAGTGAACTTAAACAAAAACGTTCTTTGACAACTGAACACTTATCTTATATGGATTCATTTCACGATTTTATAAAATTTGTTAAAATATGAGCTTCGAAATCGGAGACCATATGCTTTGCGACCTCTCGGCATGATTTTGGCACACTGCACCTTTGTATGCGCTCTTGCCCGCCGCCTCCGTCCCCGCTGTCACCTCAGATGTCACCACCACGTCTGCACCACATCATAGTCCCTTTCCTTCTTTCAGTCCCGGCTTCAGGCTCTAGATCAGGGGTGTCAACTTGCAAGGCCTTAAGGATCAAAACTAAATCCTTTACTATGGTTGAGGACCATGTTTGCATTACTCGGGCGAACCACACCTGACATCCCCGTATTGAGCTCAGCACTTTGCGCGGCTTCTCTGAAACGGGGGAGGGTGGCGACATGAAACCATGCCTGATGTCCATGCATAACGAAGTGACGATCGCGTCAGTGCAGTCCAGTGTGAACAGTGAACAGTGAACACTGACGATCGCGTCAGTACACCGGGCCATTGTGAGGTTAGGTACGGAAGTTATCCATGCTGATTTGGATTCGTGGTGAAATTGTGAAGGCAATTGAGAATCTTCTGTCACGCAGGGATACTTCGAATGATGGAATATATTATGTTTTGCAAGAAATGTCTTCAAATAATTTTTGTGACTCGCGAAGTTCGGAAAATAAGTTTGTTTTCCTAAAATTTAATCTTGAATAACTTCATGTTATCATATCCAGTGCTATTTAGAAACCGAAGTGTAAGTACGTCTCAATTTCGAAACGCTAATAAAGTGAAAAAAAGATTAGTGACCTTTACAAACTCATTCAAAAATATGTGCCAAGAAATATTTCTCGCGCGCCCATACATAAACCAGCTGAAATGCTCATGTTAATATTTTTATGGTTTTCAATATCCAAACAATTCTGTCGAAGCCTTTCGATTGAAAATCTTGTGAACTATATCGATCACTGCCAAATCTGAAAAAATGAAATTTCGATACATATGCATTTGAAGTTTTCGTAGTTTTTAAATAAAGAAATCACACGTTAATAATTTAGAATTAAGTAAGAATTACCAAAAGACTTCATAAAAATTATAACAATGATCATAATTCAAAATTATTATTTTTCGAGTTCCATCAGTGTGACAGACCAAGAACAGCTATCTATAATCTCACTGGTAGCGCACACGCACCGACTCAGTTCCGGAATCCGTTTCATTCGTAGCTGCCCTTCACGCGTGTGGGGCAGCACTGTTGCAGAGCGATGACGTTTCTGCCCTGCACTAGGGTGGGTTTCAGTGCATCGAATGGAAAACGCTATAATAACCTTTTGCGGGCCACAATAAATATCACTGCGGGCCGACAGTTGGACAACCCTGCTCTACATCCATTCCATTATTTTTCCTTCGCTGCTTTACCATCGGCGTTTCTTTTCTAGAACATAATCTCAGTACAAAAAAAACACATAGTTATAATATTGCATTACTACAATTATATTATTAAATATTTTATTAACAATATTATTTACATTTTATATTATTTTACAAGACATTGCCAGATGCCTTTTTGAAACAACTGAATCGATTCAAAATTTTAAAAGGACTTAATTTTCAAGGTAAAATATCTTCTGTACTCTAATTGAGCATCAAAAATGAAAGTAAACTTTTTAATACATATCTTAATAATACTGTATTAATTATTATTTGCATTGAATTATTTCAAAATGCTAAATGGCCTTTAAGACTTGTGATTCAACGTCTGTGTCACTGACCCTCTCAACAGGTTTTCCGTCCGGTTCGCCTTGATCCATTGAGTAATGCTGAGTGGGCCCTTTGCTTTGTTTCTAAGCAACAAATGTAAATCTTCACTACCTGCGCACGTTTTCTTGATATTTGTGGGGTGTTATGGATGGGAATTTAGTTAATTCGTCAGAAGTACGTGCAAATAAAATAAAAATGTGAAGCACGTTTGCCGTTGCTGAAGTGTATATTTTATTATCAAATTTTGCCAAAAACTCTCGTTGCTACCTTTATTCATTATTCAACTGTAAGACAGATAGGTTACGATTATTAAGAAAACGTGTGTCAATTATACTTCTGTCACATACGTCCCATAAATTTTAAATTAGTTTTGGCGCTAAAAAGTGTATAAATAGACAAATACCTAAATATTTGTGTTTTCCATTCAAAAACTTCCGCCTTCTTCCTTTTAAAAAAATTAGGCATGCGTCAACTAAGTTTCCAGAATACCTGAAAATTAGCATTTTGTTCTTAATTATTTTTTAACCTGGCACGATTCGACAATATTCAAGAACACAATTTGAAATATATCTCAAGAAAACCAGTTGAAGGAATATGAGGTAGTATATCCAATTCTTAGAAATATTTTGCTAGTTTTTGCTTTCAGTACCTCCGTCACTGCTAGTAATCACCTACATCTACCTACACTCATACACCAAGCGCTTGTTGTGTGCTTTTCTGTGCTCACGCCAGTCAGTTTCCCGATCCACCACTGTCATAAACGCCTCCCTGGACCTTCCCGCTATTTTTGTCGTGCAAACACTGGTGGTCGCAATGTTTTTGTTTTGTTTTTATCGCGACACGCACCGCCATCTTCCCCCCACATCCATCGTCACCTTGCGCGACCTCAATCGCCTTCTGAGAACTCGATGGACGTCTTTTTCGACTCGCGAAGAAGGAATGTGCCTTCTCGCAACAACGCGAGAAGATCGAGTCGCGACGCGAGAGGTCATAAAATACGCGATGGCAATGGACAATGCGCACTTTTGTGGCGGCTTGAAGTTTCTTGGGTTAGCTTCGTATCGCACATTATTTTGTTGAAACGCAGATGATAAAATATTTTATATAAAATAAAATATTCATATGTTTTCACAAAGATGTGCACATATCGACCGTTACTGGTTGAACACATTTTCTTAAACGTGAACCACTACAATCATAAAGAATATGCGATTGGTTGGTTGGTTTTCTGACGGGGAGAAGGTTGGAGGTTTCATTACAATAGTCTACGTAGATATAATAATAATAATAATAATAATAATAATAATAATAATAATAATAATAATAATAATGACTTTATTTATGTGGCGAGACTCGGACCATCAGGCCCGCTCTTCCGCCTAACCACGTAATACATAAATTTATAAATAAGAATTGAGTTAAGAGATACATTTAGTAAAATAAAAACAAGTAAATAATAATAATACTTAGTAATAAGTAAATAATACAACTTACAGATGTCATGCCCCTGGGCTCACAAACGCGACAAGAATACAACGTCCCAGCATTTGCCTTAGCGACTGGAAACCAGGAAAACAAATAATAAAATTCAAAATTTATTGTTATTTATCCTGAAAATAGATTTTACATGGGAGTTTTGGTTTTTCTCCTTTCAAAATTTAAGTAGTATATGACTTAGTGTAGGGATCACAGAATTTTGAAAAGTGCACACAATTCATTTTTCCCCATAGCACGTCATACGCAGTTTTAACTGTTTTTTTGACGTAAATAAATAAATAAATAAATAAATAAACAAAGGAAGTGTGCATGCTCTTCAACATTGAGCAACAAAAAAATATATTTAAGATAATTTTAAAAACAAACAAACATTACTGACTCTGGAAAACTCTAAAGGTTTGCCTGAAAATATAAATTCTGAGAGATATTAATTTAGCAATACGTATCAAATGTTGACAAAATCTATACTTTCATGAATCATTAAAAGCAATATGAGAATGCACACAACCATCGGCCAGGACGAGCTTAGGCCGATTTGCTTTCAACATCATGACCAAGGAAAGACGCATTCAATCAGAGCCATGACAAAATTAGACAATAATGAGTTAGAAAATACTGGTAGATAACACAAACCTTCTAACCTATAATATACTAATTTAGACTAATTATACTATTGTTAATTAAATTAAGAACTAACTTAAGAAACAAAGAAAGAACAAAACTGTTAAAAGCCTATAAAATTTACATTTAACTACAATTTTGAACTCACTTAGAACTAACTTAAGAAAATACAAGAAATGGAAAAACTGTTAAAGCGATATAAAAATTACATTTCCCTTACCATTCTAAACACATTTAGTACACATTTCACATCATACAATATCAGCTCAGAAAAATAGTATTTAAATGTTTTTGAATGATCGCAGAGTTTATATTCCCTAACATTTACTGGAAGGCTATTCCACTTCAGTCGTTGCTACTAAGTAAGATTTATTGTAAAAGTTAGTGTTGCTTTTAGGAATATTGCATAGCAAAGATTTCTCGAATCTTCTTGTTTTAAGATAAGAAATTTTATGAGAGAGGTAAGTAGGTACACCCGTATTTAATATTTTGTAGAAAAGGCACAAACTATGAAACATGCGTCGGGCTTTCAAGTTTAGTATGTTATTAGCTTTGTAGTATCCCGATATGTGATCATACTTTCTGATATTATATTGAAACCTAACACACGCATTTTGAACTCTTTGGAGAGCGTCAGCAGTTAATTTCTTTACGTTACCGTACACAATGTACTTTCTGATATTATATTGCCACTTTGGTTTTGGGTGGAAGGCATTTGTAAGCACATTTGAGTGAGTACATTGAAGCATACACTTTGCGGCAAGTTTCCCGAACATGAGGTTCCCAATTTAGGAATTTGTCGATGGTCAGACCGAGATTTTTAACTTGTGAGCATAGGGGAACAGTAGTGTTATCCAGTACGATATGAGGAATATTTAGATTTTTAAGTGCTTTATGGGACCAACAAGAACCAAATTATAATTGATTGAGATTTTAATGGATTTAGCTTAAGGCCGTTTCTCAGTGACCATTATGTAAAGAGGCTAAATCCTGATTTGTTTTACTAATTAATTGAGCCACTTCAGAAGGTTTCCCACTGACGTAGATCTGTAGGTCATCTGCGTACATATGATGATTGCATCTTGATAGCACTGACGGTATATCATTTACATAGATAAGGAAGAAAAGTGGACCAAGTACGGAACCCTGTGGCACTCCACGTGAAACTGATTTAGGTGACGAGAAAGTGTTTTCTACAACTACGACCTGTTGTCTATTACTAAAATAACTTGAAATCCACGATAAGGTAGAATCAGAAAAACCGAGATATTTACATTTTGCCAGAAGCACGTCATGGTCTACTGAATCGAAGGCCTTGCTAAAATCTAAAAGCGTTAGCGTTGTTATATTGCCTTCATCCAGAGATTGACGAATGTCTTCGATGACTCGTAGCAAAGCCGTTTGCGTACTTCTACCCTCCCTAAAACCAGATTGAAAATTATTGAAAGCATCATTTATGGGAGATACTTGTTTATTTGTTGACGTACAACTTTTCGAGGACTTTGGATAATGTTGGTAATATGCTGATAGGTCGATAATCACAAAGATTTAACGAATTTAAACATTTCGGGAGGGGACGAATGTAAGCTAGTTTCCACAATTGGGGAAAATATCCGGTTGTTAAAGAAAAGTTTATTATGTGAGTAAGCGCTGGAAGAGCATCTTTTAAAACCAATTTTAATTGCTTTGCCGTTATATCATCCGAGCCCTTTGAATTTGATTTGAGTGCCTTCACAATTTTTTCGACTTCTTGGCAGTCAACATTGTTGAAATAGAAACTATCGTCACAGCGAGGTACATGTGATTCCAGAGAGTGAAGTGTCTTTTCTTTAATAATAGGATCTATTTTATGTGTAGCGGAAGCAAAATAGTCATTTAGGTCATCTAGGGGAATTTCTAATGAACTGTCATTTGATTTACGTTTGCAAATTCCTAAGTTTTTCAAAGTGTTCCATACTCCCTTCGTACTGGAATTTGTTTGGAAAAGATTATGATCCTAACGAATTTTAGCGTTTCTGATAGATATGATGTTGCCTACGTAGTAAATGTAGAAACGGAGATCAAGGAAAGAAAGAAGTTTCAAATTCTCTTACAAGTTTGAATAAGAAACAAATATTTTATAAATCTGGGTATGTGTAAATGTAATTGTTAAATGATGAGGGTATTTCGAGTACAATAAAAAAAGGGTTGATATTTCTAAATCCGTACGGAGTACGTACGTAATGATCTCATGAATACTTGAGATCTATTACGACGCTTGAATTTTTTTCCTCTAGAAATATTTAAATTTTACTGGAATTTAAGAAACCCAATGTACTTAATCCCACAGCAATAATTACGTAATTTTAGGCAACATTCGAAGACAACATGGAATGTGAAATTTCTGTCGCGGTTTATACAATTTCAGTTGGAAAGACGTATTGTCCACGAAGCCCAACACCTGAAAGTGCAGAACGTGTCTCACAGGGTAAACATATCAAAGTATTATACGTGCATCAGTATCATGGTAAACGTCTCAGACGTAATTAGAAACATGCTAAATTAATGTCTGATGTATTATCAGGCGCGCTAACAAGGACAGACCCTCTCGCAAATTATTATGACAAATTTCACAGGTCAACAGCAAATTTGCGGCATGGGAATTTTATACATTTTTCAGTTCAAGCATTAATTTCAATCATCAACTTCTAAGAATATGAAAATAATGCTAAAATAAATGTTCGTTTTTGATTTTTAAAAAATCACCGGTTCTTTCAGAGAGCTTTCAGAATATTACGTTTACCTTGGTTAAGGTTAAGAAAGGTCTATATCACTAAATATGTTTGTTATGCGCCTCGAATACTCCAAATAACAAGTCAGCTATATAGATCGGATTAAGATGGCTTAAGGTAGATCAAATTATCAGTCCTCTAATAATATTGAAACTAGTGGAGATACTTTCTCGTGCTAATTCTAAATTCGCAGTTTTTGAAAATTCAGGGAGCTTCACGAAAATGGGTCTTCTTCTTCTTCTTCTTCTTCTTCTTCTTCTTCTTCTTCTTCTTCTTCTTTTTCTTCTTCTTTTTCTTCTTCTTTTTCTTCTTCTTTTTCTTCTTCTTCTATCCGTGGATTTTCTTTGAAAATTTTGAAGCCGTTTTTAAGAAAATGACGATTAGCATCGCTGTAAATGCGAAAATTAAAGCACTTCTTCACAAAACTCTATAGAGTTTTCGAAAACCTTCATTTGAAGTCATTTAAAGCACTTCCATTCATAAATATAATAATGTGAAGAAATCGCATCTAATGTAAATATTACCCATGTGAGAGACAAGTAAAAAATACATTTTTGTAATTGTTGAAAAAACAAAAGAATATAGCAATATGATGTTTGTCATCCGATAGGATCCATTCGGCACTATCCCTACCAATAATGTAAAGAAAAACTTTGGAGTCGATGAGAAAATCTTGTTTTTTTGTTTTTTTTTTAAATTGCGAAAATTGCATGCACTATTGTACGAAAAATACTAAATTTTCAAAAAAATCTACATGACTTTAATGAAAAAGATATTGTGAACAATAAAATTCATTTGTAGGAAAAATCTTCAACTTTATAGTTGTAGGGTGACGCCGGAATACATTCAAACTTTTGCAATTTTCGAAATTTCAGAGTTAACTGTGGAAATCGGACCTACGCCAATTTTATAAGTGTATTTTACTATATTCGTACAATAAATTTAACTGTATTAGAATAACGTAATTTCCATTCCTTTTGTATAATTAAAGTTATGTAATTTTCACGTTTAAGTTTTATGTTTTATATCCATATCATCTCTGTACTGTAACCCAATTGTAACTCAATATTGTAAACTAAAATTGACAATGTAAATATAATGTATTCATTTAGTCGAATGACCAGCGTTGATGCGACTTAAAATAAATTAAATTAAAAAAAATTTTAAAAATTTAAAGAAAAAATTTGGAGCCGTTTTAAGGAAAATTTTGAAAATATCATGGGGACTTCATGTAAAGTACCCCCAAATGTTAAAGAATGTTTTTCGAAATCTCAAAGCTTCAACTAGAGCCAGATTGACAACGGTTTCATAAATTTGGAAAAGATCGTACTCGTGATTTAGGCGTTAGTAGTGTTCACAGACGGACAGACACGGACACGGACAGACACGGACAGACACGGACAGACACGGACAGACACGGACAGACACGGACAGACACGGACAGACACGGACAGACACGGACAGACACGGACAGACACGGACAGACAGATGGACGGACGTTTTGCTTCCAATTGTTTTTTCGGCATCAAGGATCCACAAAATAGGGATTCTGGCTTCTTAATTTATCAACTGGTTTAATGCACTTTTTCGTCACAAGAGTCCCGCAATGAATTTTTTTCCGCCGAAAATCCGCCGTTTTTTCTCGCAGCATTTCATACCATTCTCTGTTCTACGTATATTACTCCGTATACATGTACGTATACGAGAAAGTAACTAGAGGTTCTACATAATGGCACAGACTTTCTCGAAATAAAGTTTTTTTTAATTTCTTGGGTGTGGACTGGTACTGTACAGTCTTGTCCCTCCTCCTCGCCTGATTCCATCTATTGCGGGCCAAAGGCGATTTTTTTAAAATTTTCGAAACTTTTCAGTTTCCAAATTGCAAAACATAAATTATATTTTAAGAATATTACATAAGGCTATAACGTCGTCCCAAATAGCAGTTTTCATTGAAAAATTTGAATCCTTCGTAAGAAAATAGCGTTTAAGCATTACTGTAAATGCGAAATTTGAAGTTTTCTTTACAGGAATATATTGATTTTCGAAAAATTTAATTGAAGTCATTTAAATTACTTCTACTAACAAATGTAATAATGTATACAAATCGACGGAAATGTGCATATTAATGGCGTGAGAGCTATTTCAAAAAAATACATTTTTTTTTAAAACAAAGGAATACACGAAAATGAACTTTACGTCATAATTTTTTGAAAATGGCTTTTCCGGAAATATTTTCAACGTGAGAGACAAGTAAAAAAATTACATTTTTGTAATTTTTGAAAAAACAACAACAAAAGAATACAGCATTATATAGTGTTTTTGTCATCCGATAGGATGCATTTGGTACTATCCCTAACAAAAATTTAAAGGAAAAATTTGAGCCGTTTATGAGAAATCTTGTTTTTGTAACTTTTTAAATTGCAAATATTGCACGCACTATTTCACGAAAACGATTAAAATTTCCAAAAAAATCTACACGATCTTATTGAAATAAATAATTATGCACAACAATTTTTTATTCAAACGAAAAATCTCTGACTTTCATTTCGTAGTTGTAGGAAGACACCGAAAAAAATTTTAACTTTTGTAATTTTCGAAAATTCAGAGTTAATCGTGAAAATCGGACCTATGCCACATTTATAAGTGTATTTTACTATATTCTTACAAGAAAATTAAAGAAAATAATTGGAGCAGTTTTTGAAAAGTTTTGAAAATTTCCGAAGGACTTCATGTAAAGTACCCCCAAATTTTAAAGAATGTTTTTAAAATTTCGAAGCTTCAACTAGAGCCAGATCAACAATGGATTCTTCAAATTAGAAGAGATCGTACGTTTTGTTTAGGCGCTAATAGTGTTAACAGACGGACAGAAGGACGGACGGACGGAAGGACGGACGGACAGACATACGAATATACGTTTTGAATAAAAACACTTTTTCGGTATCAGAGGACCCAAAACGGGTATTTTCGTTGAAATCTAGAAATCGATTTTCCGCAACATTACATAACTTTCTCTATACTACGTATATTACTCCCGTTCATACATATGTATACGAGAAAGTGACTAGAGGCCCTACAGAATGGCACAGACTTTCTCGTACCAAATTTTACTAATTGCCTTTGTGTGGTCTGAATTTTAGGTCGTGCTCCGTTCTCTGGCCAGCTGCCATCAATCGTCGCCCAAAGTACATTTTTTGACAATTTCTTAACTTTTTGCTTTCCTAGTAATACAACTGAATCATTACTTCAAGAATATTAAAGAAGAGTAAAAAATGGTCGTAAGTGGAAGTTTTTAATTTAAAAAATTCGTAGTCGTTTTCAAGAAAATGGCGATTAAGCATTACTGTAAATGAGAAATTTAAGCTCGTTTTCACAGGAATCTATGAGTTTTCGAAAATCTTCATTTGCAGTCATTTGAAGCGCTTCCACTCACAAATATAATAATGCACAAAAATCGATGGAAATGCCCGTATTAACGGCGTGAGAGGTATTTCAAGAAAATTACATTTGCGTAATTTTTGAAAAAACATGAATACAAGAAAACGAACTCTACATCATAACAAACAGTGCAATTAGCACTATATACTGGAAAAATTTGAAGAAAAAATTGGGAGCAATTTTTGAGAAAATGGCGTTTGACCGTTCTAAAAATGCCGAATTTTGTACTCATGTTTATAGAAAATTGTTGAGTTTTCGAGGAACTTTATTTGAAATTAGTTAAAGCACAAGTACTCATAAATATAATAATGTGAAGAAATCGCCTTTAATATAAATTTTACAGATGCGAGAAACAAGTAAAAAAAATTCAGTTTTTAAATTTTTGAAAAAACAAAAGAATACAGCAATATGGCGTTAATGTCATCGGATAGGGATGGTTGAGCTCTAACTCACCAAATTTTTAAAAAAATAAGCCGATTTTGAGAAAATCTTGTTTTTGTAAATTTTTAAAATTGCAAATGTCACACTCTATTGCAAAAAACGACTAAATTTTACAAAAAGGTGTCCATGACCTTAAAAAAAGAAATGTTTATGGGCAACAAATTTAATTTGAAGGAAAAATCTGTCTTCGATTTTATAGTTGTAGGAAGACGCCGAAAAAATTTCAAACTTTTGCAATTTTTGAAAATTCAGAGTTAACAGTGAAAATAGGACCTCCGCCACCTTTATAAGTGTGTTTAATCTATTTTTACAAGAAATTAAAAAAAAGAATTTTAAAAATGTTTTTCAAAATTTCAAATCTTCAATTAGAGCCAGGTAGACAGGGGGTTCTTCAGTTTGGAGAAGATCGTACAAGTGGTTTTGGCGCTACTGGTTTAGGCTGTTCATAGACGGACGGACGGACGGACGGACGGACGGACGGAAAGACGGACGGACGTTTAGCTTCCATTTGATTTTTCGGCATCAAGGACCCACAAAGGAGGGATTCTGGCTACACCACGTGTTAGAGGATTTTCTCTTAATTTAGCAACTGGTTTTATGCACTTTATCGTTACCAGAGCCCGGCAATGAATTTTTTCCGCCGAAAATCCCCAGTTTTTTCGCGCAGCATTACATAACTTTCTCTATACTACGTATATTACTCCGTATATACGTACGTATACGAGAAATTAAAAAGAATGTGAAAACAAACTCAAACTTTTGTAATTTTGAATAGTTGTACTACAGAGTGGCACAGACTTTCTCCTACTAGTTAGTATTCTAATTTCTTTGCTCTGGGCTAGCATTTCCGTCTTGCCAGCTGCCATCTATCACCGCCCAAAGTACATTTTTTGAAATGTTTCACAATTTTTGGATTACCTAATAATATAACAGAAATATGACTTTAAAAATCTTATAGAATAGTAAAACTTCGTCCTATAGGGTCCACGTTTTCGTCGAAAATTTTGGAAGCCGTTGTTAAGGAAATGGCATTTAAGCAATACTATACTTTTTAATTTAATCTCTTCTGCACAGAAAACTTTCGAGTTTTCGAAAAACATCATTGAAAGACATTTGATGCACTTCCACTCCCAAATACAATTATGTGTACAAATTGCTCGAAATGTGCATTTTAACTGCGTAGAGACATTTAAAAAAATACCTTAGTTTAATTTTTGAAAAAAAATACAGAAAAATATTTTTATGACATTTTAAGCAGTGCAATTAGCATTATCTGTACTAAAAGTTTGAAAAGAAAATTTGGAGCGGATTTTAAGAAAATGGCATTTGCGAGTTTCTGAAAATACGGAATATTGGGCTTATTTTCAGAAGAAAATTGTGTTTTCGAGACAGTTGATAAGACATCGTTTATCGAACATTCCCTATAAATGTAATAATGTAAACAAATCGCCGCTAATGTAAACATTAACATAAGAGTCAAGTAAAAAAATAATTATTGGTTATTTAAAAAAATAGAGACGTTTATGTCATCCTATGCGGTGCATTTGGCACTATCACTACAAAAACTTCAAAGAAAACTTTCGAGTAGTTTTCGAGAAGTTTTTATTTCGGATATATTTTGAAATTACACACGTTTCACTCAATATTGAGGAAAAACTACTAGCATTTTAAAAGAATGTACATGGCAAGAACTAATTTAAAGAGAACAAATTTTATTCGAAGGAATCTCTTTTTTCAAGACATCGAAAAAAATTAAGGACAGATGGGCGAACGGATGGACGTTTGGGGAAAAAATGCAGGTTTTCGCTTTCAGAGGACGCAAAAACATGTATTACCGTTGAAACCTCGAAATCGATTTCCCATAGCATTACATAACTTTCTCTATACCACGAGTATCACTCCGTTTAAGCGTACGTATGCGAGAAAGTAAGAATTAATATTATTAAAATATTTTTAATATATATTGTGACATACCAATATGTCACTGAATATTGTACAATATTTATTATAAATGGCGTCAATTAAAGGGATAAATTATGTGAATATGCTAGCATAGCAACGGTAAGCGAGCCGTCGTCAAGGTCAACATATTGCGGTTGGGATTGGCCGAAAGCAGTACGTCGTGAAGACGGCTAGTTCGTTTTGCAAGAAATTTAGGGATTGGCTAGGTACGAAGTGTTATCTGCAAATAAACAATCGAAAAATGGACCGAGCTTTGCAGGGCTGAAAGAATACGAGAGACATTCATTCTGACTGATGCCGTGCTCATGAACGGATCGTGCTCCAATTAATGTTAGGAGTTTTTTTTCTTTGGGGACTTGTAAGCATCTACTAGGGAATGAATATTGAGGTAACATCAAAATTTGAACACTAAGTGTGACAGTGGAGCTTAAAATATTTCATGTGAACGAGTTGGAGGGACATTGAGGGCTTGGGCGAAGTTGTCAGTGATTGGACTGGAATGTTAGCAGCAAATAGTTTATTGATCTGACGAACGGTGATCAAAGTGTGCTTCCGAGAAAAGAAGAGAGAAGATGGTGTCTGGACCTGAGGAGGGCGGCGTCGGAGATGGATAAAAGATGGTCCAAAAGCGCGCGAAGACATTATAAGGTTGGAACGGTCATGACAAAGATTTAATTTTATATTAGGTAAAGTTATACAATACCAAAATTGTTTTAAATTGTTTAATAAATTTCCATGTTTTTGTGAAATGAATATATGATTTTTCATTGAGCCAATTCTAGCAATGAACTAGCAAGATAGAAAGATATTTGCTTTTCAGGTTCCTCGACCACTCTGTATAGATGGCAGATCGGATAATCATCTATTAGAATACAATAGTAATTATTTCTATAAAACCCATCGACCGAGTTTGTTTGAATATATTCAGTTTATTTCAATATATAAAAATGCTACCTGGATGGGGAAACCATGCTACCTGGATGGGTACACGTGGTTAACCTGCTTACGTTCTAGTCCAGCACTGTTTTTAAGCTCTTGATAAGCAAACGCTCTATGCTTTTAGACTGTGGTTTCACCCTAAAGTTGGCTCTACACATTCGGTATTCGACAAGTAGTGAGAGACTTCTCGCCGAATCCCGCGTTTTGAGAGTAGGTCGCCTGCTATTTGGTGAGCGAGGAACATTCGATGCTCGTCCCACTCACCGCGTGTCGGTCTTTTAAATACATCGAAGGAAGCGAACATTCGTCGAGTACATCATCTGCTGGGGATATGACGAGCAGTACCTCGCTACTCGGTGAAATGTATGCAGTCAAATGAATGGAGTCACCCCTAGAGAGTTGCTACATGGCCTCAAAGCTGCAAACCGTAAGGTTTGTAGGTAAGATGTCAGAGGAATGGATGACGAAAACCCTGTCATCTTGAGTCGAATACACAGTCCAAGTAAATTAGTACTTGGAAGAGTATTTCGAAGGCGATTGTCGCGGAAGGATGAGGATGCCACGGTTGCGAGGCTCTCTCTTATGGATGTTAGCATTTGCGTCTGCACCACAGGTTCGCAAAGTGCGATTCGCTTTTTCACCCATGTCGACTATAGAGCCAGTCAACGAGCGAAGCCTGTTACTTTGTGTGAAATTGCACGGCAAACAATAGAAACAAGAAGGACGATAGGTAAAAACACGACAATTTTCACCCTTACAGCAATTATATTAGACCTACTTTCTCATCGTTTCAGAAATCTCGCATATTTACCTCGCGAATGGTAAATAAATGTTCATTATATTGTTTCATAATAGATTTTGTTTCCTTTTATGCACTCTATATCAAATTCTGAAAAGGATGATTCATTATCTCCGCAGATTTTCACTCAGACACCACTAACACTTCTCTGCACCAGAAATAGTATTATTTTAACTTCAGTGCCGAAGCGAGACGTTACTAAAAGTTGTATTACGTGCTGTTGTATTAATTCAAATTTCAAACATATAAAACTTACTACAACACTCGTATCTTATGCAATTTTTATATTTAACGCATTTTATATTAATTCTTCTACTTGAAATGGTAAAATTTGATTTGAAGTAGTTAAAATTAGGTGTAACTTGGTAATACAGTCTGACGACAAATATCCTTCTCTTCCCAATATTACGTTAAAATAAACGATTTTACACCTTGTTTTGAATTTCTTAAACATCGTTATCACTAATAAAATTTTAATCCAATACATATCTCTTAAGGCTTCCTGTTGGGTGTAAGTCATGCTCATAATATTCGAATATCCTAAATTCATTACAGATAAATTCACATCACAGTTTTCATTACTCTTAAGAGCAATGCACAGCTGTTCTACACATCGCTCAGAAACATAATGCATCACTGTGTTCGACACTGCATCAGAAGCATGATCGCCGCTATCAGTGACTTGGTAGTCACACGCGGCGTACGGATAAGGAAGAGAAAGCTTTCACCGCCACCACAGTTGCGCCTGTCGGCGTCCGACTCTTACTCGCTTCCTACTGCCTCAGTCATTCTGCAAACACTATGTAACTGGTGTACGTTAGTAATGCCGTAAATATACGTCAGCATGAACGAAGCTGTTCGGCTTACGTAACGGTGACTGCGCAACACCATCTCTCAATGAAAGTGGAAATCGGTTGAAAATATTTATGGACAGATATCAATCGAGAACCTTATTTTCAACTATTGCAGGAAGAGGAAGAACAAGAATGACAGGAGTTCATATTCCCTAATTCCTACTATGCTGCCACAAAAGAAGAACACCATCTCTTTGTAGAAAAAACATTGAAAGAGTACGCCATAACAGAAATAATTATATTAAACTTTCAGTGAAAAAAAAAGAATATTAATTCTTAGTTTTCTTAATATTCCTCAACCAAAGCTGTATAAGGGTACTTATAAAAATGATTTCAATTAATAATATTTACAGCCTGCTACGTTTCATAATGGCAAATGTAACAGCAGGATGAAATAAGACTGAGCGAGAGCTCCCTATTTTTCGCTAAAATATTTTAAAGACGGTTTGTTGACAAATGAGCTCACATATCACGAACATAAACAAATCTGAAAATTTTCTTATACATACTACTCACAAACAAGATTACAAATCACTAACGATAGTGTCATACGATATACCGATGTTTACCCCAAGAGAGAAAAAAAGTAGACTAACTAAACAGATTCTTTGCTGTGGTTGTAGAAGCGGGATATTTACGTTTTTGAAATCCTTAGTTCTTCCTCATCCACTGGCGGTTTGTGTGCAGTGAAGTTTACTGTGTGGAAACCAATGTCATGATTTAAGGTTTACTTGTACTATAAAAGACTTTAATAAATCTAATCTATCTAAATTTTAGCCAGTTACAGGCACCATTTTATTAATTTTTCTGCATTCTTGTTACAGACTTTTGAAGGTCTTTTAACACATAGAGCATTAAGTTTATTTTCTGTGTTAAATAAAAAATGTGCGGTATAATTATATTATTTTTGTAGTTCCTATTACCAAACCTCGATCAAGCCCTTTATCCTCATATGACTGCAGACGCTGTAAATATTTCGTAAATTATTCATCACTAGACTTGTAGAAAGCCACGTAGCCGAGGAAGTTGTACCACTATACAAAATAAGTTGATTGCAATCACTTTTATTGCAATGCGCCATGGCGTCCACAGAAAGAACTTTGAGTTCTATCACTTTCAGAATAAATGTATAACACTTGCATAGACCTGAAAATGGAGTTAACTCAATTTCTCAAAGAAAGGGGAGTTGTCCGCTATTAAAGTAACGGCTCTACATGAAACATACATAAAATGTAGAAGAGATGTTTAAATATAAAAAGCTATCCATATATTTTTGTTCTTAATTATGAAAGGAGTAATTGGGTGACACAAAATAAAAAGTTGTAGGGTGAAAGGGTGATGCACGAGCAGTAACGATTATAATGTTTGATCCCATACCTAAGTCGGATAGAGAATTTGGATAACAAAATCTCGGGTTCGGATCCAGTAGAACAAAATATTGCTTTTCTTGATTCACATTTTCAGAAAGTAAAAAGACTACAAATATATACGCTTTGAGTAAATCCTTTCATAAAAAGCTCTGCGGTATCAAAGCATTAATAGAAGATAGCCTTTTTTCTCTTTTCCGCCCACGTACTTGACTAATCTACTTCCTAACACCACTCTCCACATATCAAAACATCTCACCACGGCTATTTTAAATGAATTTTATATAAAGCGTGACAAAAACATATGTCGTTTTGGACAAAATGCTCGTAAAAAACTATTTCAATCCTAGAAGTTAAAACGATCCTACTAAAAAAGTGAATACAACCACATACAAAAGGAAAAACATACAACGTTAAGTCATGTAATTAGATCTTTCCTGCAGTGCTCCTTAGTTCCTCCTTGTGAATACGACCAATGATTTTTAATCTCCACAGGTTCGAAATCGTTTTATTTTAGCAAATAATATATTTAATAATTGGCATGCACTCAAGTAGCTGAATAAAATAACCAAGTCCGCACAATAGCATAGTGATCCAACGTATCAGTCTTCCAAAATTATAATTACCAAATTCGACTGTTCGTCAAAAAGACCTTTAATTTAACACGGCTATGGAGTTGAGTACAATAGATAGCCCGCTGTTGCGAATAAAGTCAACCGAGTTGCGTTCGGGAAAACCTGTAATTTTTCCGAGTTCTGCATAATTATTTACAACATATTCATGTTTTACTGAAATACATAAGAAAATAAACAAATCCGAAACAAAACAATTACAATTGGAGAATTTAATTTTGGAGTTCCTGGAACTATTTCTGAAGCCTTATACACACTATATTTGTTTTTTTTTTATGTGCAAACTAGCTTTTTCTCTCTTCTTACGATGAGAGACTTATCCAAATCATTCTACCATATTAATTTTAAAACAACGTATGCCAGGGAGATACATCCACCCCCATGACGTCAGATAAATATATAACTTAGCGAGACTTTTCTAAATTTCTTTAAAATTTATACTTATATACTCCTCCTAACATCTTATTTATCTTCTCACCAAAAAATTTAATTCTTCAATCCCAGGATTCTGTTAATGTGTAACAGGGGCGCGACTCTTGTATATGTAAAGAAAACGACAGAAATATAATCTTAGGAATATAACGAGATTTGTCGAAAATATTCAAACTGAACAGAAAGTTAAAAAGAAAAAAAATGTATCATTGGAATGCCTAAAGGAACTGTATATTCTGAAGAGGGGAACAAAAGCCTATAGATGCAGCATATTCTCAGAAAAGGCAAGACAACTGAAACCATCAAAATTATGTATTATAAGCCGAAAGGACAGACACAAAAGTAGACAAACATAAGTCATTTGCAGCTACAGTCGTCTTCTCTGATCAGAAGTCACCTTGTCTCGCAGAACATTGTCGACGTTTAGCCCGAAATGCTGCGGCCTTGGCATACGCTCTGATGAAGGCCACGGCATGGGAGTCAAACCGTAGGGAACATTACCCGAGACTCCTTTTCAAGATATTCGTACATCTAAGGTGACCCAGAAAAAAATACCTCCAAAATAAATAAGACGATGGGATGTAACTTTGCGAAAACTTTGAAGGAATGAACGCGCACAAATTATGAAGAAAAACTGCAGAGGAGAAGATGAAGAAAGTAAAATAAGAATAACAAAAAGAAAAAAAAGAAGTAAAAGAAGAAGGAAGAAAGGAAAGAAAGAGGAGAAGTATAAGAAGAAAGTGGAACAAGATAAAAAGAAAGAGTAGAAGAAGAAGACAGACGCCCCCGTGCCATCCTCACTCCCTGTCTCCCCTCAGCGAGCTTCTCCGCTCGGTGCGCACCCGAGCGCCTGCGCCGGGGACCGGGGGCGTGGCGGATGCGCGACGGATTCGGCCCTCGTTAATTTTGGAAGATGCGCTCGTTAGCGTCGCGCGCTGCCGTCGCCTCCAGGTCCCTTCCCCGTCCCTCCCTGCCCCAGCCCCGCCACGGCGCGGCCTCGCGCCCCATCCCCGCCACGCCCGCCGCCACCGCCCCGCCACGCCCCGCCACGCCGCCGCCACGCCCCGCCACGCCCCGCCACGCCCCGCCACGCCCCGCCACGCCCCGCCACGCCCCGCCACGCCCGCCACGCCCGCCACGCCCGCCACGCCCCGCCACGCCCCGCCAGCCGCCCGCCGCCACGCCCGCCACGCCCGCCACGCCCCGCCACGCCCCGCCACGCCCCGCCCGCCCGCCACGCCCGCCACGCCCCGCCACGCCCCGCCACGCCCGCCACGCCCCGCCACGCCCCGCCACGCCCCGCCACGCCCGCCACGCCCCGCCACGCCCCGCCACGCCCTGCCGCGCGCCGCACCGCACCCAGCCCGCAGTACTGTGCTAGGAATCACAAACTCACTTTACCGAGGAACTCAGAACCTACAAGCCTCCTCTGCAGCCCGCGCAGATGGCCGCCGTCTGCGCTACGTGGATCGGCTTTTATTATTATTATTATTATTATTATTATTATTATTATTATTATTATTATTATAAGATGAATAAGAAGGAAGTAGTAACTCATTCTTTTCAAATTTATTATTTTATTCTACTGTATTATTTTCAAATCATAATAATAACCTTCCATAGCAATTTTTATTTCAGTATAACATTTATGCCTTTTACACACGCGAATAAACTTCCATCTTATCACTTATAATACCTTCACTTCGGTTTTCTTTGGGTTAATTTACGTACAATCATCAAATCAAGTCAATATTAGGATAGAGCAAAGGTTCCAAAACTTACGACTCTAGGGGAACCATTTCGACTACTTTGGGAACCACTATAGAGTTTTGGGTCTCCTTTGGTATCAAGCAATATGACGGGAAATTGTACATGCAATTTTGAAAATTATGAATATTAGTCATTGTGACTACAGAGAAATTATCATTTACTTTTCAATGCTTTGGCTATCCATTGCCAACAATAAATGTGTTATAGGTCCTTGATATACAGGCGAAACTTCCCCCAAACTTGAATGTCACGAACAGCCAAGTAGATAATGAGAGTACAATTTCAGAAAAGGAAGTGTATATCTCCATCTCTGCGCAAAAGATTGGGGAAGAGAGAAAGGAAACGGAAGGAAGGGTTTTCATCCACTCGGTTTTCATCCACTCTTTTCGCTGGATGAAAACCGCCACATATTTAACGGTTCAAAAATATTTTCATAAACATCCTAGATATTCCACCTTGCTTTCCCAATTCCATGAGAGTGCATTTGGGTCAATTATATAAAATGAATTTCACTTTCCAATTCGATCTCTATGCCAAGTACATAAAATATGAATACGATACTTTAATTTCATGCCTCCAAATGTCTTTTTTTTTGAGATTTCTTCACGTTTTAAACACATAATACATGTAAAAATCAAAGCACAGGTAACAATTAATGATGTCACTGAAATTTGCGCATTTGAAAATTATTCAAATGAATAATCTTAGGAAATGATTCGTTTAAGCCCCTTAAATGTGAGTTTTGGTGCGCCAGAACAAACATGTAGAAACACTAAATAATCAAATTTACTTCATTGAATGGTAAACAAATTATATCTTATAGAATAATAGTAGTTTACGATATAAGTGTCGTAAAGCATCTTATTACAATACGAGATTGGAAGATTGCCAAACGAGGCCGTTAGGCCGAGTTTGGTAACCAATCGAGTATTGTAATAAGATGTTACGACACGTATATCGTACAACGTTTATCCACTTTGTAAAAATTAGTTAGATTTAATCTAAAAGATCGTCCTACGCGTTCGTTTAGTACTAACGATTTATTTTCTAGAAGTGGCGACACTGTTTCTAACAATGATAACAATTGAAACACATTTGGTGTCAACCTCAAGCTTTGTGTATTCTTTCCACGGTGTAAGAGTATTTTTTTCCAATATGAGTGACAGCAGCTGTGATTCTGACATCGAAATAACAGCAAATGCTGCTCTAGACACGCTATTACCAGAGAAATCACGAAAAAATATGAGCGTGAATACACTTTATTTAGAGACTGGAGTGCAACCAAACATATTAAAACCATTTCGGAAAAAGTTATGATGGCGTACTTCTCTGGTAAGTCTAAAAAAGAGAAACCCTCAAGTCTATGGTCACATTATTCCATGTTAAAGAGTACATATTACTTAATGATAATGTGGACATAAGTAAGTTCACACAATTGATAGCTTTCTTAAAAGAAAGAGCGAAGGATACATGAGCAAGAAATCTAAAATATTTTCGAAAGATGACATACATAAATTTTTAATAGAGGCAGATAATGAAATTTATTTAATGATGAAGGTGACATTAATAGTTGGCGTTTTTGGAGCTTGCCGTAGAGAGGAATTGAAAAATTTAGAATTAAGTGATATAGAGGATAAGAATACGTATATTATAATTAATATACCAAACACCAAGACATTAATTTCAAGACAATTTGTTATTACTCAAGGAAGTGTCAAAGAATTCAACTGTTTGGAGACTTTTCGTCAATATTTTCGCCTTCGGCCGGAAAATGTCAAGCACGATCGTTTCTTTCTCTCCTACAAGAATGGAAAATGTTCTTCGCAACCAGTTGGGATAAATACTTTTGGAAACATTCCAAAAAAAATAGCAATGTATCTTGGTTTGAAGAATTCTGAAACTTTTACAGGACATTGCTTTCGTCGATCATCTGCTTCTTTACTCGCCGATGCAGGTGCTGACATGAATGTGTTAAAGAGGCACGGTGGATGGAAGTCAAATTCTGTTGCTGAAGGTTATGTCGAAACATCAGTGCAAAATAAAAAAGAGATAGCTATGAAAATTATGGGAAAATATTTCGAATGTGGAATCTACAAATATTTCAAATGCAAATATGAATTGTACAGCTTCAACATCATCGGGAATTACGGTATCAAATTGCAGCAAATTTGTAATTAATGTTTACAACAAATAAGCATAGCTATTATTATAATTTGAACTCTTATTCTGTTAAAAAGTTATGTCAATAAAAATTCTTTGAACAATTGTTGTTATTTTTAATAGTAGGAATCAAGCTAGTCAGGAATAACCCATTACAAAACGAGTGTCGTAATGAAGTACTTTACCGCACTGGGTGCGGTAAAGAGCTTCATTACGACACTGAACCTAATGTCGTAATGTTTGACTTTACCTAACCAAAGTGGATAAAATATATTATACCTTATTACGAATTATTAACGAATTATACCTAGAACAATAAATTTATTTAGGAAACTTAACTAATTGAATACATTATGTATGTTGAGCCCTCCAAAATGTTCATATGCAAATTGTCACTCTGATAAATGGTGTAAGACATCTTCGGAACGCATGTCATCATTGATATAATGGATTTCCACCATTACAAATTCCTGCTATCATCGTTGTAAGTGTATGACTCATACAGTAGGAGGGATTAATTTTATCTTGTAAGACCTATGTATCCGGCGGTCTTCATTGGAATGCTGTCGGTTCTTATGGTATTCAAGATCCGCAATGTACTGGAGATAAGAAACAAGTGACCATTTGCATTGCGTCAGTGGTAGTTTTGATAACGAATAAGATTGAGTCAGAAAATAAGGAATGAATAGAATCTGAAGACAAAACGGAAGTTTAAGCGAGATTGGTAGATACGTTTAAACCATTAATATGAGATTCTCACGTACTTTCCTTTACTTGCATAATAACATTGAAAAGCTGAGTGGTAATTTTTGAATAAATGAAATTAAAATATCTGAATTCAAAATTTTTGAACGACAATATGGAGGATAACAATTTCTTCGGGAGAATCGTTGCAGAAGTATTCGACATCATCTAAACTCTTTATTTGTAAATCCAAGCTTCACTTACTTATATACACATTATATACTAAGCTAACATGGAATAAAAAGAGTTTCTTCTGGGTTTAAAAAACTGTGGCTTTCACTAGGTTTAAAAATCAAAATGTCAACAGAAGTGTCAACAGAAAGTCAGGCAAAGGAAAGAATTGGTTTCATTGCTCCTAGCGAATCGGTCTCAGAGAACATCAACTTTGTCAGCTCATCGCTCTCACATTCTCATCGCCCGTTACCCTCATAGAATTTTGCTCGAGAGTTTGGCTAATAAATCAGTCAAGGGAGAGCAACGCACAGAGAACGAAAATAAAGATTAAAAAGCACAATAAGAGCTGAATATTGCGACCGCGAGACAGCGAAACTGCGAGCTGCGAGTTCTCGCGGCGATGCGCCGGGATGTAGGCCACGCAGTCGCGCAGGTATAACGGACCTTGCGCTGCCACCGCCGCCGTCCCCGCCCATCCTCGTCTTCGCGGTACGCGACGACCGCGCGGCATGCAGCGGGCCCGGAACGGGAGGACGGCCACCACCGCTGTCGCACCATTTCGCGCGCTGTCTTCCGGGGAGATGAAATTCAACTAACTAGTGGGGCTACAACAACACATACTTTCTCACATTATTATTAACTATTGTAATTTTCAAAAATTCAGAATGTTCAACCGAAAACGATGTCAACGCCAATTTTAACGTCCTTTACTCTATCGGAGATAAAAATTAAAGAAAAATTTGGAGTCGATTTTGAGATTTTTTAAAAATAAAAAATTAAAATTTCCCGATTATTCAAAAAAAATTGTACATGGCATTAAAGATATATATTTAAGAACATTTTATTTAAGAAAAAATATCTATCACTGAATTTCTACCATGTTCATTTTTTCGCAATTTTCGAAAATACAGAATTCCCGGAAAGGGGACCAGGACTATTTTTTCCCGTCTTTGATACTTACGAGGGAAAAAAATAAAGAAAAAATTTGGAGCCTTGTTTAGAACATAATTATTTAAAAGTGCCTATATTTCACACAAAATCACTCGAAAGTTACTGATATTGAACCTGAACTTATTTCAAGATTGTATCAAAGAAAATCATCTCTATCTAAAAAAAAATCAAAATTTTAAATTATCGAAAATTCAGAGATTTAAATAAAAATTAGATCCACATAATTTTTTATTCGCCTTTTACGATCTCCGACGACGAAGTTTAATCCAAAGTTTGGAACCATTTTTGAGAAAATTTTGAAAATGTTGAAGCTTAATTTAAAGTACCCCAAAAAATCGAAATATACGTTTGAAACTCGGCAAAACAGACGTTTTGCCGTCAATCAGTATTTCGATTTCAATAACCTACCAAACGTGGATTCTGACTACAGAATGAGTTGTCGAAAAATCGCCTTTTTGCCGGGCATTACAATACTTTTTCATTACTACATACATAGTAAAACGAGAAGGTAAAAGTTGTTATGGGAGCGAACATAGAGAGATGGGAATAGTTGCGTGGTCATGTTTTGGGCATGATTATTATCATCTTTAACCCACTGTCGTCGGCGAACTAACGCAAATATTATATGACATTTAGGATTCTGTAGGTGGAACAAATATATATATATATATATATATATATATATATATATATATATATATATATATATTTGTAGTTACTAGAAACCCTCATCAAAATTAATACGATTATTACCTTAAATAGTTTAAATTTCATTCCTTTTGCAAATTAGAAGTGATTATAAAAATTTGTATTATTCAAATTTTTCTGGCCATCATGGTGTATATTTATTACTATAATTTTATTGTCTTCGAAAATTTCCATTTGCATCGAGGTCGGTAGACTGCAGTTGGCAGTGTCTGCGACGTCCAGTTTGCACTAAACCGAAAGCAACTGTTATTACTTTCGTATTCCTGCATCAAGGTACAATTCTCTATTTCCCCTAAAGTACATGTTCGACGAAAGCCCGAAATTTATTGAAATACAAAGAGAAATCGAAGAGAGAAATTGGATGGATAAGCTTTTCAAGGTCCTTGTGGCTCTTATTTCACCTCAGAAGTAATGTAGAAGAGTTACAAAGTGGGAAATATTCCGGCAAAAAATTGAAATTCAGACGAAAATAATTTCAAATTCATCCCAGAAATTACTGCAAACATCCAATGAGAGAGGGAGTACACCCACAAAATTCAAAACATCAATTTATAGATATACTGAATGTGTTCGCAATCGCATACGCTAACAAATCGATATTTTGAATTTTGTGAGTGAGTCTTTCACTGGATGACTCAAATAAATCCAGGTCGCTGCTTAACTGCCTCAAAACCCTCATATCAGACTGTGCCGCGACGAACAGGATAATAAGCGTATGCGACCAGCTACGCAGCGAGTAAGCCGTTTGCAAGTTGCATCACACTGTGCAACGCTCGCGCCGCCGCTGCGCTGGTGACAAGACTGACGGGAACTCCCTTGATATATTTGCGAGGTGATACATTTGTGAATCTCCATCTGCATTCCCATAAATATTCATTCGCTCATATTAACTTGGCTAATGAGCTCCGTGCAATTCATTAAAAGTAGTATAAACATGAAAGCAGCTGGTGTGTTGAGAAGTAAATGGCTGGGTAGGTTTGTAAGACACAATCTAACTACCGAGAAACGTCACATTAAGTTCTGATTGACAAAAAGTAAGAAAAAGCCCTGGAAATGAGTAGAACACACATTTCTCGAAAGATTAACGAGTAAACATAAACGTGAAAATAATCGTACATTAAATGCCTTCCTTTCTTCCCTAGAGGTACAAATTCAACGTTTTCCAAATGTAGATCGACAGACAATAAAAGGAGAAACTGCCTTTATTTAAATTTAAAAAAATAAATAAACGTGTTTAAAAAACAATAATAAAAATATAGCACCTGTGCCCTGGACGCGGCGTCTCCCGGATAGCCAAGTTAATCAGGCCTCTCACGCATCACCTGTTTCTTTCGCTGAAATCTAGGCCCGTGCGAAGGGGTTCCCGGGAATATTCCACGTGCAGGCCTTTGCCTGTGGAAGATTTTCAACTCGCCATAAATTTCGCTTAAAGAGCGCGCGCCCAAGGTAAACAGGGCTAGCACGCAGGTGCGCCGGGGGGCACGCGCAGAGCAAGCAGGCGCAGGCGCAGGCCTGCGCGGCTGGGCCAAACGGCGCGGCGGCTCCGCGCCCCTCGCTGCTCTGCTCCGCTCTAGAGTCCCTAGATATTATATGCGCATGTTTTCTTGAGCCCCGGAATACGTACCCACCACTCCGTTACTAACGTTAGTTGAATTAAGAATAACTGTTAGCGAAGAGCCTTGTCAAAATATAATTACCAGAAATGTTGGAGCCCGTATAATAGAAACTACAGATCTTATATAGTAGTCTTGTCGTCGAAATATCCCCCCACACACACACACACATTCCTCTCGCAGTAGTGTATTCTTTTGCGCCGCAGATTCCGCCGTTTCATATCCATTTTTAACGAGAGTTCGTATTGCGCAGTTTCCTCGCGCTGCGCCGTGCTCTAGACCCTAGAAGCAGAGCAGCGCACCCGCCGCCATTTAATCTCCACTCACCTGACAACCCCACCAGGCAGCAAGCAGGAGTTTACGAGAAATGCTAACAAATTAAGACTTTTGCTGTTTTTAGAGTATATTAATATTGGTTTTGTGTAGACAGATCGCTTCGAACACAATACTGCACAGCCTCAACTACTCCAACAACTGGATATTGGTGGCATCGGCGGCGCCAAAAATGTGTTATTCTCTGACCACATGCGACTAGACTGCACTCGTTCGCCAGCGCTATCTGGCCCCGCCACTCGCTAAACCTTTTCATTCTTTTTTGCGGAATGGGTTACTACAATTTCGAAAATGGTTCGTTTATATTCCGTATATGAAAACACTATAAAACATCAATTTTGTAGAAGAGAAGGTTCGTTTTCAGGAACAATAAATTTTGGGATTTGACCGCCAAAATTCCAAAGCGAATTATACACAAATGGGTATATTATTTTACTTATTCATTTTAATCATATTTTAATTACGTTTCATTTCGCATTTCAATGAGATTCCAATAATTCAAAACAACTTGACAATTTAACACAATTTAACATTTCAGAGTGATACGGCGCTTCAAAATTGAATCAAGGATGTTAATGCAACTGTTACTTTAATCTACAAAGTGTCCGAAATATTCTATTCGTTAAGTGTTATTTTTCTCTCTAGTGATTTCTCAATTGCGGTACGATTTCATAATACGAGGATTTCCACCGTTCTCGTTTTCGGGAATCTTTTACGCTCGAGACAGAGAATGCCTTGGGGCTGGTGTGAACAAACTCTGAGACCATTTCACCTCTTCTTGGGAAAACTGCGCATTACACCACAGTTGACAGAACATAGATAAGATGCATTTCATCGGAATAAGCTCTACTTCACTAGGACAATGTGGCACACTTAAAGAACGTTACAAGCCAGTCTTAACGGGAAAAGTGTCCCCTCCATTGTTAATGAGATTAATGCAGGATGGTGCGTAGGGAAAATTTAACGGAATTCAATATTTTTGGTCTTTCCCTACTATAAGAAATCATTGACGATAATCAGCAGGAGAGAATGGCCTCGTTCATCAACAACCAAATCACGTAGTTCACTGTTCAATGAACTGTCATTCTTCACAGACATTGAAAGAATTTTTAAACTTGGATGTAAAATGAATTGAAAAAAGAATTTTAGTGATATCTGAGTACATATAAAAAGTGAAAATATGAATTTTTGAAAAGTTAGACATTTTTTCGACTTATTTATACTATTAAAAAATTAAAGATGGAGATTTTTCCTTCAAGTAATTATTTTTCTCCTTAGTTCTTTCATAAGGTCATGTAATTTTTTAAAATCTTTAGTCGTTTCGCTCAATATTACGTGCAATATGTGCAATTTTCAAAAATAACAAAAACAATATTTTGTCGTAAACGGCACCAAATTTTTTCTTCAAACTTTTGATAAGGATAGTGTTAAATGAATTATATCAGATGACATAAGAGTCATTTTGCTGTATTTTTTGCTTTCTGAAAAATTACAAAAATATACTTTCTTGACTAGCTTCTCAAGTCGTTCATATTTAGTACATTAACGGCTCTTTGTTCACATTATTGCATTTATAACGACAGTACATGTGCTTCAAATGATGTCTTATAGAATGGTATCGTAGGCATCCGCGGCCAGAGTCATGATCTAGGCTGTCCGGGTGACGCCGCCGCGTCAAAGGCTGCGGTGCCGACGTTTCGACCGACATATCGCGGTCCTCTTCGGCAGTACAGCCCTGAAGAGGACCGCGATATGTCGGTCGAAACGTCGGCACCCCAGCCTTCGACGCGGTGTCACCCGGACAGCCCAGACGATGTCTTATAGAGTTTCTCGAAAACTCAAAAGGTTTTTCTGAAAATAAGCTCAAAATTCCGCATTTTCAGAAACACTCAAATGCTATTTTCTCAAAAACGGCTTCAATTTTTCAAACTTTTCGAACGGATAGTGCTAATTGCATGCTAATGCATTTATTATGTCATAAATTTCATTTTGTTGTATTCTTTTGTTTTTACAAAAATTACACAAATGTATTTTTTTAATATCTCTCACGCCAATAATATGCACGTTTCCAGCGATTATTGCAATTGTGGGTGGAAGAACTTCAAATTACTTCAAATTAAGTTTTTTAATTATTATTAGTATGTTTCGCGCACTATTGCACGCAATATGTGGAATATTAAAAAATAAAAAAACAAGAGTTTCTCATAAATGGCTCGAAATTTTTTCTTGAAGCTGTTAGTAAGGATAGGGTTAAATGTATTCTGTAAGATGGCATAAACACCATTTTTCTCTATTCTTGTTGTTTTTTTTTGTTTGTTTTTTTTCAAAACTTACACAAATGTAATTTTTTGACGTCTCACATTAGCGGCGATTTTTTCACACTATTCTGTCGATGATGTCCCATAAAGTTTTCTTGATGACTGAAAAGCTTTCTGTGAAAGTGAGCTCAAAACTCCGCGTTTTCAGATACGTTCAATCTCCATTTTTTCAGAAACAACTCCAAATTGTTTCTTTAACCTTTTTGTACGGATAGTGATAAATTCACAGTATAAGATGACTCAAAAATAATTTTGCTATATTCTTTTGTATTTTAAAGAATTACGCAAATGTAATTTATTTAAAAAAATATCTCTCTCGTCGTTAATATGCACATTTCCAGTGATTTGTATACATTATTGCATTTGTGAGTAGAAGTTCTTCAAATGACTTTCAATGATATTTTTCGAAAACTCAAAAGTTTCCTGTGAAAGTGATTTTCAAATTTTGAATTAACAGTAACGCTTAAACAACACGGTTTTTTAGAAAACGAATCCAAATTGTTCAATTTTCCCTACTGGACCAGGTTTCACTCTTCTATAATATTCTTAAAGTAATATTTCCATTCTACCATTAAAAAACAGAAAAATTGAGAAATTAAAAAAAAGTTTAAAAAGTACTTTGGGCGGCGGTAGCTGGCAAGAGGATGAGTCAAGACCGAAAAGCTACCACAGGCCAAATAATTTAGAAAACATGTACGAGATAATCTGTGCCATTCTGTAGCACCACTAGTTAAAAATATTTACTCTGCCACTTGATGAATTTTGGGGACGTTTTATATTTTCCGGGTCTGTTTTGATTTATTCTCTGGATATTTCTGTCTACTAATTACAAATAATTAAATATAAAACAATGTTGACGGAAATATAAATAAATATGAAGTGCAAAGATTCATTTCACGATACTTAGGCAAATTGTGAAGCGGGTAGCCTAACCAAGCTTGCTGGGGCTGGTTTAATTTCCCTAGTGGGGGAGGTCGGCTAGGCCACCTCAATATAGTCTGTTTTCTTTGGGCTGCCCCAACTCGTAGTTAGTATTGCCAGAAGTACCTAAAATTTCTTCGTCTTATCACCAGGGCGGCGCTGGCGTTCCCTGCTTTGAAGAATACCCAGATCTATTACATTGCAAAGAATATAGAAGGAAATCAAAAATTATTGTATCTCCCCAAAGTTCAATTGATTTGCGTGCAAGCCCATATTCAGTTCTTTCATGCACATTCCATTTAATAAACTACTTTACCAAAACAATTTTGGGAAATGATTGTATATCTTCGTAAATTTAAATATTGTTTCTAATAATAACCTACGAAGTAGGACTGGAAAGAGGGAAAAGGTCTGAAGACTGCGGAAATCCGCCGAATAATGTATTATTCGCCAAAACCTGTAGAAAACTGAATACGCAAATCAAATCGTCTCTTTTATTAAACCAGTGGTGAAACGACACATACTTTCTCACATTATCTGCATCTTTTGAAATATTCGAAAATTGAGAGAGCTCAATGAAAATGGAACCTGAATCATTTTTATAAACGTGCTTCTCACTACCCTAAAAAATTAAAGAAAAAATCATTTTGAGAATATCTTAAAATGACTTATTTCGCAAAAAATTACGCGAAAACTACTCACATTTTTTAAAAAATTGTACATGACCGCAATTACAGATCTGACTTTAAAGAATATATTTCATTCAAAAAAATCTCTATCTTCAAGATTGTAGTTGTAGGAAGACGCATAAAAATTTCTTTTGAAAGTTCTGCAATTTTCAAAAATTTAAAAAACCACAAAAATCATTTTTGCGCCTATTTTCCACTGCAGATGCACATAAAAATATGTTTCAGCAAATGATATTTACTGGTTTGTTTTATAAACATACATTGTTCTATGTGTGAAAAAACTAAAAGAAAACACTTGGAACCATATTTGAGAAAAATTTGAATATGTCCATGAAGGTTCATGTAAAGAACCCCCTAATATCACAGTCTCCATTAGGAGCACGTTTTCAGCAGCATAATCGGGATACATCCATTTTGATTAAAATCCTGCCCAGTTTAGTCGCGAGCGTTATTGACGGACAGACGTTGTGCGCAAACCAATTTTGCGGGATCAACGACCCATAAAATATAGATTCAGCCTTTACAACTGTTAGAGGAAGTTATTTACTTCATAAAGGAACAATAATTATCCAATATTTCAACCGGAAGAGATGGCTCAGGGCATCAACTGATGTCACTGCTGTCCCTCTGACCGGGAGGTCATAGGTTCGAGTCCCGACAGAGGCAGGATTTTCTACACTAGCTGTCAACTAGGTCGAATGCAGTCGCAGTCTGGATGAGAATTCTAGCGGCCGGGTGCTCTGATGGTAGTTTTCACCAGACGAAAGCCGGAGCAGTACCCTAACAAACGGGCCACGGACCGCGCGAGATCTTTCCTACCCCTATCCTCTCCCCTTACACACACACACACTTACACTAACATGCACTACACTACCACACATGCCGGGAGACCGGTCGGGGACTTACAACTTGTCACGGCTGGGGCGGTTGCCCCGCTGGAGGGAGATACCTCGTTGAGAGAAAACCCCACTAGCCGATGGTAGGTCGGCGCCGGATCCCGCCACACAGCGGATCGGGGGAAGACCACCGCCATTTTCCGAGCAAAACACAGTTGACGTGCCCGGAATCACTAATAAATCAATCCTCTTTTTCAATGACTTACAACACAAGTTTTTTGAATTGGACTCACAAAACAGTATCAGTGACTCACAATTGAGTTTTTCAGTTTCTCTATCGAAAAGTCCGCATTCGGCTGCAGCATTACGTGGTCATGTAAACCATATATATTTGGGCAAACAAAAATTCAAGTGATTTCTTTGATTATTAATCGAGACATCACGAATTGAAGCAAACAACTTGTGGCGCCACAAGACGTACTTTCTCGCTCATATTTCACGCAAAATTACGCAAAAAAAAAAAAAAAAAAAACCCTCAAATTTTCGAAAAATTCTACGTGACCATATTTCGAAATCTGTCTTCAAGAAAAGATTACACTAAGGTCAAAAATCTATTTCTCTGATGTTTTAGTTGTAGGAAGACTCCGAATCAGGGAGTGCGGTGATTACACTGCATTCCCCAGCTGCTATCAATCAACTGCCCCTCCCCCACCGCTTACAAAGTAGTCGCGCAACAGGAGATTCCTTACCAGAACTGTCAAACAAAAAAGTTTTTGAAAATAAACAATTCCAATATGCAATTTATTACTCCCACACAAGATGTGTTTTCATGAAAGAAAAAGTAAACAGTAACTTACAGAAAAGAAAAATTAAATCTGCTTCCTGCAAATGTTGCGGTAATCAATGGAAACTAAACCCCATTCTTCTTTCATGACTAGCAAAAATACTGCATAATTTTTTTTTTTTCGCAAAATGAATGTATGGCATATATCCTCAAGCAGTGATGATTCAATAGGCTAAAGTGGATAATCTTTTTTCATTAGTTCTGTTTCGACTATAGACTTTTATTCTTTTTACATTACGAACAGTTCTGCCAGGCACACTGACTCTCTTAAGGGTACGGAATGCTACTCGAAAATTCGGGGAATCTAGTGTTCTGATCACGTGTCAGAACTACCTTCATTATAATTAATAAAATCTCTAGGGAACATTCTGGTTCACTCTCTTTACAGCGAGAGAGGCCTAAATGCTCCATAATCATTGTACAAATTATAAACTTCTCGACAAAAGTTAATTTATATAGACAAACATGCGTTTATTAAAATAATGATTAATTGATGTAGCACTGGCTTACGAGTAAATGTGAGATGCCTTTTTTTGTTATCATTTGCTCTCTGACGGGAGTACTGCGATCACGAGGCAGGCGAGGCCTCGCTTTGAAGCAAGGGAGGGGGAGTATCGTCATTTATCCCTAGGTTCAGTACATGATCTGCCAAGCCTTCTCCCCGACCGCCGCCCGCCGCTGACCAGCGAATAAGATACGCGCGCATCTCCGAATCCCAACGCGGGTTTCACAGCTGGGGTTGCGCAGTGGGGCGGCGCAAAGATCACAGAAGAAATCGGTTCACGGAATACACAGTGGGTGCAATATTTTTGATCAAGTGACATACGGTTCATCGTAATATTTATTCGCAATATTCATTAAATTCTCATTCTTGCTTACCCCAGCAGTGCTGGGGTTGCTGGAGTTGAATGCACGCCACTGCTCCGAATAAAGTTTGAACTTTTGTAATTTTCGAAAAATCAGGGTATTTAACAAGCGTGACACCATTCTCTTAAGCATCCTTCACACTATCCAACAATAAAATGTAATCTAAAACGATAGAGCCATCTTTTGAAAATTTGGAAAATGTCCCTGAGGCTTCATGGAAAGTATCCCCCTCCCCCCCCAAAAAAAGAATTAAAATATCGGTTTCAAATGCAAGGGGCCGCGATATCAGCCATATCGATTAGGGAATATCAATTTTGCAGAAAAACGGCTGAGCGGTTTAGCCGTTGTTCACTGACGGACTAATTTGCAGTCATTCGAATTTTCGATGACAAGAACACACAAAACATGGATTCTGGCTACACCACGTGTAAGAGGATTTTTTTCTAAATTAAGCATCTGGATTTATTTTTGCGTTGCCAAGTCCATGTAATAAGAGTTTTTCTGCTGACAATTCGCCGTTTTTTCTCGCAGTATTACGTAACTTTCTCTCTACCGCGGTAGCAAGATAGTAAAAATTACCTTTGTGCAATTTTTAAAGAAAAAAAAAGAATACTACAAAATAAACCTTATATTAAAAGGTGTAATTTGTACTACCTGTTGGAAAACTTGAAGAAACGTTTGAAGTAATTTTCGAGAAAATGGCATTTGTGCGGTTTTGAAAATGCGGAATTTTGAGTTTATTTTCACAGAAAACTGTTGAGTTTTCGAGAAACTTTATGACATTATTTCAAGTACATTTACTCATAAATACAATAATGAGAACAAACTGCGGCTAATGCAAATATTAACGAGACAAGTCAAAAAATTACAATTTTGTAATTTTTGAAAGATCAAAACAATACAACAGATAATCATTTTATGGAGCAGATTTAAGACTATCTCTACCAAAAGATCAAAGATAAATTTTGAGCGGTCCTTTCAGTCCCAGCGTTGTTCTTGAACAACATCATATTTTAAGGTCCAATACACTGTACATTTCGCTTTTGGCCTTGATTTCTCACTGTCGTTCGTGAACTTCAATGTTCTAGAACCGCACTGCACCGCTAGATTGTAGGTGCGTGTCTATTTCCTGGCATTGTTCTTGCTAATTGCAAGTTAGGTTATGTGCGTTTGGACATGCTGTTGTTGACCTCCACTATACTTACGTTTATGTTGTTTGTTTGGTGATGATTGTTTTTATGTTTTTATAGTGAAGTACAGTGTTTGTTCTTAATCGGAAACATAGATTTTGAAGAAAATAATTGGTTTAGGAACCTGTACAATAATCATAAATTGTGTGTTGTTCAGGAACAACGTTGGAATTCCGAGTGACTATTCAGGTTGCTAATCATTTTTTGCGCAGCATCGAGATAAATGTTCTAAATGTGGAAAATATTACTTCTGATGAACTTTATGAGTTTTTAGAAGAAATATCAAATTGTAATTTATCAGAGTTAAGTTATATGCTGCTGTAGAACCTGAGTCAACATGTAAGAGATTGAGTGTTGAAAAGAAGAGAATAGATGTGGCGCAACCCTTAGTTTTAAAAGAATATGGGTTCATGGGAGACGTCGATAAGGCTGTCATGTTGCTAGAACTATACAGAATTAACATTCGCTCTAGAAAATGGTACATGCGATTGGTTTATTGGTGTCTGGGTGAAGCGGTAGTAAACAGCTGGCTCATATATTGGCGTCATCACTAGCAACTGGGGAAGAAATCTTACTACTCGCTGGTACAATTTCAGGCTGAAATATCAACTGGGCTAATTAAAAGTGGGAAAGATATGACAAAGAGAGGAGGGGCTAGTGGCAGTGACAATACGCCACCTAAGAAAGTGAAAATATCTGCAAATTCCATTGCAGATGTAAGATTTGACAATGTTGGCCATTGGCCACAATATAATGCAAAGCAAGGTCGCTATAAAGTTTGTCCTAAAGGTTTTGCCCATATCACATGCTCAAAATGCAATGTCCACTTGTGTTTCAACCCAAACAGAAACTGTTTTAGAGATTCTCATAAGAGATATATTTCTTTTGAAATTGTATTTCACAATTTTATTTTGTATTTTTCAAATGTTTCTCTTTATTTATCATCTGTTTTCTTTCATATTTTTTCTTTGATATGTTCTTTGCCATAGAAGAAACTATTTTGTTGCAATATAGAATAGCTATAATTAACATAAATATTTAAACAATATATAAAATTATAATACTTCTTACTTATACACCTTTCATAACTTACCTACCATTGAGACCCTGAGATCCCAATGTTGTTCCTGAACAACATTGCATAAATATTTAGTTATTGTACAAAAAATTAAAAATTATTATTTTTAGGACTTAGAACACTAATTATATAAAATGTATACTTAAATTTTAATTAAAATAATGTGGGACTGAACGGGTTAAGAAAAGCTTGTTTTTGTAATTTTTTAATATTGCAGTTATTGCAATATTATTGCACGCATTGTTGCGCAAAAAAGTACTGATATTTTCAAAACATTTAAATGACCTTAATGAAAGAACTAATTATGGAGAAAAATTTTACTTCAAGGAAAAATATTTATATTCAATTTTGTAATTGTAGGAAGACTCCATAAACATTTCAAACTTTTGGAACTTTTGAAAATTCAGAGTTAACAGTGAAAATCGGACCCATGCCACTTTGGAGCGGTTTTTGAGAAACTTTTGAAAGTGTCGCAGTGGGTTTATATAAATCACTCCCAAACATTAATGAGGCCAGATCGATAGGGGTTTATTTAGTTTGGCAAGAATCCTATGTATAATTTAAGCGTTAGTATTGTTCACATGAACCAGACAAGCAGACGGATGATGTAGAAAAGAGACATTTTGGACCATAGTCATGTTGAGTACGGTTGTACATCGTGCTGGCGAGAAAAATGCAAGAAAATTCAATCCTTCGTGGCCTGATTTACACAAATAGCTAACAGGTTGTGAAATTCAAGCTAAGCTTTATTGTTGGCCATGTTTTTTATTGTTAATAAAGGAGAGTACTTGGAATAAAGTTAAATATTTTGACATCAAAAATTTATCAAAAGCTATTCAAAAGCATGGAATGTCAAAAGATCACATATATAAGTCAGTGAATCTTAAACGCCAGGAAAAAATGGATCCTATTATGGATATATAATATGGATATATTATGGATATATAATTATGGATATATTATGGATATATTATGGATAATATATTATGGATATATAATTATTGTCAGAGCAACACAAATTCGCAACACAATTTTAGAATCTGAATACGTCGAAATCACGTCTGCGCGTGCTTCATTGAATTAATGATTTGTAATGATATCAGTAAGACAATTGTTTTGAATAAATTTAATAAAATTACAAAAAATGGATTGATGTGGAGCATGGCCCCCTATACCCCCTTTCGGGGAGCCACCGATGATGAATGAATGCCTTATTTTACGTGGCGAAACTCAAGCCATGAGGCTTGCTCTTCCGTCTGACCGTGCATATTTCATTACGCTCCTTTCACCTACTAGGGATGAAAGAAGGTATTACTTGCCTATCCTTTGTTCACAAGCCGCCACTAATGTGTTGATGAACGTTCTCAGGAATGGCACATCTTGATGTTTCTCCTGACGTGTTTCTTCAAGTTTTATCTCCAAAGCTTCTAATCTGACAGTTCTGTGTGACATTACCATTACACGACTTACTTTTATCTTTCCAGACATCCCGAGTTTCGGGTACAAAATTGCGTGAATGCACTAATTTTGCACCATTTTTGGAACAGCACTAATTGTAGACCTTATTCTTCACATATGCGTTCAAAAGAACCTTAAACAAAAATTTTACGTCGGAGAAATCGAGGTCATATTTTTTAGGTGATTCCATCCCTATACTTTAGTATAGAAATGAATACAATATGTCATTTAATCAAGGTAAAGGTACAAACAATACGATGACGGCACTAAGTGTCCCCAGTTTGCCGAAAGGCAGCAATCCCAATCCAATGAAGAGCCGCCACAGCCTCTAACGTAAGCTGAACGCAACCGCCCCGAGGACCCCTATGAACATAAACGTGAAAGTCTCCTCCCGCGGGGCCGACGGACGCAACCGTTGCGGCATCTCCGAGGGAAGCGGCCGCACCGCGGCGGCGCGGGGGGGAGGCACCCGAGGGCCCTTCTCGCAGCGGCGCATCCCGGACGCCGCGCACCGCGCACGGGCGAAAATTCCGGAAGAAGAACGCGACGCCAAAGAAAGGGAACCGCTACTTGAGGTCTTGCGTTGCTGATGTGACAAAAAGCGAGGAAACGCCTAAGGTTTCCTAACGCGGGGGAGTGCGAGTAAGTCAGAGGGTGGCACCACGCATTTCAAATTTGAAAAACAGAAATTGGCTTACAACTCGAAAATATATTTTTTGTGTAAATACACGGTACAAACCATGGAAAATTCGTACGAACCCTAGATAATAAACCAAGGTATAAAACGAAGTAAATTTCTTGAAAAGTCATAAATAATTGAACGTATACAAAAATATTCTTAATTCATACTTACATTCAGTAAACACATTTAATTGTTTCTAAATGTAACTTTATTAGGCATTGCATTGAGTAATACGTAAACTACAAAGCACATCGTTTCTCGCATTATTTGTAATTTTGAAATTTTTGAAAATTCAGAGTTCAATGAAAATGGGACCTGCGCCGTTCTATTAGAGTTCTTTGTTCTATTAAAAAATGTAAAGAAAAAATTAAAGACTTTTTTGAGATTGTTTAAAATTACCTTTTCTTCCAGAAAAAATTAACCGAAAACTACTCATTTTCGAAAAGTTGTACAAGATCTCATTTCAAGACTATATTTTTAGGACACACTTCATTAAATAATAATACCTCTATAATTAACACTGTAATTTACAATGTTTATTCTTTGCACTTTTCAAAAATGCAGAAAGTGCACGGAAAATGGGACCTGCGCCATTTTTATTACAGTATTTTGGTCTATTTCAGGGAAAAATTAAGGACAAAATTAGAAATGGTTTTTGAGAAAATACTCTTAACTGCTTTTAGGTCAAGCAAACTTACGCAAAAAGAACTCATATTTTCGAAAAAACTGTAGATGGCCTTATTTAAAAACTATGTCTGAAGAACATATTTTATATCTTCGTGGTTTCAGCCGAGAGCTTGCGGTAATTCATATTTTATATGTATGATGGAGATAATCAGACAAGGCCGACTGCTAAGAGTTAAAGCCGTTGTAGCGACTGCTAAGAGTTATGCCATGCAAAACTAATAACGTTGGTAGCATCGTAAAGCTTGTGCAGCTACTTTACGGCGCTTCCTTGTACTACTTTCCCTAACATGTTTGGACAGAGAAGCAGCTGATATGAACGAGACTGGATGAACTGCCAAGGATGAATAGTAATTCATATAATGTGTAGCGAATTTGTATAGAATATAGAATATTACTAAAATGAAAGTGATTCGGGTTCAGATTGCAAATATTCTTTTAAATATGCAACTTGTGCATAGTGAAGTGACGAATGCCAAATATAATGAGGAGAAACAGTGTTTTTGCTTACCTATAGCTAAAGTGTTAATGACTGTCGAATATCAAGTATTATAATGTGAGTTATTTGACCGTACTCATTTTATTTATCGGACCTAGGGAAATATTAGTTGATCTCACATAAGCATCAACGGGACAGAAATAAGTTAACATATTGGACGGACTTAATTTAAAGGACAAATATCTTGTTGTAGTGTATACAATAAAATATAAAACTATTGTGGCACATGGGGTGTAATAATGATGAATTACGTATTAATGAATATAATTTGAACACTGGCAAAACATAATTGTTTAGCTGCAGTGAAGCTGTTATCGTTCAAAATGGTTGCCACAAAAGCTTATGGTAGTTCGGATTGGGCCCAGTAGGTTGCAGTTCTATGCATTTCAACCGATAACTGCCAATAACAGGATAAACAAAATAACTGTTATTTTGCGTAAAGTTACGAAACGTTAACGGTTAAGAAATAACAGTTTAGCTGTTAAGAGCACATTGCTAATGCCGTACCGTATGCTGCGCTACCGAATTCTCTGAACAGCATTAAGAACTATTTGAAACTTCTCACTCTATCACACTATCGCGTTTACAGATGCCGAAACAGTTATTTTTCGCATCTATTTTAAATCTTTCAAAATCTCAATACATTTTTTGGAGTATTACCAAACGTATGAACTATTTATTATACACTTCGAATTACTAGAATCATACAGTAGCACAGCTCCATGTTAAATGCCCTATGATTTCGTGATGGTCAGCTACTTTAGCGTTCCGCGCGGCGATAAAGGAACACTACGCCGATTACATTCGTTACTACTCCCGTATTTGTAATGCAGCTTCGATCTGCTAAATATTACCAAAAAGGAAATGTTTATATATTTTAATTTCCTATCGAATATAACTAAATATAGAATAGGTGATGTAGAAATTTTAAACTATTTTTAAGAAAAAAAAATTTAAATCTAAAGAATGTTACTCATAGAAATTGAATAATGTCGTGAGGAATAACTATTTCTTTCTTTATCACGAACATTTCTATATTGCTGATCTATATCGGTTGCTGATCTATGCTGATCTATATCGGTGAAAAAATTAAATGAATTAAAACGAAATTCTAAATGCATGCAGAAAGGCTTATTGAAAGAAGATGACTTGTATCTGCACGGGAAAACAAAAACCAGGGTGTTTATGCTGATTGTATTTTATTTCACAATACTACAAATTATTTTCAAAACTACATATAAAATATTTCCTATTTTTTCATACTATTAAAATATTAACATTAATATTTACATTCCAAATCCTGGAATTGAAAACTTTGTCTTGCCTTTTCCTTGCTGAAGTAATTCTCTGTTGGTGAACTTCAACAAATAGTAGATTAATTAGACTGTTGGTGATATAGATACCTTATTAATTCACAGTAAATAAACAGAGGTTGTCTGGTATCTGGTCTGGATCTAGAGGTTGTCTGGTTCTGCAGGGCAGAACTTCGTTTTCCGCCCAGCAGCTGCAAGCTCTGACGATGATCGCTACGCGATCGAAAAGATCTTAAGAAGAAATATAGATTTGATACCAGACAACCTCTGTTTATTTACTGTGAAATAGTAGATTCTTACCCTCACAAAAGTTTTCAGTTTTCTTCTTGACTTCACAACGATAACCCAGAAACACAACAGAGAAAATTGATTTCTGAGTTTGTGCAATAGCTGAGAAGCAATATTGTGCTAAGCAATTAATTTTCCAAATTCTGTCATTAAAATTGCTCCACGCTGTGACAGATATTCATTAAAACTGCCAGGAAAACATTACTAGATGTGAAGTAATTGTTTTCACTAAATGTGAGGCTGATATTTCATTTTGATGAGTTCTGGACATCAGATCGGAAACAATTCCGTGTACTTCAGCAACGTCCACTAGAAATCGAAACGGCGTTGAGTTCTAGGGTGTGGGGGTTAATTTAAGATAACATTGACGTCAGCTATCCGTAGTTTTACTTTGTCTCCACAGAATCGCTAGCTGCGTGCGCGCACATCCCTAACTAGCCAAGAAAACAGGTTGAGCTTCGCCATTATATGATACGTATACTGTGACAGAACTGATACCCAATAAATTTTTCCAGAGGGCAGTAGCGATGCAGCAGAACAACTACCAAATAGTTCGAAGTTCGACGGCCAGAAGTGCTTAAGATGAAATTTTTATCTAATAGCAATATACTGTAAAATAAAATGAAAGGAAATTAAAAATTGAACCAATTACATAAAAAATAATAATTTAAACACCATTGTTTATATAATATTGATATTTTTCCTCTTTCACAAGGATTAGATGCGGCGAAAGCCCAGGCATTGCCGGGTACTTTGCTAGGACGAGTATATTCTTAATCTGAAATGCTGAATTTTAATAGATGCTGAAATGCCGTGTTTTTCGTGTGTAATCGTTCTCTTCCCTACAATAAACGCGTTTTTGGAAAAATTGTATTTAGTATGGCGGAAAAAGTGAAAGAAAGTGATACGTCGCAAAAATAATTTATGTCATTCTCACAAATCCCTCTGACAACTTTCTTGAAGTCTGTAAACTCAACGACTGGGTACGACGAGCAAATCACTGGGAATGAAAGACAAAGACTCCGGTGGCCACCGTCAGGATAGCGCTGAAGAAAAGAAAACGGCACATCCTACCAATAAAGAACATACAAGTGGAAATAATCCTACAATACTTGGGTGATACCTGAATACAAGTAAAAAAGGATCGATAACAAAGTTGACATACACACCGGTGCGTCTTATACACCAGCAAATACAGTAAGCAATTTGAGAGAAATAATTGTTTAACCTTGTTTATTCGATTTCATTTCTTTGAATGTGGGTGCACTTCACTTTGATAAAAGGAAAATCCGCAGCAAGCCCTTATCCTACGATGAAAAGTCACGAAAAGAGCTACAGAGAACTACGGGATGACAAAGACTCTAGGAAGGAACCATCTCCACAAAATTGACAGGATGTTCTGCGTGTGAATCTAAAAGATAAGACCGAATGTTCAAGAAAATTTGATAAGGATATTATCAGAGAGGTTAGAAACTAAATCAAACTATGATGGGAGAGATCTCTTGCATATTTTGATGTTCTTCGTAAAAAAGATGAAAGAAACGATATTAGCAAAGAATGCACGATTGTGTACCGTGAAGAGTGATGACTGTCTTGTTAGGATTGGATGCTGTTTTACCTGTGCCAGAATTTTCTTAATTAGCAGTGATTCGGCGGAAGTCAGCGTTCAGTCATGATATTGCATTGAAAAAGCTGTAAAATAATACTTTGCCTAGAGTGATTAGTAATATCAAGTTAATTTATGTCATGGACAATTTGAAGCATTTGCAAGAAAACTAGGACTATTCGTGTATTACATTTAATACTGTAAGTAATACTGTAATTCATAGTCGTCACTTATAGGATAAGAAAATACTTCAGTTATAAGAAGTTACTTTTGATAAGGAAATACTTATACACATTTGGTATTCATAGACGATACTTATAATAAGTACGATGCTAGCAGTGCCTCGTGTGGCAACAGCGTATTGGCTGTTTCACAGCCATTTTAATCTTGCCAGAAGCGCTCCATCAACCTGGCCGTGAACTAACATATGCTTGCGTCCGTGAGGTAACCTAACCTACACAGTTTCTTAAATAGTGCCACTATCTTAAACAAAGGCTTAAATGGTGGTGAAATCAGGAAATATCTATTAGTTAGAGGTGGTTTTAGCCACCAATGTTACCAAAAAGTGTACCAAAAAAGGCTTAGTAAAACAATATTTTCTCTTAAATTCTTGATCGCTATGCATTTTCAACGGGTTTGGCATGTGACGTAAATATCACTTGTTGCTACACAGAAAGATGCCAATGTAAAAATCCTTATAATCTTTGAAATAGTCGTCCATTTCCATTTCTTTCAAATTACGACAATTTTCAACGCATCAAGAGAGGGTTCACTTATAATATAAGTGAAGGCTGGACCTTCCTTATAGCTATAAGTATTTTCTTATGTGGATGGATAAGTTGCTACTATGAATTGGAAAACGTTATAAGGAACTCCTTAAGGTTTTCCTTATTATAAGTCAAGACTATGAATACGGCCCTAAATGTTCTTTTGAGCAGTTTAGAAAAATATCAAGATGTTACATGCAAGCAATTTAAATTTATTATTAAATACAGATTTATTAATCATTGAACATAAGTGGAAATTTAGTTGGTACAACGTACGATAGTCCTGATGCTGCTACTTCATCTCATGTTTTATTGTTTATATTATATAAAGTCCTCTCCTATTTTATTTCAGTAGTATGGATGAATTTTGCGCACACGCAACCGATCTTCACAAATGAGGCCTCTAAAGAAAGCGAACTTCATGGAGACGTGAAGATTTGCACTTAGACTTTGAAAATATGAAGAATTTGTTGAAAAAGTAAAACTAAATGTTTAAGTCAAATGCATCCCGCAACACTCGGGCAGCATTAGTAAAAGATATTTAGTTGAATAACTTCTAGACGAACCGTTCTAGGACCTTAAAATCTGGAGTTTGAAGCCCAATTCCATAAAGAAATGTTACTCGCACTGTAAACTAAAGGACGAGTGCTTCTTGCACATTCTATTACATTTCGCTGGTCCGGCGCTTCTCGATACTAACCCACCTGTCCAGAGACGCAGAGAATCTGTAACTGTATGTGAAATGAAACTAATTACTTGATATTCTAGGTGACTACATTGCACGGGTATGTCTCTCAGTTCAGTAATAAAGTTAAATAATATTCCAAAGAGTAGGGTTATGCTTGCCCGATCCTGTATTTTCGCATGAACAACATTAAGTAGGATTCCCGAGCGTAAAAAGCTTTTCTAATATTTTTGTGACTATCAAGGAAAAGCGAAAAGCCAACTGTCAAGGAAGATTGTGTAATTACTTCAAATATTTTTAGTGAATGAAGTGTTGTGAATTGTTCCAAGAACAGGTCTATAATACTGAATTTGTTTCAAAAATCCATTTCATTCTTCTTTATTAGTATTTTAAATTCCATAAGTACATTAAAAGTTACATTTTTAAATTTTTTAAACAAATAAACACGTTTCGTTAACAACTTCCCCTCTTAATATGGAAAACGAAAGGTAGGGAAAAGGGTGGAATTTAACATGCGAGAGTTCATGAGAGAGAGAGAGAGAAGAGAGAGAGAGAGAGAGAGAGAAGAGAGAGAGAGAGAGAGAGAACGATAGAGAGAAAGAGAGAGAGAAAGAGGGAGGGAGGGAGGAAATTATCAAAATAATGAAAAATTCTTTGTAGATTGTAAATTGTAAAATAATGAAGAAGGAAATTCTTTTAAATTAACGAAACTTATAAAATTACAATAATATACAATTTACAATCGACGCAATAACAGAGTTATCATGAGATACATGTATCATTTGGTATTTAAAATCAAATTGAAGAGAATGAAAAATAACTAATAAATTTTGAAACAGAGAAACTTGAGGTTTGAGGTTCATAATCAGGACACGATGAAGCCTTTCGGGGAATCCACAGCTCTCCCATCCCTTCAATAAGGCTTTGTAAAGGCAAGATCCATCAGAGAAGCTTCAGGGATTTTCGCAGGAAGACAGATCAGTCCCACTCCTAACGTGCGGCGTTTGGCGAGGCATTTTCTGTTGGAACTCGCGCAGGTGCTGTGGGGAAAGGCGCAGGCGGCGTGGCGTGGGGCAGTGCCCAGCTGCACCGCGCGGAAGGCGAGGGTCAGGCGAGGCGCTGACCTCGGCGCAGCCGCAAGGACAATGGCTCGTTACTGAGCCCCGGGGCGAACGAGCGCTCGTCTTCGTCGCTATTCCACCCCTTCCAACTGCCACTGCTTTATCCGTGGTCACCGTCATGAATCCCGCCGGCCTCATCAGCGTCGCGTCATCACCGCAGCCGACGGCACCGGCAGGCGGGACGGTCAATTGAGTAATGGAAATGAAATGGCCATAAATTGCGTCTGAGGTGGCCCGGCGCGAACGCTCCGAGGGCCATTTCAATAGTTGCGAAATTGCGGGGAAGAGGCAGGGAGTGGTACGGGGCGGCTGCGTCGGGAGAGGGCCTACGACGCCCCAGGACCGTTAGCAGAAAATTAACATCCTGCTTAGGCGAGGCGCGCAGCTGCACGGCGACGGCGGCGGCGAGGTGCGGGCGAATGTGGGACGACGCTCTAACGGGACCGCGTGTGACCAACGCACTCGCCTGCGCCCACTAGCCACGGGGCTCCCAGGAGGGCGCGACTGGCAGGCAAGGCCGCGAGGAAGGAAATGCGACAATGACCCCGCGAGCGGCCCCGGCGACGGAGGAAGAGGCGACTCCCGCAAGGGAGTGGATACCCTCCCAGCCGATCTTCTAACCGCGTCACAAGACTATGGTTAGTATAGGAAAATAGAATTTCAATTCTTAACCAGTCGTTGGTCATTCGATGTTCCTCAGTCTTGTACGAGCAGCTACACATTCTAGCGGAAAACCTATATTTTCATCATTTTAACGAATAGATATTGAAAAACAATTTTGCTTTCAGATTTCCTTTAATATTAGAAAACTGAAACGTCAATTTGCTCTATTTTATTTCTTACTTGAGATTGACGAACTAGATATAATTTTCCTGACTTCTTTGACACTAATCCACACACCCTGCTCTCTTTGATTGGCATTGAATGTTTTTCTGTCATGGAGCGTCATCACCCCGATTGCGGTTCCAATTAGGAGCCCCCACAGGGCAGCAGGCACCGTCACCGTCTCTGCACCTGCCGCGGTTATTTTTATTCGCGGCGTTCACAATTTTGCAGCGTACATTGAAACGGAGTTTATCCGACACACCTATTTGCAGTCAGTGAACTTGCGGCGTCGACTTCCTAAGCAAAGCACAGTGCGGGATTGAATCAAGTTAAAAGAACTGTTTTGAGGATGCCGTTTACCTTGCAGCAGCAGACGCAGAAGAAAACTACGGATGACGATGGTGACCCCCATGAATGTCAGACAGATGATGTCGGATAATGTTGAGATGTCGGCAAGGACAGAGACGTAGATGAATGGCGCGAGAAAACTGGAGGGAAGATGGTCACGGGAAGACATCAGCATATGTGGCCAAGATTTCTGAGAGGCGATGACAACTGCAAAGCGTCGTGCAAGAGACACGGTTCTCGGTGTATTTCACAAAGTAATTGTCCAGATACGACGCGGAAAAGGTGATGCATTAACGAGGGGCAGAGGAGTACAGAGAGACAACAGCGCAGAGAGAATGAGGACAAGATCAGGAATTTGAGAAGCTACAGTTACATCAGAACTGCAAACCAAAGACTTGATTTGCAGTGATAGTTGCCGTGGCAGTGTTGGGCTGTGTCTTCTTTCTCACCACGAAATCTTCTAGTTTTAATATATATTAAATAAAATTCAGATATTCAAGAGAAATTACAAGGGAAAGTTATTACGTACACTAAATCCAATTTATTATCCATTCTTAAGAACGCGTTTATAATAGTTTCATCTAAAAGTGTTCCACATTCCACACTGCCGGCTTGACTCCATTTGCTTTCCTATACTTCAAATTCCCCGCCCGACAAATGGAGCCTTGTGAAGTTAGCACCCGCTCTTTTCGTTTATAACCCGCATATAAACCTTAGTTTTGCACATTCAAGGACAACTCGAACATCTATGTTCAATTTTTTTACCAAAAAGAGTGCTAATACCACCAACTCCAAATGTGGGGGAACAACACTTTTTTTCTTGGACCAAAGTATAGTTTATACGAGGGTAATAAAGTAAAAGATGATTTAAACTATAGAAACGGTAAGCGATTGGATATACTGACCACATGACCAAAATATGATGTGTTCAAAGATTAAGTAAAATTGAAGGGCTTTGAGGTTGTCATAGAAGTCAAACCAGATCTTACACTAATCGTAAATGTTCACATTTCGATTTTGGTAACTGTGACTTATGTTGTACTATGTCTTGTTCATATTTACGAAGGTCTCGGAGCAGTTACAAAACGAGCCACAATTCGACCAAAATCGAGACACTGGAGTGTTTGAGTACGCCATAGCGGACAGCACTATCGATCTTCTGCGCATGCGCAGATGCACTAAAGTGAGGAGAAACTTGAACTGCGCTTGCGCAGAAGATCGATAGTGCATTAACATTCGATTGATTGAGATTTTATCGTGGTTCCGGGCGTGTCAACTGCTTCGGTCATTAGTCCCGTTAGTGTAGTGCATGTTTTTTCTCGGTAGATGGCGGTGATCCTCCCCCGCTTGATGGCGAGATCCGGCACCGACCTACCGTCGGCTAGTGGGGTTTCCCCCTAACCAGGACTCTCCCACCAGCAGGGCACCGCCCCAGCTGGGACAAGCTCTATGCTCCCGACCGGTCTCCCGGAATATGTGATAGTGTAGTGCATGTTAGTGTAAATGTGTGTGTGTAAGAGGAGAGGATAGAACAAGGAAGAGGAAGGACAGATCGCACGCGGTCCGTGGCCCGTTTGGTAGAGTACTGCTCCGGCATTCACCCGATGTTGATCCGAGAAACCACGGAAAACTAAAGATCAGAGCAGCCGGCCGCTTGAATTCTCCTCCAGACAGCGACTGAATTCGACCTAGCTGAAAAGTTAGTGTCGAAAATCCTGTCGCCGTCAGGACTCGAACCTAGGACCTCCCGGTCAGAGGCACTGCAGTGACATCAGTTGATGCACTGAGCAACCGCTACCGGTCTTAACGTTCGAGGGTACACAAACTCCCTATTAACATTAAGGAGAATTTGTACTGCGAAACGTTATAGCAATCGACAGTACTGTCGATCTTGTGCGATTTCGCAGTCCGTGCTTCCCTCAAACTCCCTATTAGGGAGTTTCAGCACGGCACGTCGTACAGCCATGGACAGCACTATCATCTCTGCGCATGCACATTCCAAGTTTCGCCCCCTTGTGCATCTGCGCATGGCAAATATCGAGATCGCAATCGATTGCAGTACGATATGCCGTGCAAAAATTCATCATCCAGAGCAGCAACCGTTTGCGTCATGAACCACGTGGCCACAGCACATGCGCTTTGTTTGAAAAGCCAGAATAGACGCTCGTTGCCATGTGGCATGGAGAGCGAGAAGTATTGAGAAACATTTCGAAAGAAGAATCAAGCGAAAATTTTCAACCGTGACCAACCAAAAATAGCACGATGAAGGTGTAATTGAAATAAAAGATAATTTTTTTTATTTCAGTTATTTATAAGGTGTTAATTTTGTTATCTGTCCGCATTTAAAATTCCCACTAATATTGTGACGCTAACTGGTGCCTCAAGCTCATTGGCTGAAATCGGAAACGATGCACAGTAGCTCACCCATCTCTTTTCACCATGCAAAAGCTCCCTACTGATGCGGAATTCGAACTGCGCATAAGTGGAAGATCGAAATTACTGCCGATAGCTGTGACGCTACAAACTCGGGGGGTGGGGTGGGGTGGGGGCTCTTGTGCATCGTATCCGACTTCAGATAATGAGCTTTAGACCAGTTTGCAATACCAGCGGCAAATCACAATATTAGCGGGAATTTTAAATGCAGCCAGATACCAAAATTATCACCTTGTTACATGACATTGAAAGAATTTTATTAAGCATTCCTTTTAAATATCGCATTTTGTACATCTTCATCGCGTTGTTTTTGGTTGGTTACCATTGAAAATTGCCACTCTGTACCACTTTCAAATGTTTCTCAACATCTCTCGCTCTCTATGCAACATGGCGGCCAGCGACTTTACAAAGAAGTGCTCGTGCTGTGATCACGTGGTTCGTAACGCAAACTGGTGCTGTGCAGAACAATCAAAATTCGGTGCGCCGGAGTAATTCTCCCATTTCTTTTCACCATGCTTAAATAAACTCTTGAATTTTCTCTTCATGCTTAAACTCTATTTACGAATAGCGTGAAGTTGGCTGTAGCGCGTCTTGTTACTGCCTCAAGCCTTTCAATAGTGTTTATTACTTCGAGGAGTATTTGTTTTCCAAATCAATTTTCGAAGACCACACTCAATGTTCCCCGCAGAGGGGAATCGCGGTGACGGAGACTGCGGCGATTTCTGATGGAGAGACGACCACACGGGTCCCTGAGTTTCATGGCGGCACTCACGTCGCTAGCTTCAAGGAGTAGGCGATGCTAAGCTCCATGTTACCGGGCGTCGCCCGGTAACCCACCAGTTGGGCCCCTGACGCGTCCAGCTTTGGACAGGATTGGGTGAAAAACATTCCTCGGAATGCCGTGGAATCCACAGAGAAGCCCGACGGGGACAATGATACCACCCTGTTCCGGCGATACGCACGTCAATAGCCTAAAGGTGTAGACAGTGAGGAGACGGGAAGGGGTCCCCAAGCCGTCCGAACCTTAGTTCAGGTGGTCCCCTACAGGGCTCTCCGCTTCGTCGTGGCAGTGGGCCGATACTCTGGGCAAAGATGAAGTGTCCCGACGCATGTGAGTGGCGCATTGATTTGACTCCGGTACTAGCCTGGAGAGCTAGAAGCTCTGAGCTGGCAGGGCGGCCCCGCCCAGGCATTGAATGGGGAGGTAGCCGCAAGACAAACTGCGTTCCGGCGGGACTGATACCAGCCTGTCCTCGAACATCTGCGGCGGGGGCGGGGGGGAGGATAAAGGCACGAAACCTAAGGTGCCCACCCCGGGGAGTTGTGCCCCCTAGTAGCCCATGCAGGAAATCCACCACTCTCAATGTAGTGCTACGAAAATCCACCCATTATTGCGTAAAAATTCAAAAGTATAGTGTTTCATTTCCGATCTCTGAAAGGCAGTAGATGGAAGTCGCGCGGCCAGGAGTGATTTGCAAGTATCTGTGGCGCCCAGGAAAAGTGCCGGTGCAGGAGGTAGGTCGTGAGTGGAGCGGAGCGGAGAAACCGGGCTGGTGACGCAAGGGCCGTCTGCGCCTGCCCGGCGGCCGCGCCGCAAAGGGTTGGCCTGATATATCCGACTGACAGCCGCACCTCGGCCGGCGCTATCTTCATTTTCTGAGATGAACAATACATATGGGGACAAATGACTAGTGGAGAAAAATAAACCATCTTGGAGAGGCTAAACCCCCATCTTAAATTCTATACGTTTTCTGTAATCATTTTTAAAATGGGCGAGAAACAGTTGTAAACTTTTTTTTTTAATTTGAGTCGTAACGGGAATTCACTTCAACAGGAAGAAAACGATTCTTTGCATATATTTGCAACGAACACGATCAGACAAGTTCCCAGAGAAATTTTCGAGGAGAATTTTAGAAAAAGAATTTCAACAGACCTGGAGAATTTAATTTTTTTTTCAGATACGCTGCAACATTGTAACAAACGAAATAATTTTACTCGTGTCTCACATTTTTTGGTACCGAGAGCGAACGAAATTCACATTTCACATTCGAAGCAAATGTAAAATGCCTGACTACTCATAAACCGTATGGTGATATTGTGAGATCTCTTTTTGATACAACTAGAAATTTTCAACAGTGAACGTTTTGAGAATTATATTTAGCCCGGTGTAACAATGATATTAAGATTTCAAAAAGGTTGTTTCATACTAGCATACTTGAGTCTCACACATAATTTTCTATTTAACATTAAAAGGTCAAAATAGCTTCGCCTATGGATAACAAATATAGGCCTATTTCACGAATGGTATATTCGACAACACCCATTGAAAAAAAAAAAAAAAAAAGTTCCTGAATGATATGTTACAGGTACTACAGGCGCATATTGCCTTAAAATTTTTAACTCACATAATGACGTCGATATTGTCACTCCATCGGAGGTATTATGTAGGTGCCCTTGGACCTCCAATCAATCTGATCTAAGAGAAAAATGTATTATCACTGAGGAATTCAGTTATAGTTGTAGTTTCATGAGTAGATTCTTTGTAGATCTCAAGCACGGATCGACTATGCAATTGCGGAGTCGACAGTTGACGGACACAATACTTCGTGGTGTTGCAAAATTAGTTGCTAGTTATGCTTCCAAATCAACAATTCTGCATCCTGTACCTCTCGTAGATCACACACAACGTACCCCCCGTGGCTAAAAATAATCAATTACTTTTTTCTGTAAGTTATTAGATACACTACATATACAACTGAATTTCAATAGTGTTTACTCAGTCTCTACAAGCCAACACTTAATTTATTTCCGTGTAGATGAGAAATGCTTTGTGAGAACTCTGTATTTTACTCGATATTCAAATCTCCAGTATGCTCTCCTTACAAACCAATATTCGTGCATTCCCATTTTGCACTAAATGTATGTTATATATATATATATATATATATATATATATATATATATATATATATATATATATATATATATATATATATATATACACACACACACACACACACTACAGTATCACTCATTCCGAGGCCTGGCGACCCTTCCTAGCTCTTAGGAAATCGAAATGATGACAGGGTGGACAGCGTTGGTTTCATTTGCTCGGCATTCCTTCACGTTTCGAAACCTATCAACTACAGTATTCCTATGCAAATGTTGGCTGTCCTAATAACATGATGTGCAGAGTAGTATGACCCAAGATTTCAAATGGACCGAAAAGAAACTAATGTTATATCAGACTAAGGAATCCACGTAAATATGAACAATCGCAGTGTACTCATGAGCGTAACCAGGACCAAATTATGAAGGGGGGGGGATTCGATACATTTTCGGAAATCTTCACCAATACCCCGAAACGGAGGAGGGAGAGACGATATCACCTGCCGGAGACAATGCTCTTGGGTGTACTATTCACAAAAGCTGTGCGTATTTCGATCATTATTTTGAGAATTAACCATCAATTTATCTCGAGCAAACTGCTTTTGCAGACAAGGCTTGTGCCGTTTTTCTATTTTCCAGACGTATATCGTTTGCGAATGAACACAAAATAGAAATTATGTAATCATTTTCCATAAAAGTTTCATATCATTGAGAATTTTACAAATTTTGCGCCTGGCCAGACTACCCAGAACACATCTCCAAATCAACAATTGATAACAGGCATCGTGTTGAGAAATGGCACGGGATAGACACGCAGTGGCTCCAGTGGCGTAGTTGGGGGGAGGGGGCGGCCCGCCTCGGGTCACCAATTAGAAAATTTTATAGTTGGAATCACATAATTATTTATTTAAAAATTATATTTCGATTCCGAATTACATACACTTTTTAATATATTACAAATAAATGGCATGTGCAAATATACTTATATTTTTATTAAATAATGCATAAACTAGTATTCAGTAATATATATTTTTATCTTTAATTTATGGGTGTAACCATTAGTTTTGCTCTGGGAGACACTAACTGAAACTTCGCCACTGAATGGCTCAGAAGCGGTTCATTTACATTAGGAACGACTGCTTGGAAAATCTGGTCTACGGCATTCCTGCACGAACACCTGACAAACCGCTCGCACATTCCGCTCAGCCGCACTACCAGCTGAAGTCGCGCCGACGGAACATCCGTGCTTGCAGCACCAACTGATCAGGATCGGCTGAACGGATCCTACTAAATCCGCGCTAAAGGTGTGAGCGGCACACCTTAAACCAGAAACGCGAAGGTCATTACCTTCGGAAATTATACAACATTCACGTGAAGCAAGAGATAGAAACAGAACTGTCACTTTATAAGCAACATTAAAAAAAAGTGCTGTAATCACGTAGTTCAAAATATAGAAATGTATCTACCCTACTAGTATACTACTTAAATATTTTTTTAACTAAAAAATAAACCACTTTCACGTGAGACTATGTTAATGTGAACTTTGCTTTACTTCATGTTGAAGACAAATTTGACTCTTTTGAAGGAAACAGTTTCAGTTAACAGGTTTTTTTTTTTTTTGTAATTGTATTTTAAGGAAACGCTTAACAACTTGAATGAACTGCGAAACAAATCTCAATTGCAATGGTATATAACGAAATATTTCCATATACCTAAATTGACTATTTTATTTTTATATTTATCTAGAAAATGACTTACTGGTGGTGGCTGTCGCGGACGTCACACTTAAAATGCACATTAAAATTATCCAAAAACTATGCGTCACGCTGTCTCTAACCGAACCCATTTCTTCTGAACATCATCAGCTACTATTCCTCACGCACAATATCACAAAATCACACAGACCACCCAGGTACTGCCTTCCACGAGAGCAGTTTGACAACTGAACCAACTGAAGCTGAGGCGACCGACGTTGCCATGGGAAACGTTTCGACTCTTATATCGATACCTAGCACTGGAGATCGAGCTCTCCCAGAATCGATACGTCGTCCGCGTACACTTCGTCTTATAACAAGGCATTAGCAGCTTAAAAAAACACTTTAAATTGCGATCAATATTTTATTTCATACATAATTTGTTCATAAAGTAGCATCTGTTAAAATGTGAGAAAATAAGGACACTAATGCACTAAAATGGGTTTTATCTTCACTGTATTCTAAACAGGCAGGATAGAGATGCCTTTTGCATTTTAAATTCTCACCAATTATAAGAGAATTATACCCCCAAATGGATAGCAACTCCCAACATCCACTGGAATGGAATACAACAGTTCTAGAGCTTTATGTCCTTTTAACAAGGCTTTCAACCATATATTTGGAATGCACTGCAAGAAAGTGAGTCATTGGGATAAAAAAAGGATACCATATTTATGTCAAAACAGTCAACATTGTTCTAAGAACAAGTAAGCCTTGCAAAAGAATATAAAGTCCTAAAACAGAACCTTTATTAAGTCTACATCACAGGTCAATCAGCCAAAACCCACCAGCACTATTGTAGTACGTATATTTAAAACTGTGAAATGGTAAAAGGATCAGAAATAGTTCTTAAATCTCATTTTTGTAGTGACATTACATTTTCAACCTTTTAATACAGAATTCATAAAGAATAACAATGCATTCCTAAACGGCATTTTAATATCTTTTCAATACCAGGTTGCTTAACAAATAAACAACCATATTGTGTATTACCAATTCAGATGACTAGTTGTGCAAAAGTGCACAGGTAATTCTTTTGTTTTCCTCATAAAATATTTAAACAACACTCAATGTGCAAATTTACAAAAAAAACATCATTTCATTACAACAAAATTTGCACATAAATGGGACAATACTTAAAAAGCTGGTTTCTGATGAGGTATGACATTAACCCAAGAATATCATCATATAAAATAAGTATATTGAGACTTTTAGCAGCTGAAGATTGAAGGTCAGGAATAAGACAAGTTTTCTTATGTATGTTTTCTTTGTTTCTCATCGACGATAAAAATAAAATGTTAAATAAAATATTTTTAACTTTTGAGTTGCCTTTAAGCAACTTGAACATAAATTTCATTACAATACTTTCTCATACATAAGATATTTAAAGAAAAATTATCATACAACTATGTGACAATTTAATTTCTCTTTCCCCAGAAACCAGCAAAACAAATTAAATTAAAATTTATATGTGAGATAATGACAGTGACAGACCTCAAGACTCAAACATCTGAAATGAAAAACACAATATATACATATACACTGGTTATACATGGGTGCTTCATCCAGACAGTTTGTTATTTGTTAATATCATTCTGGAAAAAGATTGATACAATTTGATGTTGAACTGTTACTGATTAGCTGTATCAAATCAGCTAATAAAGCTAACTCCACTTAACTGCTACATAATCCTTTCTTGTTTATTGCACTGTAATTAGATACAGTAAAGATAAAAGTATAGCAGGTATTTAAAGTAATGAAAAACTTCTGAAAGTATTAAGGAAAGTATTATGTCTAACAAAAAACATACTGTCTATATCAAAATAAGACGATCATAATTTCTGTGATGACCTACATATACAAGAAATACAATTCTTTACTAAAACTTTCCATTATTTTCTATTTACAAGTAATTTATTGAAGTGCATAACCACTTAATGTTTCTTTGCTTCATTTCATTAACACAAGAGAAACACTGAGATACATTAAAGAAAGCACGATTCAGATGTAATTTGGCTACTGGAACACAGCCATTTACTGTTCATTTTGTACACATCAGTTTTACTTCTTTCTCACGTTTTATAACAGAGTACACACAATTAAAAATACACTTCTCAAGAGCACAACAAAAATTAAATTTCGAGTGTACTTTTTGAAGACATGTTTAGAGTCACAATCAGAAGTATTGTCTACATTTTACCTTACTGTAAGTCCAAGTCTTGTAACAAAACTATACACACACACACACTCATTCAATAACTTGCTCACCAGATGCACAGTAGAAAATGAAGATACAACACACGGACACATCAAGTTTAGCATATGTTCATTGCGTCCTTAAAAAATAAAGTTCTAAGTTAAAACATGATTTCTGAAAGAAACACTGTCAAAACAGCCTATGATCTTATATTATCATTTCACCTCTCTATGCGACCCGTGAAATAAATTGAAGTATACAATCTTCTACAAATGAGCCTACTTTGTAGCGATTTGCCATATAGTTTCACCAGTTTACAGTTTACTGCTTTCAAACAACAGGAGGGAAGGGATGATCAAACACTTCAAGCTATTTGCTTTAGGATATTCACTGATATAACACAGGTACTGCGATGTGGTTTTCAAGAGTTGGTTATTACGTAGGAAGTATAGTTTCTGAAGTATAGGCTCCGTTCTGAAAGAAAAAAAAAATGCAAAATACTATTTCACTCAGAGGGATTAAATTAATATAAGAACACTTATTTTACTAAATCATCAAGTAACTCTTCTTCAACACATGTCAATATTTATGTCCTAGATACCCTCCCATACCATTTCTCTAACCAATTCAATAATGCAGGGATAGAGATCAACAAAAGAACTCAGATTGTTTAATTTGCTCACATTCCTTTTCCCTAATAGTAACCAGTGGGTAAGGGAATTTTTCTTAAAAATATAATGTAATACAATTCTAATTCAATAAGAACATTGAAGAATGTCTTAGGATTTGTAATTACATAATAACCCAAAATTTAGAAACAATCCTTACATATCGGAAAATATAATTGTTCTTGAGCACTTTTACATGTCTTTTATAGCACTGGAAGGAGAGAAATGGTTTCGCCAACAGCAAGACAAAAAAGGAAACAGATCATTTATATAAGAATTTATTCTGATATTTCAAGTTTAATTACTATGCATATTTACAAATAAATGATGTCTTGTTTTTAGACCTAGGCACCATGGAATTTTCAAATCTTTAACACAGTATTACAAGATAAGATAAAGAGAATGAACAGAAAATGAGATAATTTGCATATCAAAATCAAATATAATCAAATCAATTACCAAGAAATATTTAGGCTGATTAAATTTGAATTTTAAATATAATTACAATTTCACTGGTATCATTGTACATGCATCACCACTCTCAAAGTAGTTCAGAGATTTTTTTGCAAGGTGTGAAATCTAAAGTTTAAGAACATAAAATATCTTCTGAAATGGAAATGTATGTTAACTTGTAATCAAAACTGCAATTGTGTGGGTTGAAACTACACTGAGTGATCTCTCCTTTTTAACCATGGTCTTGCTCATTCACTCACCACTGCACCTAATTGCGGACAGTTTTCACTGCTCTCTAGAGAGCATCACATCAATTATTATTGTAACTTCATTTTAGCAAGAAATACATTCATATTTACTATAATGATGCAATTTACACTAAATTTAAGGTAACCTTTTTCTAGCAGGTCTGCAAATAATAATGCATCCTGAACATCGTCCAAAACACAATATAGTTCTTTTTAAAGAAAACCCTAGACTAATGTGTGAAGAAGTTGATGGTGCTACCACTATGACCTGGGATTTCTCCTTTCAGAACTATCTGATTCATCAAAAACAATTAATTCCTTAGCACAACTAACTTTTTAAAATTAAAAACAACAACAACAACAACCCACACACACTTAACAGTGGCATACCATAAGGAGTTCCTGTTTCATATCACCATGCATAATTGCTTTCATTCAACTGACACTCTCTTACAACCAGGAAATCTCGAGTTCCAATGGCAACCCACAATAAGCTCTCAAAATTTGTTTTCAAAAAGGTCTTTCTAGGCAAAAATTTGCGTTTCAGAAACACACAAACACTCCAGAAACATGTAAACTGTTTATTAGTTACAAAAGAAATTAATATATTTGTTCACAAAGAAAAATTAACACAGAAATTAAAAAAGCCATTGAATTTATAAATTGGATGCTTTTTATTTCTGAGTTAATTTTTCTTTCTGAACAAATATATTAATTTCTTTTGTAAATAATAATCAATTTACATGTTTCTGAAGAGTTTATGTTACTGCAATGCACATTTTTGCACAGAAAGAATTTTTTCAAACCAACTTTTGAGTGCTCACTGCAGCTTAGCCATTTTAAATATCCACTGAATTTATTAGACAAAATATGCTTAAATTGTCTTAAGAGCTTATTTTCGAAGTTTTGACGTTTCCTTCCCAGATATTATGTATGTGTATGTATATGTGTGTGTATGTAAGCATGTGTGTGTGTGCGTGTGTGTATGTACCTCAAAAACTGAAAATATTTTACCTGAAATTTGCGGAAAATAATTATATGATGCTAAATGCATATATACTTTGAATTATTTACAGTGCCCTTTGACAGTTCATCAGTTGTTATGGTGTCATCCAATCGGGAGTTTGAATGTTCATGTAGAGACTTTTAAGTTCCCAATTGGATGACACTGTAACAGTTGATCCGACAAGGGACACACTAAATAAATTTAAGTATAGCACACACATTGGTGTTCTCCGGGTAAAGAATGGTATTGGTGTGCAACTGATATCACGATTACACTAAGTCAACCATGTCACTTGATAATTGTAATGAAACATCACTGATTACCTACCACATTTGAGGCATTAATTTGTTCTCTAATTTATTTGTGTGGAGGTGTCAACACAGTAAATGCTGAAGGTTTTGGATTTACTGTTAGGTTATAACATGGTGTTACCAAGTGACCACAAATTAACAACCACCTTGCAATTTAATTAGTAACTTTTATATTTTATACCTATTTATCTTTTTGAATATTAAATAGTAAATATTGTTGATAATAGAATGGAACATGTAGGGCAAATATAATTATTAAATATGTTAATTTTATATTATTGAACAATGAATTCAAACACATTCTACATCCAAAACATAAACAGAAAAAGTTTCAGAAATCATTCAATTCATATAAATTGCTCGCACTACTCCCACTTAGACTTATTTCACTTCTCACTTACAGACTCACTTCACTTCATTTATAGACATTGCTTGTTGTTTTCTAGATAATTCTAGAGCATAAATTCATTTGAGGTAGTTGCAGTGAAACAGTAAGAAAAGTGTAAGTCACAGTCATAATTTCATGAATGTCAATACCAGGAGAATGACTACACCTATAAATTGAATTGTCTTTGGAAGTTAGGGCATGCATCTACAATACTCCGTGGTAATCTCACATTTGATCTTTAAATATCACATCCTGCAAAACCTCTCCATTACCAAATAAATTTTCAACACCTTGTTACCCACACTGACTCACAGACAGTGTAATTAACAAAACTTTATCGGTACACAGTACAAATGGTCATTGAATCTCAATTTTTCATTCATCAAAATTGTTACCCATGCACTTTAACAATTACTGTGATTTATCTCGAAACCATACAAAAACTAAAATCTGATCCCTGAGAAAACCCAACGAACATTTTTCTCAATTAAAACTAAATAAAATAATAATTTTAGAGTATTTACTAAGATGGATAAAAGCTCACTTCGGGCATGAAGTTTACTGACAATATAGAACTGTATTATACAAAATTCAAGTAAACAATTTAACAAAGAAAGAGCAACTACCTTGTGTTTCTGACATCGAGCAATATAGGATTCCTCATTTAGGTCCCAGCCTTGGTCCAGAGCACATCCATAATGTACACGTAAATCACAGGCACGCCGCACACAACCAACATTGGCTCCACCTTCACCACATTTGCTACATATCTGTAAAATATTAATAATTATATTAAAATGCTGTGATTATAATCATATTAAAAAATAACACTCGGTAACAATATAAACATATATTGATTGTTGTCTTTCTACTTTAGTGCTTACCGTACGCACAGAACTCCAAACTGCTTCCTGCAAACCAACTATGTGTGAACCCACTAAATAAACACCAGCTGCCCACACAGCACAAGCCTCATGAACCCAAACTTCAAAACAACCTTCTTCCTTACCCCCTCCATTTGGGGCAATGGGTATCATGCCTCGCATAGGTATGTCTGTGGACTGACTTCTTTTAATCTGAAAGATTCATGATTATTATCGAATTACACCACTGAAGAAAACAAATGAAAAGTTAAGTACAAATACCCATAAAAAATTGATAAAATGTGCCCAATGGTATTAATATAACACATACTCACCTTTTTAGACATTTTCTGATGAAACTGCTCAATCATTTCTGCTCCCCGTAAGCTCTTTTTGTTCTTGTTTCCTTTCTTCTGAGCTTCTGTAATATCTCTTTCATCAGCAGATGGTTCACAACCACTGAAAGGATTTCCAGCTCCTTCATCACATTTTTCTTTTCCAACCAAATATGGGCCAAAAAGATCACCACTGCCAATAGTCCCTCGGTCTGTTTTCGTATGAGGTCCTTGTTTACAAAATACACATATCCATGTTGGATCAGTTGTAACAGAGTCGTATCGAGCTGATAGGGTGCTGCTGAAAAGGCCTACACCACTTCCCCCAGCTCGAGAGACTTTACCTAGAATATTCAAAATACAAATAGTAAACCAACCATTTTAATTTTTAAAATGTAATACCTAATTCTTATGATGCAAATATTAATCAAATTTACCTCTGTATTCCAAGTCATTATGGTATACTGTGTTCTTTCTTCGGGTATTATTGTTCACTTGTTTTTTGTTGCTGCCTTTGTCATTACCATCTTCATCTTCACCTCTTGAAGGAGCATTTATAATTGTAACACTGTAAGGGCTTTCTCTGGGCCCCTCAACATGCACTACAGGTCCTCGTGATCTACTACTACTTGTATTACTACCACTATCATATAAAGCTGATGCTTGGACAGAAGTTCCTGATAATAATTCAGATTTCATTAAGCCTGCACCTTTCCTTTTCAGAAGTGGACTGTCTCTATTATTCTCACCAAGAAACATCTTGGAACGTTTTAGTTTCTTTGCCTGACTTGTACTAGGACCATCTTCAAATGGTCTTTTGGGTTGTTTCTTCTTTTTCTTCTTTGGTGTACTATCTACAGATGAAGTACCAAAGATACTATCTGATGACCTTCGACTACTATTACGAGAACCTTTTGGTCTCCCTCTTTTCAGAGTTCTCTTAACTTCTGATGTAGATGTTAATGTACTCAAACTTTCCAATGCCTTAACCACAGGTGATTCTTCTGTGGGTGCAGGAGAGGAGTGGACCACTTTTAGTTGAGTTTCTGGTTCACTAGTTTCGACAATTCCAGCAAACATCTTTTCTAATTCATTTTCAACTTCAATAAAGGGATTCTTGGTTTCTGTCTTTACATCTTGAATTTTGTCATTCTCTGACACTAAAATTGAGTTTCCTGTTTTTTAACATTTTCTTCATCTGTTGCAGGCAAAACTAGTGTCAGCTGCTCAGTTGATTCTCCTCGAAGCCCTATCTCACTTTTGACATTTAAATCACTGTGCAAATCCTTTGCTATTGCTTCCACAGTTTCCTCTGCACATTCATCAGAATTAACAGAAGGTTCAGGTAAAGGTGCAGGTTCATTCTTGATTTCCTTAACATCAGAGTCTTCAATTTTTTGGGTTTCATCAACAATAGCATCATCGGCAGATGTATTCTTTGTCCCTTCACTGTCACTTGATGATTTTGAAACCCTAATGGGTTTATCAAGTTTTCTTTTTCGACGAGGTTTACCATTTTCCACATCATCACTGTTACTAAAAGTGGGAGAAACAACATCATCCTCTCTTGCTGTAGGAGGTGATTTTTGTGGAGTGGCAGACTTCACTTGACAACTACCAGGAGATGGAACACGAATTTCTTGACTGCAGCCATTACTACTGTCTTCATTAGTTGCAGCCGGAGAAACTATAACTGATGCTGGGGCAACTACTACTGTACTAACTGGTACCTGAGGAGGTTGTTCTGACGTAGTAACAGTGGTAGTTGTAACAGATGAAACTGCAGGGGCAGTTGTGGTAACATTAGATCCTAATTTCTTGGTTCCACATTCCACAAGGTTTTCTAATATGGAATCTACTTTCTTGGTCCTTTTGTTTCCACTTTTTGGAGATCTCACTGGTGACATGTTATCTTTCACTGAAGATTGAGGGGAAGGAATAGATAAACTATCTTCAGATTGCTTGGATGTGCTGGTGCAATTGGCTGGTATTGAAATATTTGAAGTAGATTCAACAGATGTCAGGGAAGGTTCTACTACATTTGATCGAATAACAGGGTTTGTTCTCTCCTGACTGTCAGCAGATTGAGGTCTTGATTGAACAGGTGTCTCTCTATCAGAAAGATTTGATGCTTTACTACTGTCAACATGGTTGTCATAAGAACCAAGAGAATGACACTCCTTTTCAGTCTTTGTTTCACTGCTTTGCGGTGAAAGACTTGATGATGATGATGATGATGATGAGGCAACAGTAGTCACAATCTGAGGAGAACTTTTTGGTTTATCCCGTGGAGGTGTTTGTGCAATAACACTGACAGGTTCTTTTGAAATTGGGCTCTTGTTCTCAACAATTCCTTTTGTTTTATTGTTGTCTTTATTATTTACAGAGTTTTCTGATGGAGAACTTTGTGAGGGAGCTATAATAGTACTGCCTATGCCACTGTCAGAACTAACTTCACCGTTTAAAGGAGTAGGTGGAGATGTGACATTTGTGCTACTAACAGTCGCAGATGAAGCAATTATACTTCCATTCCTCACAGAAGAATGTTCAGGCTGTTTCTCTGCCCGAGTTAGAGGAATAGGAGCAGACTGTTGGGGCATTCTTGCATACACCTCACTGCTTGCAGAAGAGAGGTCAACAGTTTCTTGCTGGTGTGCTGCTGTTGGGGTCTGTGCACGGTATGAACTGGATGGCATTGATGGAGATGATGAGGAGGAGGCAGCTGCAGCAGCAGCAGCTGCATTTCTGTTCATATCTTGATTGACCAACATTTGCAAGCTGTATAATGGGTTGCCAGGGCCTCCTGGACCACTGTTTCCGCTGGCACTGCTACTCCCACTGGGCTGTGGGTGAGCTGATGCAGGAGGAGCTCTGCCTCCTTCATGAGAACCAGGAGCCTTGGACACAGGCATCCCCAAATTGTTCCAAGCTCCTGGCACAACTGAATGGTGTGGAGAGTGCCTGTCAGAACCCCCTGAACTACTCATATGAGCGTGCTGGGGAGGACCTTGCATTCCTCTGCCTGGTCCCACCATTGATGGATGTGGAGCTGGGTAGTAGCCAGGTCCCTGTGGTGGTCCTCCCATTCCCCCATGCATGCCCATTCCTGCTGGAACAAACAATTCATGAATGAAACTCACAAATAAAAAATGAAAAGCACTTAAAATTGAATGTGCTATTAACAAGATTAATTGTATAAACCTCAGGTCTGCAACCCATCACTCCTGATCACTTGCCATATGATTTCAGGTAGCTCATGGGATTTTTTTTTGGTGAAGCCTTGTTTTTGGTTCTTTAAGTTGGAAGTATCATCACAGGAAGGCACCATGTGATAAGAAACAAAGGAGCATTCACTATTTACAATATATTAAACTTAACGGTCTTCAAGAGCACTTGCAAGTCAATAGTGTATTTGAATATGACCTAACAATAGCATTTCCTCATTATGAAAAAAGACTTCAAAAATTCTTTCAAGAATTCCTCTAAGAAGTACGGTTTCTTTATGGGGAGCCGGAACGGCCTATCTCGCCAATGTTAATGTAAGGAACATTTTCTCAGAAACTATTTAATTTACATACTTGAAATTTTATGTGAGTAGATTCATTATTTTATAAGTATTTTAACGAAGCAGTTTTTAAAAATATTACTAGTTTTTATATAATTTTTTGTTCATTGTAATCGATTTGTTCTCAAAAGTATTAACATTTATAACAATATTGTCTAAAGTATTTATGTTTTATAAATCCATCCCGTTAAAGATTATAAAGTGCTGTGCTACATGCTCTGTTAAAAGTTAAGCATCCTCCTATTAGTAGTTTTTCAAAATATGTTCCCTAAAGATGAAAATTTTAAACTTACAGGAAATGGCTCCTAAAGTGTTCAGTGCATTCCTGATACATATGCTGGATAAACAAGAGCATTGATATTTTGATGCTATTAAACCCTCAATTCTTACCAGAAACAGCGTGTCCAACACTAAACAGCAAACTTTACTTTTTCTCACAACGAAAGAAAAAAAAAAAGAACCACCCCACCAACAACGGTCAAACTACACCCACAATGTGTTGAAATGGCCACGCCCATTTTCACTCTACACAACTTCAAAATTAGAAATAAAATACTTAGAGATAACATAAAGATGAAACTTGGCTTGTTTAACACAGAAAACTATTAAATACTTAATGATCCAAAAAAGTAAAAATTATATTTTCATCAATTTTGCCCATTCTGGATCCCCTTAAATTGCAATAAAATTATCTTCTATGAAAGTTAATTTAAGTATATAAATAATGAACAATCCTTTTATAGTGCCTCATATTTTGCAGTAGATCATCTGTAGCTAATCATTTTATTAAGAAGCTCTCATACATTCACAGGTTGCTGACAATGGGTTTAAACAATGAATAGACCTATTAATCCTAGAACTATAGGAGGGAGATGAGAAATCCCTTCTACCTGCATCTTTCATTTCTATTTTATCTCTGTTGTTTCACACAACAACCTTTTAAACAATGCAGTGTGTCTTGTGTTTTCCAAGGTTTAAAAATTAAAACCTTGAAAACAACACACGGTTTTTCTTAACCTACATTTCTGCCTGTGGCTCCTTTGCTTTTTTGCAAAAATATACCTTTTTTATGTTAAATCATTGTTATTTTTTTATGTTACTAGTTAAATCTCAAATTGATGTTTCAGAGCTCTGTATTTTGATATCAATGATTACAACTAAATTTTGATAATAATGAAATTTCCTTTGGCCTTAGTATGTTTTTAGACCTAAAAGTATTTAAAAATGTTGTTGAATGTGGTAACAATTGCTATCAATTACTTCTAATACTCAAACGTTTCCAACAAAGCAAATTCAAATCGCCAGTAGCATTGGTGCAGCAAAGATGTAGGTTCAATGATTCTTCCTCTCAGTAAGTTGAGGAAATTAAGAAATGCATAATGGCTCTAGAGCAACCTAAACAAATTCGCAAAATCTACTCGAGACCAATTAAAAATTACGCAAAATCTAAAAACAACATTAATCTTGATTATTTTAAAAATTTTAACAAAAAAGATTCAAAAATATCAATACATCAATAAACCACTAAATCACATCACATCTTTAAGTGACTGAAGCAAATAAAGCCAAAAATATTTTATGAGTTAGGAGTAACTGAAGTACAAAGCTTTTCAACCCTTCCAGATTCAGCTCCTAAATATTCGAGCACTGCTGAACCGTCACAAGTGTAAGACTCAGAACTCAGAGAGACAATTAAGATATTATTGTCTCTTATTAACATTAAGAGAGATTCAATGTTTCACAATCAGAAAAGAAATTTCAGAAACCATGCAAGTAATACATTTGTTTCAGAAGATACAGTCTTTAATGTAAATACCAACTATTGTAAACAATCTCGTCATAAATTAATATTTTATTTCCTGGATTGCAATACTTTCGAGTAAAAGCACACATTCTTTCATGCAATAAATTCTCGTATAGAAATCAAATACACAGAGAAAATATAAGGAGAACTTGTATGCTCAAATTCTCTACAATTATGAATATTCTTTATCTACTTACAAGTCTTGAGAATAATATACCCATATGTATTTTTTACTGTTTTCCAACACTGATATTTTGGATATTCACAGAAAATTTGCTATTCTACTTTTGTAATGCACAACTGTCATTTAGTGTTCCACAGAAAAAAGAAAGGCTAAGAAAATGTATTATTTTATTTAATTTTACAAATTGTAGGAATTTTACAAGCATGCAGAGCCAATCGAGAAAGGTTTGTGCATGTGTATAAGTGGGAAAAGGCAATTTCAAATTGGATGTCACCCCTTTTAAATATTTTTTTAACAAATTAGCTTGAAAATCAATGTGAATTTATAACAAAAATACTACTTTGCAACAACAATAAATGGTAATTATTTTGAACAAATTAAGAGCAAATATTTTAATATCTAAAATATTATTTGTATGGAGAGTTTGAATGTACATTGTTTTGAAGTACATCACTAAAGAAAAATAAATGAAAGGTTTTAATTAATTTTGAATCCTTTAAGTTTTTATGATAGTTTTGTTTTATTGATCCCCTTCCCACGATTTAGAAAAATTCTTCTAAGTTTTCTAGTAACTCCCTGGCATTTCCAGGTTTCCCAGTTATACTAAAGCATTAGAAATGAACATACAAGTTTTGAGAAATTGACCTGATTTGTTAGACATATTAACCAAAACCAATCTCTCTTTTGACACTTGGAGCAGCACAGGAATTTGAAAATGTGATTACAAATAGAAGTCAATTGAAGTATTAATAGAATCTTCCTCCATATTCCCATTCTTTAATGTAACAAAAGACCATATTGTGTTTTTTTCACTCTCCCCCTTTTCTTTCTTTTTTTTCTTTTCTTCCATTTGATACAATTCACCAAAATAGGTTTTGTTCAAATGTGCTGCTGCACTTCTTCATCCAACTGTTCTCTGACCCTTTAAGACATTAGTGTCAATGAAGGAGATTTAAAATACAGAAAAAACAATTTTGGAAGTTTACGACTTCTTTTTGCACAATGAAGATAGATCTTGAAATGTCAAGAGCAGCAATAAAAATGTTAATGATCAATTTTTATTTCAGATATACGTACGTATATACTGAGTAATTTATGTAGTATAGAGAAAGGTGTGATTGTGAAAATATTTTTTTAAATTTTTGGGGTACTTTACACGGAACTTCTGGATATCTCATATTGTCAATATTTACATAATCTTCATATATTCTTATACATTATCACGTCTGTGAACATAATTGCTTGAAATTTACTTATGAAGTTTCTCAAAAAATCGAAAGTTTTGGGAGAAAATGAGTTTTAAAATGCACATTTTCAGAAACGCAAAAACATTTTCTTAAAAAGGCTTCAAATTTTCCAATGAAAACATACATCTATGACAAGATTTTACTTATATAATAATCTTGACATCATATTCCCATCCTACCATCAAGAGTCAGAAAAACTGAGAAAATGTGAAAAAGTATTTTAAATACCGGAGATTGAGACAAAACCAAAAAGACAGTCCAGACTACAGCCATAAGGAAACTACCTAGTACAAGAAAGTCTATGCTATATTGTAGCACTACTAGTTCATAATAATTGATTTATATAAAACTAGCTTGTTTCCCGCTCTTCCACTTTCAAATAAATTTTAGAATTCAGTTTTAAAATTAATATTAATAGAAATCTTATAACAAATCCATGCACTCAACATTTTCTTAGGTCTAGGGAACCTTCAACTAAGGTCATTTATGTCCATGAGGAATGATTTTATGAAAATACGATAGCAATAATGACAGAAATGGTGGAATAAGAGGCAGGGAGAACACAAACAGTTCAAAGAAGAGTAAAATGTACAAGCCTGCTTTAGCTAAAAACTTTGTAATTGTAATCTTTCTTTTAAATATTTATCTTCCTTCTCGCATTTTAAAATATAAACATTGTAATAATAACTTTTGAAATCTGTGTAAGGGAAAAAATTGTAGTTTTTATGAATTATTATAGTACTCTATGGAAAATGTTAAAATTACTGAACTTAATGACAAGTGAAGCAAAGTTGGTACAAAGTATCACCAGCATCTTTCGTAGTAGGGAACGGTGGATAGTATTTTCAAGTACATTCAATACTTTAATTTTTTTCATTCAATAATTTAATTCCACTTTTCTTTACTCAAGACAGTTTCAATATACCATATAACAAAGATAATTATTATTTCAATACTAAACATTTTAGTATTCAAACATTATTTTTACCTGCTGCGTAACTTGAATTATATGCAATATTAAAAAAGAAATAATTTACTTCATAATAATGACATTTATTTTTCATGTGTTCATATATCTAGTAATTTCACGTCGTCCATTATATTCTATAATGCTAAAGCTCATATGACCGACGTAAAATATAGCGAGTTTCTTTGGGTATGTAACCCCAATTTTCATACAGGTTATTTTGATACATGAAGCAAAATAGTTTGCTTGTTTCCTAAAACTAAAAGCACGTTTTCTTTCTTTCCTTCTTTCTTCTCTCTCCCATCTCATTTAATCTTAGAACATTTGTTTCCGCAACTTTCACAAATTGAACTGTAACACAATAATATTATTTCAAATGAATAAAAAATTTCAAGTAGATAAAAATTTGTGGTCGCATTCCAAGGCATAAGTACATCATTTATTGTGGAAATTTTTTATTGGAGTGCTCAGACTGGTTGCCAAAATCATCAATTTGGAGGACCAGAGTTTATACTGGATTTTCCCTTCTAAAAGGGTTGCTTTTGTCAGCTAAGGTTTCCCATGCAACCCATTCTGATACAACCGTCTCTTTGTTGGTCGACTCAGTCTTCTGTAGAGATTGCTTCTGACTACCACATGAAACCCATGTGACTCAAAATTCAGGCTAAAAAAATAGTCGAAAGAAGAACATTGAAAAAATCATACTAGACTACAAAAAGTGAAGAACTCAAAAACATATAAAATGAAGATCTATGACACAAACATGAATGATCCACCAAAAACACTTCCTTGCAATTTCTATACGAGGTAACTGTTAGGTGGAAATAACCAACATTCAACTTCCTTTCTTGTAGCACAAAAACACAATCAAAACTCAATGGCAAAATGTCCCCAGATGTCACTAACAAAACCTATTCACTGAACTGAAAATTATGCCCTTGCCACACACACCTGCATACCCCCCCCTGAAGATTTTGGCAATAGATCTGAGCCCTCATCTATAGTCAAACTCTCAACAAAAAAATTATATACTTACGCCCTGAAATTAAAACACAATTTTTTTTAATCTACAAAATTAGAAATAGTATGTTTGGTTTGAGTTACAGTAAAAGTATATTATGTGTACACACACAATACTCTGGCACTAGAGCCTCACACAATGGACATGTCATGGCATCCCAGCTTCGTGGTTATAGGCTTGGGAGACCTATCAGGTCATATCCCATTACACCACCTATTTGGCATTTTCTACCCGAGAGAAGCATCCATGTTGTCTATCAGCTATTTGAACTGGAACACAACTGTGAGAAGCGACGGTTTAATTTCAACCCTATCCAGGGACCAACCTGGGGCAGGGTAGCAGCATGGAAAGATACCTCTCTACCTATGAGCCATGGGAGGGGATATAGAAATGGGAGTGGTATACAAATACATCAAGGGTAAGGCATGGAAGTTTTGCACAAATATCGCTAGACCTGCCCAGTGCCTTTCTGAAACAATGCACTAGTATTAACTGCAGAAAACGCTGGCCAAATCACAAAGGTTTGGCTTCATTGGTCGAAATTTATATTATATATATATATATATATATATATATATATATATATATATATACATACATACATACATATATATATGGCACTTCAGGTGACTGGGCAGGTGACTAGTGATGACCACGCGAAACTGTCATATCTCATCCCTTATACACACACAAGGCCTTATTTGCCTGTTTTTGTGCTACAAAAAGGTCATAAATGTAGGTTATTTCTCCTTATAATTGTTCCATTTACATTTTTCAGTGTTTGCTATATTAAAGAAAATATGGCCAGCTTTCACCAAACACAAATAAAAACGATTGCCAAAAAACACGCTGCACACTCAATGAATGAAGACTCATCATAGACGCACCCAAACTCTGCATAGCTTTGAACACCCATCCATGAGATTATTCAATTAAATCCCTTCTGATGAGAATAATAATAAATTTAAAAAAAAAGATATGCAGTAAACACATTGGAAAGAATGGGACAAAGAACATTTCTCCTCAGTGTGTGAAAACCAGCCCTATCTTTTCTAGATGTACACTAGCCAAATAACTGATACATTTGCTAGTCAAGAATATTTTTCATGCACTGAAACAACATTTTAATTTCATGAAATTTACCTCAATAAATCTTTGTCATTCTAGTAAGTAATCAAATTAGGTAAACTGACTAACGTTTTCTGTTTAATGCATAAACATAATAATCACTACACTACTGTTTTGCAGTACAAAAGTAAACATTAAAGAGAACCTTTATCATAACAAAACATTTCACTGAAATTATCTGGTAGGCCTAATATACAAATAGTTACAACTGATGCCAAAGTTTAAATCCTATAATTATCATGATTAAGTGAAATAGTGCATTATAATGAAAAAACCTTCTGATTTTGACATTTGTATTTTATGAAAAAGTATGGTGAATGTACATGTGTTATCATTTATATTACATTGTCCTCTGAGTGGACAATTTTCCTTTACAATAAAGAAAAAACATATTTTTACAACACACTTTTAAAATAATGAACTCTTGATTAATATTTGGATATATAAAGCTTTGTACTTATCAGCTCCTCCTGACTTTTCTTTCAAAGGAAAATAAGATAAAAAGCAGTGCATAAGATAAATCTTTTGAAAAGCAAAATCCACTTATCTGCTAATTTACCATAATATTGTGGTCGCTGACCTTGAGACTGGCCCGCACCAGGGTGACTCCACGAGGGAATCCCATGACCCTGGGCTGATTGAGGACTTCCCATGGGAGGATGGCGACTATGATGGTGAGCAGGGAACTGCCCTGACATGACAGTGGTTTAGGAAGAAGCGGATGGGGAGGTTAGTGATTAATTTGAATAAGGGATTTACGAGAATGGTGGTAAACACAGCTAGCAGCAAGCACTCAAGTGGTGATCAGGAACTACAGTGGTAATCATCTGGAACTCTTCCTTAAGACCAAATTTGGTGACAGTAGGTTCAGAAGGATGCATAGTAATCTGAAACCAAAATGCATATACTGCAACAGCAAACACACATTCTAAACTGTCGTAGCTGACACCATAACAAATCTTTCCTTTTCAAATCAACAATAAACATAAATAATTTCACTGATTTATAAAAACAACTCCACGTCTTTTTCAATCTCTTTTTCTCCATAGAATCCAAGAAAATGGTTTCACAAGGGACTTTTCATGAATCTACAGTCACACCTGATAGTTAGAAAAACATATGTATTGTCTATTTAACAAGAAATTGTTTTACGAAGACTCAGAACCGTTTCAGAGGAAACTTATTTGTGATCAGACATATTAATTAAACCACTAACCTATCAATAATAGTTCTGGCAACATATCTAATTCTTCCTGTTTAACCATCAAATTAAGTGTACATAAAATATTAATATTTTTACAAAATGTACTCCATTGCAACAGCACGTAAAAGATGGATGTGGAAATAAAAAGTTTTTAGTAAATGAACTTTTATATCTATTGCAAACAAGTTAGAAAAGTAGGCAGAAATCGATGTAGACTTCTATTCCGTAGATGCCATGACCAATAGAAACTGAACTAGGCCTATCAATGCACTGAAGACTTTAACAGTTTAGAAAACTAAGATTTCCATCACAGACCACATAAAATGAAAAAATTCCACAACCCCTCTTAAGAATTGTGAATGTGTCCTGTGGGGGAAAAAATATCAATACCTCTTCACTGGGTGCACCAAAAATGAAAACAATGTCCCTAGCAGATTATGAAAAAAGTATATACTGCATTTGCTAGTGTATAAGACACACTTTTTTCCATCAGTAACTCGATAAAAAACAGGACGCTTCTTATACCACAGAAGGGGAAATTTTGTAACAATGTTTAGTATATAGCATTACAAAAATAATTTTTTTTACACTGAAAACAGAAATTTGAATTTCTACAAAACTGATTATTACTGAAGCTAACAGTATTGCAAGAAAAAAGAATGTTAACAATTTTGTAGAGTCGGCACAGGGTAGAAGATATATGAAAAGGCATGATCTTTCCATGGGTACTAGAAAAATATAAAGACTCCCGGCAGAACATGAAGCATTGCTTTTGATCATTGTTTTTCACAGGTAACACTTTCCATTCCTCTCAATAAAAATAATAATAATAAAATTAACATTAAAAGAATGAAATTATTCTTGAAACAAAAAAGGGGTGCATCATATACACCGGCAAACATAGTGATGCACGTTTGTGCCCTATTCCATTATTTTAATGACTACTTCATCTTAACACAAACTGCTGAACATCTTATAAGTAAACATAAAGGATATGAACTTCATTACAGGTAAATTACTTTTCATTAGCCAAGTTCACACAATTTCATCATTTCAAAAATTTCAATTCTCAATCATTTGATTAAATGCTGTTTTCAAGAATTATGTCTTAAAAACCATTGGTGTTTTCCCTATTAAAATATTATATACATTTTAGAAAATTTTCATTCAAATACAACCTTCCATGTGGGAAAAAATTATCACCATTGCCGACTTCAGCATTTACAAAAATAAATTATAAACCTAAATATCCTTCAAATTTTTTTGCACAAACAAAATCTCATCCATGTTGTTCCTACAAAGCACTCCCAACCCTTTCCTATAGTCCAATTAAAATAAGTTGGTGATTGACAGCTGCACGAGATGAAAGGACGCCTCTCCCTTTTCTATGGAAGCTGCCAATCAGGGAGTGAAAACGTGGCAAGTCAGGTCGCCGAGCTGCTACTGATATACTGGATACACATGAGCATTATGCAACGAATTTTCTCTCCCATCCCCACATTTCTGTCTTTGCTGCGTGTGCATTCTGTTCTGTGTTGTAACAAGTTGTGTTGAGGTTAGTCGTTCCACAACAAGCTGTTGTTCCATACAATATGACTATATGACTGGTTCCTATTATATGTATTTATTTCACATGTGTAATTTTGTGTCCCAGGAACACATGCTCAGTGGTACGCAACCTGGCAATGTCGTTTCTTTCCACTTGTAACTGTCAATAGCCTACTTCTTTTAATCAGACCATAGCATCTTAAATTTCAACAATTCAGTTAAAGAAGAGTTTTAAAAAAAATTTAACCTGACTTCTTTAGACTTTTGGCATTAGTTTCTTCTTTGCACTTAATGAGTTATGCTAATCTTGTGAAACAAGATAATATAAAGTGCACTGAATACTCGGAAAGTTCTGTACCTTTATCACTGCACGGAACTGAAATACTAAACTTGAGAAGAAAAAAAAAAAGCACTCGAGTTTCTATCAGCTGAGTAGTTTATACTATCAAAAAAAAGTATAATGGAAGCTGTCTTTTTAATCAGTAATCCAAATAGTCTACTATGCAATACAATGTAATACGGTTAGAAATATTACAATAGATACAATTACGCAACAAGAATCAACAAATGGTGAAGTGTTATTTCTTGTGACACTTTTATATTTGCAACTTACCATGACTACAAACATCATAATGAACAATAGTTGATATTTTTTCATGAACATATGTTTTGAAAATCTTCCACTAGAAGCAATAAAGCTGGCAATTTGCTAACACAAAACAGGTGCAAGAGCTTTACCAGCAGCTGTACATACAACTCCACTCAGTTTCTCATGCTGTATAGTTCCGAAAGAGGTCTAAAATTTTCCATGTTAAGGAGTCCTGTATAGAATACGCAAAATTAATACTAGGATTTCTAAGAATAAATGGTTTTGAAAATATATAATTTATCGTTAACACCCAAAACAACACACCTTAAATAACATCAAACTGCCTTAAGAATATCACCTCAAATGATGAAACGAAGTTAATGGATTTCACAAACAAAATTACATCTTCAGCAGCAGATTTTGGTGCAAACGCAAAACAATTCTCATAACTTAAATTTTCTCTTTTTATACTCAATATAGAAAATTAAATTAATACATTTATGGAAGATTATAAAAGAAAACAATCAAATCAATGAACTAAGCAACACTTTCAATGTTTGTACAGTTTAATTTCTGAACAACTTTTATTTTGGACTTAACACATTTAACAAACATCATCATATGAAACTGCTTTTATCAATTATGTAACCACATGCAACACAAAATTGTATGAAACCATTTGAAAGATACATACAACACAGGTATTGTCTCAAGGCAGACAACCTAAAGTTTCATCATTTAATGTCTAATCACTTGATATGCAAACCGAGAACCCTTACTTAAATTTAAGGCAAATGAAATTTTTCCAACTAGTGAAATTCAAACACTTCAAATATAAACACAGAATATATATGAAAATAATTCCATGATGAGAATTAAAACATATGTACTCAAATTGCAACATGGCACGTTCAACAACACAAATAACTTCACATTCCAAATTTACAAGACTCATTGCATACATTACAATACAGCAGGGGCTGGATCACATTTGTACTTAAGAGATATCACTAGTGTTAAATTATCCTGACACAATCCTTGTGGAAACTGTACTAAAGAATTGTCAGAAAATGTGCTTAACAATTTAGTTAGTACAGAGTATCTAAAATTGAAAAGATTCGATGACATTAGAAACTTTACCTAAAAAGGCCGATGCCTCATTTCAAAACTTCGGAAAACTGATGTTAACTTACAGTTTTATCATAACCTCACATTTATGACTACCCCTTCTAGCAGTCGGAGTCACTCAAGAAAGATACTTCACGTTATTACACAAATTTTGAACATATTTTAAAAACAGCCTTCCAAAAAACACTCGGCTCCGTGATCCTTCACATCAAAACTAACGTCTAATACCTTGACCGGCATGGTCAACACAGAACCAGACTCGAACGGGATCAACGAAATGGAATCCTTTCTTTCGTCGCACAAGATCGATGGGATATTCGCAATTCCAGTTTTGTAACCAACACATGCTTCCATGGCACTACAGACTTATATCGCAACATCGCAAGCTGTGCAAAGACGTTAATTGTAAATGGAAAACGTACCTACGATAAATATCTTCAGATAAAATAGCAAACTTTTGGTTCAAGGATTTCCTCCCCAAAACTTCTCAAATCATAAACGCAGGCTATAACAAAGATGGCTGCTTTATTTTCTGTCGCCATCTATTGTACATATCATGCACTTTCGTCCCAAAAATTTTAACAAACACATGCTGACATCTTGTAACGAAACACAAAACTTCACTATTGTATCTTCCGTAAATCGGAAGTACATCTTTTCGTTTTTAACACACTTTTGGTTATTCTTTATCATTGCAAAATAATGTCAGCTCAATGTTCACCAGTTGCAATGAAATATTTATAAATACAACCTAAAAGTATTATTATTATTATTGTTATTGATTCCATTAAAAAAAAACAAGTCAAGTGTTCACCAGTAATTAAGAAATATATTATAAAAATTAATAATAATTATTAGTAATTAATAATAATAATAATAATTATCAATGGTGAATATGATTCAGTGTCATCCACAAAAGGAATTTCACTTATAATTTATACAAGCAAACAATTCATAGACGGTCTAAAAACGATGTATACGCAGCAAAAATTTAAAGAATGAACATGTATTCATAATTTTGATGCCTATGATTTCAATGTTCCTATTTTCTATTTCATTGTTCGGATGTGATTTTAATAAAGCTATTATCATGGTGTAAATGCATGTCTATTATAGTCTTCAATGTTCATTACCAACACATCATCAAAATCTGTGATTGATGCAAATGTTGGTCACAACACAACGTGGCAACATTGCCTCGATATTCTTACTGAGCATTCGAATTTTCCCATCGATCCATCAGGAAACTTCTCGTGCAGAATACAAGTGAAATGAATTATTTTCATTCACACCATGTCACACTCCCACTATGTTTCACTTCGTATTCATGAAATTCAGTATCTTATGCGGCGGTAAAGTGTGTCAAAGAAAGTGGACGCACATACTTCAATGAAATATTTGTCATTCATCACGTTTCAAAATATAAATTGCAGAACGTGGTGTTAGCGAAAAGAAACTAATTATAAAACTACTCCTAGAACGACTGATATCAGTGCAATGAATATCAGTGACGCCTTTTATCAGTGCAATGAACCTTCAACGGGAAACTGATCAATATTATAGCTGGCATGCTTTTATGATTCAAGATTACGTGAAATTGTTTAAATTACAAATGGGTGCAAATTACAAACGCATGAGACCTTTAATAACTTACAATTATTACTTCACTTAGGACATCGAATTGACAAATAATTCCTATTAATTATTATCATGCTGTCATTCTTAAAGTACCTTTCTTAAATAAAAAAAACTCACTCAAGTTACGCAAGTCGGTCTCGCTTTATAGGAAATTTTTCCTTCTTTATTCCACATTACTCTTCCTTCTTCTTTCAGTATTCTTGATGATTTAAATTTTAATTGAAATAGTTTCAGTCTTTTCACACAAACATTACCCCTGAAAAGTCTCTAATTATTTTCACAATCTTAAAGTATTTATCTTTACTGGACTTGTACAAAATTACAGCTTTTTACTGAGATCGATTAATGCGTATTACCATATACTAGGTGTCAAAATCATGATACAAATATTACGGTATTATGGTCAAAACGCATGTAGGCTTCAGTAAATTTTATAGGGCATGGGTTTCTGAGAAATAAATGAAAGACTATACCATACGTATCATGATGAAAAGAGATTCATTCAGTAATTTCATAATTGAAGGTTTTTCATGACAGTACCACAGTCCCGCAGCTCTATGCTTTTTCCCTTAGCTGAAAATGGGCCCTTACTGACATGTAGCATCACTAGCGCTCCAAGTGGTCAGTAAGCTAGTCACTCCCTCGCACAATAGCTTATGTATACTAGATCAAGAATTTGACGTCATAATTATATTATTTAGAAAACCTAATTCTCATTCTAGTCGAATTTTATCATTTGTTGTAATTAACGAAAGCTTAAAAGTATAAAAACCTAAGAACATCTAATATCCTGTAGAATTTCTTCCAAGGTTGGCAGATCGAGATCTGACACTTGACGTTTCAAAAGAAATTTTTTCATGTTTTATGGTTTTTTATACCCCAAAATGTGCAAACTAAATGAATATTTGGGTTTTCTTCTAGTGAACAGCTGTACAAATACACACGAAGCGAGTGTTTATGCACAGAAAAATCACATGAAACACACCCACATACATACAGAAAGAAATATATTTATTAGTTTTCAGTTAAGCATTATTATCAATTATTATTTTTTAGATATTACATCAGCATCATAACACTATCACATTCTCTTCAGAAGATGCGCACATTAGTGGAGGGATTTGCCTGTTACTAGGAACACGACGAGGAGGTTCCTTCCATGTATGCAACAGCATATACGAAAGCTGTATTTAACATTTATATTCATATTTACAGATCACCCAAGAAATAAACGAAGGAAATAATTACTATTTGTACACAATTAACTCCATACATCCAAATTTCTAACGTTTTCCTTTGCTACACAATATTTTAATGCGGCATTAATTAGCATTAAATTACTCACAATTAAATATTGCCTTCGGAATATTTTTAAACTTTCTTCTGATTATATTTAAATATTTATCTTCGAAAAATGCGCAAATTGAGTATTAACTGGCTTCTGTCGAAATGTTCTGCATATAACCTTATGTTATCAAGAACAGGAACAGAAACACACATACCAGCTTACTGGACGCTAGATGCGCTAATGTTGCGCCAGGTCCAAGAATTTGCTCGACGCTGCGGGACTGTGTTATTCGATTGAGATAGTACTCTTTTAAGAGCAGAAGAACCCTTTTAGAAGGTAGCCTCTACTGTACTCTCTTCTTTCATTAGGGCACTGTATTGTACTCTCTCTCTCTCTCTTTTACATAATTCCAATAAAGCATTTTAAGTTCGAAATATAATAAATAATTTCTTCAAAATTATTACAATAATTTTTGAAATAAATCTATCCCTGTTCTACGTACTCGAAATCTAATTTTAGTTGTTGACATTTTTTATTTTATCTATTTAACGAAAAACTAGTGGGGCACGACAGAACATACTTTCTCGCACCATTGAAAAATGTAATATTTAAATATTGCAGTTTCTACCCCACTAGCACCTCAGCTATAACTAAGTCCAGTTCAACTAATTCAAACGAAGTGCCTCAGGTGCTTATATGTATTTACTTCGATTGTCAGGGATAGAAGCCATTTCTTACTTTTATAAACGAAACAAACATGAATAAATTTAACTGTTACAGTATTTGCAGTCATGATGGGAAGATACCGCACATAATACAGAAAATCAAGAATATATTTTTCAATGTGGCATTTGTGGGTAGTATCTCCAACATGGAATTCAGCACGACTTTTTGCGTTTTTCTTGGTCCTACCGCAAGATGTCGCATGATCGCGACCGTATCAAGCAGTGCTGCAGATCAAGTGACACGAGCGGCAGGACTGAGAATGACGCAAAAAGCCGAATTCCATCTTGGAGGTATTACCCACAGATGCTATGTTAGAAAAACCCAAGTATCATTTCACACAAGCCTACTTTGGTTACATTGAAGTTAATTTCAATTTTTGAATGCCATAATAAGACAGCAAAACTTCTTAAAATAAAGAAGTGTATTTGTTAGTTCTAAGTCAAATGTATTACTTTCCTTCAATCTATTTACTTTCATAAGAATGTAATCTACATCATACATTCATCAACACGAACAACAATGAGAAGAATTCAAAGAATTTTGAAGCCACTCTATTGCAATTCTGCGAAAAGAAACATGTCGACGAAGCGCGCGAAATTCGAATTTACAATTCTGAATTTTTAGCAATTTTCGAAAATACAGATAATGCACCGAAAATGAAACATTCACCACTATTTTTACATGTTTTTGCTACATACGAGGTAAAAATTAAAAAAAAACTAGTGGAGCTACAGAATGGCACAGAATTTCTCCTAGTAAAATTTTCTAATTTCCATGGTGTATTCTGGCTTAACGATCGTGCTCCATTCTCTTGCCAGCAACCATCTATCGCCACCCAATGTACATTTTTTAAAAATTTCACAATTTTTCGGTGCCAAACCCTTCATCGGTAAAGTGAAAAAACTGACATAAGTAAGGTATATGTGGTGATTCTGAATCAGAAAATGCCTTCGTCACTTATCAGCGATGACGTCACATCCTGATACAGGATCACATGTGTTGGATGACGTCAGAGCGTGTTGCGTCATCCGTGTGCGTGCGCCCTGGCGGCGAAGTGTGGCGGCGCTGGCCGTGGTGGCGCTCTCTGTGAGCGTCGGCGGGAAGGAGAGGCGTGTGCTGGGTGGTTGTGGGATCTTCAAAAATGGGAGTCGGTGCGAGGTGGATTCGAACCGCAGAGAGTAGCGTGTCCTGTGAGAGGGTGTGTAGCGCGTTCGCTAGCTCTGAGCTGCCTGACACGACCGAGAAAAGCGTCTCTTTGGTGGGTTTTACGGTACACACCCGCGCGCGCGCGCCAGTGAGGCGTGCGTGCTCTCACGTACACACACATACACGTACACATACACACACGTACACATACACGTACACGTACACATACACGTACACGTACACATACACGTACACGTACACGTACACATACACATACACGTACACAAACACACACATACACATACCATGAATGTAAAAGGAAAAAATTATATTTTTCTTTACTTACCGCGCGCTGCTGTTGCCGCTGCTGCTGTGGGGGGAGGGAGGGAGATGCTGACACCTCTGTCGTCCACGGCTGAATGAGACGCGCGCGCCTCCATCCCCTTTTTACTATATCGCAAAAAAGAACCCCTCCGCGGGGACGTCACATCCTGGTCTGTAATGATCTATCATTTCGAGACAAAATCCCCAGATGCAACTTTACAAAATGTGACAAGGAATAAACTTGTGTATCGATTACAACGGTGCCGACAGAAAATATTTTACAAGTCAAAATTAAAATAAAGAATTATAGCGCGTGAAATTTGTGAAAATTGAACCTAATCGTCCGGTAGAACAGAAATTATGAAACAAACGGCATCAAATTCGGTCAACGCATTCGGAAGATACAAATTGAAATAGAATTGGAATTTTTAATGTAACAAACAGAATATGGCCATTGTTGAGCTAGTAAAAAGATTGTAAACATGGTTTTTTAAGAATTGTAACAAAACGCACAAACCGATTTGGCTGAAACATTGGGAAACAATAGATTAAAACACGGGGAAGACGACAAAATTAATGTCAACTTTGTCGCATGTTCGGAAGCAAAATTATAACATAATATTTGGAAGTTTGCAATGAACTAGAAGTATAAACAAATGACGCCATGTTACGAAGAGAAGAAAGTCATCGGAATTAACTACAGATTAAAAGCAAGCGAGTGGCAACTATTTTGTTCCAGAAGCCTCTTGTAACAATGCAAGTTGCTGAAAAAATTTCGATGTGAGGACAGATGTGTCGTGGGTACCGGGATGAACGTTTCGTGTGCGCGAAATTGGCGCGTAGTTAAGTTTCTTTCGAAAGTATAGTAATTCAAATAGAGAGTGAAGTTATGATGTTTGTTGGAACTTTGAAGTGTTAGCAAAAAGGAATAAAATTCGGGAATAATTTTTTTTTCAAGTAGATTTTTTTTGTGATTACGGACAATCAGATGTTATTTTTTTATTGTAAGAAAATTCAACGCTACGGACATCTCGTTATAAGATATAAAAGAATAGATGCTGAGATCAAAACAATTGGACGTTCATTTTAAATGTAAATGGATGTAAACGATAGTAATTTCAAAAAGTGACGTGTTTGAGGAAACGCGAAAAATAGTTTGTTTTTGTTTTGTTTTGTTTTGCCGAACAGTACGCAACGAGTACATGCAATTTTGTCAAACGGTGACGGACTCGCAACTGAATAAGATCATTTTGCGGACAATAGCGGTTCGCGATAATTAGTTTCCGATGTCGACCGCGAGCAGGAGAGAACGGTGATCGCGCATCGAAAGGCACCGGACGGCGGCCACCGGACATCATCGCCACGAGAGATGAGCCGCAAAACAGGAAAGTGACACGTGTGTGTGTGTGTGATTTTTTTGCAGACACTTCGTCTGAAGACGCATTCCGTAGCTGAAAAGAATTTGTTGAAGACCAAGTTTTGTTTAATAAAATTAAATTAAGAAATGGTTAAAGGAAAATCAGGGAATGCGCATTCGATGTGTGAATGAGGTTTCATATTGTTTTGTTATTATTTGCGTGAATGAGTTTTTTTGTTGTTTTTTTGTTTCTTGGTACGTCTATGTCATAGGATTACTGTGTATCAGTGTGGAGGGAAAGATGGTGAGTTGTTACCGTATATGATGAAAGGAGGAAAAAGCCCGAAAGCAGTAATAAACGAATGTACAAAAATATCGTTCGTTTTACCAATTGAGAGCATGCGTCGTCATTTACTCTAATACCCTAGCACGCAAAATCCAGTCACCTCGCTTGGATTCCTGTATTGGACCACCACCTTATCCACGGCTGCAGGTTATGAGAAGTTTTATAAAAACTAGCTAGCTAAAAAGGGGCAAACGATAGGTTCAATCAAGTACGAGTACAAAATATGTCACCCAACAGTCTGTAATATCATGATATAAGAGGATATTAACCAGGCAATAGTAGCAGAGAGAGAAGAGAGAAAAAAGGGGAGTTATTACATAGCCGAGGGAGGGAGGAACCATTACATTTGGCTGCCCAACGCGGGGCCAGGATAGCCTGAGGAAGGATAGCAGAGGGAGGAAGGAACCATTACAGGTCCCAGCGGTTGGATGACGTCAGAGGGTGTTGCATCTTCCGTGTGTGTGCGCGCGCCCTGGCAGCGAAGTGTGGCGGCGTTGACGGTGGTCGCGCGCTCTGTGAGAGTCGGCGGGAAGGAGAGGCGCGTGCTAGGCGCAGCAGCAGCAGCGGTGGCAGCGCTTGATGGCCTGTCTGACTGACTGATTGATTGATGGATTGACTGATTGACTGACTGGGAGAAAAGAAAAAAGGAAAGAAGGAAAAATTCCCTGCCTGGAGGTGACTGGATAATTAAAAAACACGTGTACAAGATAAGATTTAGAGTATATATTAATCAAAATCCATCATACAAAACATATTTTTTTAAAAAAACTGAAGAAAAAATTGTCACATTTTTTGTTTGTTCTTTTTTTTTAATTATCGATTTCTTTTTTGATCTTCTCACCCACATACCTTTTCGTGGCCCCGTCGTCCGTTTTGAGAGGCGGCGCCATGTTGACGAGGCGTTTCTTCACAATGTTGACGTTTCCCAGTTTGCTGCGCCGGAGAGTCGGAAGTTTTTCTAGCTGCGTCCTGATGACTTTGATGTTGCGGTCGACGTATGCTTTGTTGGCGACATCTATAAGAGAATATTTCTTATATAGGATAATAATTTCTTCTATAGGAGAAGCCGTATTCGTAATGCGAAAAAGATCCGCGTTAAAGGGGCTGTCTGCTTTCCATTGGCGGAGACTTTTGGATTGATTCTCGATCACGCTTTGTAACGAAGATTTTTAATCTATGTTCTCCTGCAATACTTTGTCATCATCTTGCGCTGCGATTTCACGAGCGTGTTCGATTCGTTCGTCCACGTAGGCTTTGGTGGCAACGTTTTCAGGTATATTGCAATTTTCTATTCCCTCCTCTTCCTCCTTTTCAGCACTCTCCTCCTCCTCTTCGACGTTGTCATCGTACTCCTCCTCCTCTTCTTGCTGCTGCTGCCGCTCCTCCTCCTCTGCCGAGTCGTAGTAGACGTCTCCTTGCTGGGAGGTCATGATGCTGACTGACGACCACGAAGTTTCATCGCGTCGTGTTATACGTAAAAAAACGGTCGCCGCGGGCGATCGAATGACGTCGGCAGCGGTGGTGAGGCGCAGTGCGGACGCGACCACGGTGACGACGCGCGTTTGCGTTTTCTCCGTTTTTTTGCCGCAAAGGAGGGCGGTAAATTCGTGGTTGAGTTTGTTGCAAACTCATGCTGCTGCCGCCATTGTTTTTGAGATGCACCGCCATGTTGTCGTTTTCCTCGCTTTTTTTCATGCGACGGAGAGTGGGAAATTTGACGCGTTGTTTTTTTGTTTGTTCTCTTCATCCTCTTCTTCTTCTTCTTCTTCTTCTTCTTCAGCGCTGACATCGTACTCCTCCTCCGGGTCGTAGTAGTAGTAGTAGTAGTATCACTTGCTTTGCCGGCACCTCATGATGCACTGAGGACCATATCGCGTTCGTTTTATACGACAATTGGGTGACATCAGCAAGTTTTTTAATAGTTACACAAAAAAATCGAAAAAGATGAGGTCCTCAATCTCTTCGTCGTCGCCTTCATCCTCACTGACACCCGCGTCAAAGGCGACGCGCTGTTCGCATACATACGAATTCCACACCGTCCTAAATAGTTCGACATCGTTCCGCGCATCTCGCATGGGAAGCCAATAGGAGGAAAGCAAATCGACGGAGATGCACCTCAGCAAAATGTTGAAACGTCGCTAAACGCGGGCGCACTTCCTCTTCTTCGTCTATTTTTCTTTCGTTTCTTTTTGTAACAAGACGCTTCGACATATCGGACACGTATTATCCTTTTCCAACCATCGATCGATACATTTTACATCGAACAAATGGTTGCAACCCACCGTGCGTGCCCGTTGCGACTGCAATTTTTCAAGACAGATAATACAGGAGTCGTCGTCATCGTCTTCCTTGCTCACTATTGTGTAGGGCGACACGTCGATGGGAAGGGAAGAAGAAGACGTTTCGCACGTCATAACGGATTTTGAAAACAAAATCTTCACTGAAGAGCGAAGCACACTAGAACAGCGGTAATGGCTACGATTTCCACAACAATAACAACAATTTGCAAGCAATCAATCCAATCCATTTACACTTTTTATTCTTCACTTCACAAACCAACAAAACGATCGCTCTCTCTCTCTCTCTCTCTCTCTCTCTCTCTCTACGGGTACATTCGACGCACTTCCACTTCGGCTGCGGTGACGTCCCTTCGATGCTCGTGGTGGAATGATGTTCGAGACAAGCCAGTACTTCTCGTTTACACCCTCCGCATGTTCACTGCGGTGGCGGCGGTCCGTCGATGTGCGTGCACCCCTTGTTATGTTTGAGGCAAGAGAGGAGTTTTAGAATGCGCGGATCTCTCTGTACGTCGTCCGGCAGACGATTGTAGACGACAGGAATGTCCTTCGCGGCCAATGTATTAGAACTTCAATGGGGAGAAAGTGCAGCGATAAATCGTCGAGTCTGAGAAGAGAACAATGGTCGTCGAGGAACCTTTGTATGGCGCGATCTGCGCTCGACCGTAGCTCCTCCTCAACCATCTGTTCGCTCAACTGGTCGCCGACCGCTGACGCGATCTCACACCCGGTATCTACCACAGGAAGTCTTTATCACCCGAGCGGAAGTCTTATCGGTCCGCCGTCGGATAGTGGGTAGGTTTTCTAATATTTCCGGTCGTACGGACGTCATTCGCTCGTAGAGCGCGATGACGTATTGTACTCTTAATCCGTCTTCTCCCGCAGACCAGAAACCGTTCGGAGCGAAGCGGAAGATCGTGCGATTCACACACTCTTTTATAGGTGGACATCCGTCCGTAAACAAGTCCACCACTGGACACTTTACGCGCTGTCGTAACCACACCGCCTTTTCTAGTCCTTTCACGAAAATTTTTGTGACGCCGTCGAAGGCTTGGCGAATGACGTCGTTATGTTTGTTATAGTCGTACATACCGCTATTACAGAACGGACTGGGGCGGTGGAATCGCTCGATCCACGGTGGAATCGCTCGATCGCTTTTTTTAAATTTTTACACCTCAATGTCTCTTTCGCGTACCCATGAATTGCGACGAGAATCGAAATCGAACCATTTCACGAGAAGAAACGGACCCGTTTTGCGTACGACCCGCTCGCTGAGGTATTGATCTGTATATCGTGTACGTTGCACTTCCCCGGTGTAGAAGCGACCCTCGATCGATTCGCTTCATATGTCATCGAGCGAATACGTCACGGGATTGGACAGATAGACGCGCGCGATTTTTAATAGTTCGGTTCCCCATCGCGCTTCGTAGCCTTTCCGAAAAAGAAAGCTTTTGAACGTGCTCACCCGAACGATGTCACCGACTCGCAATCGATTTGTCCTGAGAAGACGCGGGTCGAGTGTTTTTGCTTGGGCGTACACCGTCTTCATTAATTTGTCGTCTTTGACGTCTTTCGGTTTCCTACCGATCGTCCTGTGTTTGGCGTTGTTGTAGTCTCGGAGGGGGAGGACGCATGATGGTCTAGCGGCGCGTGCCCTCCGCGGAGAACCGCCTCCACATACGCTCTTTGAGCGCGCGATTGAATCATTCAACGACGGCGGCCTTTACAACCTAAAAGGTAGGATAATGGTGAATACCGCGCTCTCGAAACCACTTGGTGAGCGTGCTGTTGAAAAATTCGGTGCCTCGATCGGTTTGTATGAAAGTGGTATGTCGACCGCTCGATGTCACGATGCGATCGAAAGCCTCCGCGACTTCCGCTCCCGTCTTTTTCTTTGTCGCTTCCGCCCACGCGACTTGGAATAGACGTCGATGACTGTCTGACGTGATGACTCGATTGGTTCTCGAGTACGGCTGCATATCGACCAAGTCGGCCTGCCATAGGTCATCGAGACCTTGCGGAATCACTCGCAGCCTCCCGTAACGACGTCGGCGCGGCGTGTGTAATTCCACGGCAAGACCTTGCCGGACGGTCGCGTTTTGCTTCTTTTTCTGTTCTGCATGACCGGAAGGACTAGGCGATAATACTAGCGTCACGCAGCTCGTCTTCTATTTCTACAATTTCACCGTCGACTCCGTTGTTCCCGGCGGCCTTCGAAGCGTGCAAAAGACGTAGTCTTTCTACGAGCGTGTTCGGATCGCGCCAACATTTGTACTCGTACGGCGCGGTCACGAATCGCGGACCCTTTCCCTTCTTTTCCTCTATTTTTTGTTTTGAAGTCTTGAGCTTCTTTGTCATGCGTTTTGACTTTCTTCACTGAAAAGAGGTGAGATGATTTGACGATATTTATACTTATTATCTTTTGTGTTAAACAAAAAATTCGGTCTGTAACGCTGTTTGTGAGTGAAACTTAATGCGAGAATTCTTTTGTATTTCTACAGATCGTCTTCCTTAATCTCATTGCGGTTAGGTTGTTTTCAAAACGTAGTTCGATAAGACCAGGCTCGGGATAGAATTCGGAATCTTCCGGACGAAGTTCGATTAAACTTTTATCGATGTAAGGTCGGTTTGCTAAATAGTACGGACCGTAAATGCCATCTGTTAGACCAAGTTTGGAATCATCTAAATATTTTTCCAACAAAGCATGATGGAGGCGAACGGGTAAAATGTTTTCTCTCCTTTCTTCAGTCTCTTCGTTTTCAGACTCTGCGATAGTTTCGAGCGAGGGTTGGAAGTCATCGTCATCGCTTTCTACTTCTTCTTTCTCTTCTTTTTCTTCCGGCTTGATGAGAGCACGCGTGGAGGAAGGTTGAATGGGGGAGGAGGAGGCAAACCATTAAAAATTTTTCTTTTCTTTTTCTCTCTCTTTGGGTAAGCGCTTTTGAGACGGGTGTCGTGAGATAGGTATCGAGTAATCGATTGCGCATCGTTTCGGATTCTTGTAAGGTGTCCATATTGTTGCGAACGTGTTCGCGCGCCTTCTCCACTTCATGCTTCAACCTTTCCTCCGGTGTTTCGGGTCGAATGAGAGCGGGGGTGGGGGGCGGTGAGAACGCGGTGACTTGTCGCGCAGTCTCTTTTTCGCTTTCTCAAGCTCGCTCAGAATCTTCAGATCGTTTCCTTTTTTCAAAAAAAGTGTTATTTGTTTTCATTCGATTCTTCTTTCTCTTTGCGTTTCCCTTTTACCGTTTTCTTTGTTTGTCTTCAAGCGACCCCCGAGTTTGGATTTGAGTTTCATCACACCCGCAACACCGAGCGCCGCAGCTCTTTCATCGACACTCGCGTCTCTGGACTTGACTCGCTCCCACGCCTCCTCGGCGAGCGATTCGTCCGCTCTTTTGCGTTCTTCGCCGCCTTTGTAGTTTTGGTAAGCGATGTCGTGTTCTCTACACGCTTCGTCCAAAGGATTGATACCGCGGTCGCCTCTTTGTAGTCTTCTCGTGAGTTTCGTCCCGGGTCCGCAAAACTGATAACCACCGGGAATGTGAAGTTCGAAGGAAGCTTATCGATCGCCCGATTTAAGATCTGATCTATAAATCCGCTACCTCGATAGTGACGCCGAGGAAAAAAACAGCGTGCTGTCGTCGTATAATCGTTTTCGACATGTTCCTTGTAGATGTACTCTAGATTGTTATCGTCTTGCCGGAAGATGCCGAAGATTCGCGTTATCGCGAATCAGCAGCTTGGGAATTTTCGTGTACGACTGACATTGATATATCACGTCCGTGTGTTTATGTCTTCCGGCGGCAAAGTAATGTTTAATGTTATCTTGTTTTTCTGTGGCGATGTCAAAAATGAAATCACTGTCGGGAAGGGCCTCGGCGGGCGGCACGATGTTGTCGTGTTGTGAAAACGAATGAAAAGGAACGAGTCTGTCGCAGAATCGCTTCATGTACGTATACATAGGTTGCTCTTCGGTGGTAGAGTAAAAATAGACGTTGAGGAAGGCCAGTCCAAACATCCCGGTAAGCAGGGAGACGACCGCGTTCGTCGTTTCGCATCCGGAAGGTCCAACGATAAGAGCGCGCACGCTATCAGGGAAAAGAGGTCCGTTTCGACTCTTTTTTCCCTCCTCCTCCCCTCTTGCACTCCATAAGGCCGTCACGTTCTCGACGGTCAGTTTCATCACCGTGTGTTGGGCGACGTGCATTGTGTTGAAATTCTCGAGAGAGACTGCTCATATGATGCTAGTAGAAAAGATTTATTCCTTTTTTTAGGTTTATAACTTTTTAGGAAGGAGGGAAGGAATCCTACTTGGTACACACAAAGGAAAATAAAAAATAAAAAAAATAAAAAAGCAAATTTATTTATTTCAACGAAAATTACACACAAAAAAATGGTCAAACTAGTTATTACACATGCATGGTGTCGCCTTCTTCTGTGGCTAAAGATGCAGAAGAAAAATAAAGCATCGAAGCGATTGACATCTCGATAGCCTTCGCCAACCATTCCGCTGCGTTGCGTGCTTATCCTGTGATATCCAACACATCCTGTGAGTCCACAACACGTGATGGACGCCGCGTCCGGAGTTGATCTCGATCCATCTTTCTCGTCCGTCGTCCTCGTCTTGTTCCGTCGGCGTCGTGAAGTAGATTTTTTTGTTTTTCTAGTTTTTCCTTTTGTAGTCTTTTCCGCTCCTTCTTATTCTTTTTTTCAATGCACAATGAATGTTACACGGGGGTGTATACTCCTCATAGTCAAAAAACGCATCGTGCGTAGCAGAAGAAGGAAGCGGAGGAGTAGTTTGAGATGGTGGTAATGGTGGTGATGGTGGTGCTGGTGCTGGTGCTGATGCTGATGGAGCAAGCAGGAAGACACAACGTCATGTGGCTTCGTCAATCCCGCTAGTTGCGAACTCCAAGAAGAAGAAGAAGAAGCGGTACCGACTTCTTTGTGTTCGATCGATGAAACGGGGCGGGGAGGGGATCATCTCTCCCATCGTCGACAACGTGCGGCTAAGAGGTAAAGAGGCGAAATGACACTGGTGGACGAACGGCGCGGCTTCTTATAGCTGATATATTTTTTTCACACGTTTTTCCTCGCGGCAAAGTCATCGAGCGGCACGTACTGCAATTCCGTTTTGTAGATAATGAGGCAATACGTGGAAGTTTTGACCGGCATGTTTGCTTGTTTCCCACGTGATCTTAGCGTCGGTTTGCGAAGGAACCATGGCAGACGATCTCGCTGAGACCTCCCATCATATAAAAGGACAGGTTCAAAGAAAGTCCGTTGTAATAGCCGATGTCGGATGACGATTGAAGTAACTTTCTTCCATGTTTTTATCATTTCAATGATACGGATACCAGTTTTTGGTTTAATAATCTACTTTACAAAAAAGTTCGGAATTAGGGTAAAACTCATCGTTGAGATAGTTTTACTCTTAGAATATCGCAACCATCGAACTCACTCGCGTTCTTTTTATAATCGTCATCGCTGGCCGTTTGCATAGCAAAGACGACGTACAAGGGATGATCCTCCTTCGGAACGGTTTTGTTCACCAATTCGGTGTTGGGGCGATCCATGCTGCCGTCCGGCTTGTCTTCGAAACCTCGGAGGACGAGAGAACTGGCGGACGGTAGAAGAACGGCGTCCTTATTCGCGATAGTAATACATATTTCATCGTTATTATTAAACGATCTGATATAGGCAAGTGATCGTGAACAGCGACACCGGTATTGTGTTTCAGATTCTCTCTGTGAAGAATGTCAATGGCATGTTCGTCGGCAAATTCCGTTGAAGCTTGATGATGATTCACTTTCATTCTCTTTGTAGTCATCTTCTTCTACTCGTTCTTGTCCTTCCTTGGAGAAGACTATAGCCTAAAGCTCGAAAGCTTCGTTGACTGGACCGTGTTAACATGTCGAGCGGGCAAAGCACTCTGTGTTGCAGATGGGCCCCTCCATTTTATAGTGTTTCATGTTTTTAATGGAAAGCTCGTTAGGGCAACTAGCCTAGTCTAGGACGGACGAGCAGAGTGCACGTCAACCGCGTTCCACCGCGTCCACGCTGCCGGTGCGGTCATCGCCGCCCTCGTCGCCGACGTGGCCGGACACCACGACGCCGGCGGCAACGCCCACTGAGCCGCCCTCGTCGCCGACGCTGCTGCCGGCGACGGCGTGGCCGGGCCGGCATCACGACGCCGGCGGCACGGAACACTAAGCGAAGTCGGTGGGCGTTGCCGCCGCCTCCTCTCCCGCTTACGTCGTCAGCGTGTCGCTGCATAAGGCGCCGACGCGACAACGGCGGCGTGTCCTAGGGCGACGCCGGGACGTTTCCGGCACGTCGCTATCGCCGAGAGCTAGACGCGTCCGTCTGCGAAACGACTTCCTTTCATTGGAGCGCACGTGAATTACAAAACAGTCTCGATTTGCGCGGCATCACCTGGCCCCTTCCCGTTCACGAGATAAAACGTTTCGAACGACAAAATTCCACTTTTTCCTTTACCGTTTTCACGCTAGAGTTCGATTCGGGTGACAAAACTCGGAAAATCGTAGGTCCTGTGCACATTTCGGGAGCGACAAAAGAGAATCATTTTAATTTCTTGTTAATACACGGGGATGGTGGACAGTCGCATTACGTTTGGATTAAAAATTCAAGACTAAATGTACCGAAAAAATGCTAATAGGAAAAATCAATAGATCGCAGCACTATCACCGGGAAATTTACTATACCGATAACGTCTGGAGAAATGGTCCGATTTTCGATCTGTAAACGGCATTGGACGCCTTTTTAAAATAGAATTTACGCTACGAAGCTATGAAAACTTCCGGTGTGCAATAGAGTCGCGAGACGAAATACCAAAGCGAAACGCTCTTCGAATAAAGATAGTAGAGGAAAGCGACGCCAGAAGATCTAGCAATCAAGAAGCATCGCAGAATGCTTTAGCGGCGTACAAGAAGCCAACACATCTACGAAAGAAAAGTTCTTCAGTGTACACAAACGACAAAAATCGAAGAATAAATAATGGAAACGAAGTTATAACTTGTTTTAAGTGTAAGAAGCCAGGTCATATAGCCAGGAATTGTCGTTCCGGTCTGAAGTTGAACCAGAATAACGCAAATGTGAGCAACGCGAATTCGTCCCTGCATGTTACAACAGATGTTGTACCATGTTATTTTGCTGATCCAGCGACCGGCGAAGGAAGCGTGTGGTGTCTGGATAGTGGATGCTCTTCCCATATGAGCAATAACCTGTCCAGATTCACCGCATTAAATTCACAGTTTTCGGAAACTCTGAGGTTAGCCGACGACTCGTCAGCTACTATCGAAACGAAAGGTATTGTAAAAATTTCCACGTAAGTGGACAGGCGGGTCAAAGCTTACGATCTGCGAGATACTTTGTACGTACCAAAGTTACGAACAAATTTGCTCTCTGTAAGCAAGATTCTTGACAAAGGCCATACAGTTGTTTTTAATAAATCTTCCGCACGGGTTTTAAATGCAAAAAAGAAAATTTTATTAATCGCCGAAAGAAAGAATGGTCTTTATTATGTACGAGAATGACTATTAAATGAAATGTCTTACAAGGGGATAGAGCAAACGGAGCTCAACAAATATAAGACAGGTCGTTCACTGTATGACTGGCATGTCCGCTTGGGACATTTAAACATTAAAGCCCTCCGGGAAGCTTTGAAGAATGGTACATTATGCGGAATGCAAGTTGATGATCCCTATTCTTCTTTCAACTGTAGTACCTGCTTAGAAGCTAACATGACTCGAAAGCCATTTACAGGGAATTCAGTTAGAAAGACGTCAATTGGAGACTTAATTCACAGTGATGCCTGCAGTCCAATGCGAGTGTTATCGAATGGCGGTGCACGATACATCGTCACTTTCATAGATGATGCAAGTCGATGGTGCGAGGTAGCTATTAAATACAAGAATCAAGAATTTAGTAAATTCAAGGAATTTGTGCAAATGATGAAAACTCAAAAAGGCATAAAAATTAAAGCATTTCAATCTAAAAATGGGACAGAATATTTAAATAGGGAGTTCGAAGATTTTTTTAGAAACGCCGGAATCAAACATCAACTCACCGTTCCCGGGAACCCAGAGCTAAATGGGATAGCAGAAAGGAAGAATCGTACGCTGATGGAAACGGCGAGATGTTTTTTTATACAATCGGGTCTTCCAGACAGCTTTTGGCCGAAGCTGCCACTACCGCGAACTACGTGAGGAACAGATGTCCAAGTAATTCGTTAAGTGGACATACGCCGTATGAAGCATGGACAGCGATTGTTCCGAACGTAAGTAACTTACAAGTCTTCGGATGTGATGTATACATTCTAAATAGATCTGTGAACATCGGGAAATTAGATCCAAGAAGAAAAGCCGGAAAATTTTTGGGCCACGACGACAGATCGAAGGGGGTACGAGTATATGTTCCCGAGTGGCGAAAAGTTGTAGTGTCACGTGATGTTAAATTTTTAAGTAATATTAGCCGAAGGAAAGATGTTCAAAACGTGACGTTCTATCCTACTCATACATTTCCCTACAATGCACGAGCACGCAAAGATTCAAGTTGCGACGATCAGGATATTGATGTGACTTTGAGTACAATCAATCAAATGTCAAGTAAGCAACTTTGTTCGTCCAGCGATCATCTGAGTGATAGAAGTGAAAAGGAACTTAAACAACGGTGGTAACAACACGAACGAAGAACATTCTTCACGACGGATACCAGGGAGACCACGCAAGTTGCGATCTGGAAAACGCGGAAGCCTCGTAAAGAATATAAGATGCAAGACGAGTGTGAAATACGCTACGAAGGTGAAAATTATGTAGCATCTATGGTGGTATTTCCGGTAAAACCGGTCCCGATAAAATGGAGTGGATGTCGGCAATGGCCGAGGAATTTATTTCTGTTTTAAAGAATCGAACTTGGAGCCTTGCAAAACGCCCCAGCGACAGAGGAACAATTCGAAGCCGTTTTGTTCTTAGAAACAAATACGACGAACATGGAAAAATCACCAGAAGAAAGGCAAGAATCGTAGCTCGAAGTTTCGCTCAAAGACCAGGTATTGATTATAATGAAACGTATGCACCAGTTGCACGACTTAGCTGCATTCGTTTAGCTATAACCATGGCCGCACAAGAAAATATGTTTATTCGGCAATTTGACATTATCACAGCATATCTCAACGGCATACTAGATGAACTTGTATACATGGAATTGCCAGAACATACACGAGAAGTTTTGGAGTTTATAGTCGCCCATGGACAGGTATCGCCTGACATAAGTGAAGAGGCTAGAATAACTCTGAAAAGGTTGGATCAAAACTATGTTTGTAGAATGAAGAAAGCACTCTACGGTTTGAAGAAAGCGGGTCGCTGCTGGCACAAACGCGTCAATGAAGAGTTAATTAAATTTGGATTGCAACCTTCTACCGCTGATTCGTGTGTCTATCTAAAAGGAACGGGAAACGATCGTTTAATAGTCATTATATATGTGGACGATTTCTTAGTTATTTCTAGTCGATCGACTGATATTAACAATTTTTACAAATTCCTACGAAATTCTTTTGAAATTAAAGATTTGGGTGAGGCCAAATATTGTTTAGGAATTGAATTTTCTAGAAATAATCGATGTATATCGTTAAATCAGAAGAAATATATCAACGATATACTGTGCGGGTTCGGCATGTCGGAATGCAAGCCCGTCGCTACTTCTATTGAATCTGGTTCCAAACTCGGAGAGTCGATCGAATGGTCAGAAAATGACGGGGAGAAACCACCGTATCGACAGTTTATAGGTGCACTAATGTACTTGGTAGTGGCGACTCGCCCTGATATATCTCATAGTGTTAGTGTCAGTACAATGAAGCCAATACAATGAACATTTTGGGAAAATTCATTGGCAAGCAGCAAAAAGGGTACTGCGATATTTGAAGGGTACTATCGATCTACGTATTACCTACGAACTCGGTAAGGAGACTAAAAATATCATTGGGTTTGTAGATGCCGATTGGGCCTCATGCATTCAAGATCGCAGATCTTTTACAGGATTTGTTTTCACAATGGCAGGAGGACCCGTATCCTGGGAATCGAGGAAGCAGCGAACTGTTGCGTTGTCATCGACTGAGGCTGAATACATGTCACTTAGCGAGGTAACCAAGGAGGCAATGTACTTAAATCGTTTGGCTACGGAAATAGGCGGCGTGATGTCTTCCTCAATTCATTCCCCGATAAAGTTCATGAACGATAATATTGGTGCACAGAAGCTAGCAAAAAATCCTGTTTTCCATTCGAGAACGAAACATATTGACATTCGTCATCACTTCGTTAGAGAAGCGTTATTGTCTGGAGAAATAGAATTAATCTTCCCTCGACCCTGCAGGCGGGGTGAGTTAATTAGATTAGATGCTATTGTATTATTATTAGACTAGCTTAGTGAATGAGTGGGGGCAGTGAGTGTGCAGTGTTGTGGAGGGGGATAAGCGTTTGCAATATAGAAAACGAGGGGGAGGAGGCTCGCCCGTCTCATTTAGTCGTGGACGGGAGATGTGTCAACATCCGAATGGAGAGGGATATGGAAAAAGAGGAGGAATGGAGAAAGGAGAATGACAAGATATGTCTACAGCTTACCGAGGCCGTAGGCGCGTTCGCCATCACAGTTTCCCATGAAATGGAAAAGGTTCAAGAGGACGAGGAAGAGGAGGAAGAGAGTGAAATAGTGAGGATGTGGAAGGAGATTGCCATATCGGCGGTCGACGCCGCCGTGGGCGCTTCATTACTGACCCACGCCCGGATCGACTCGCCCGAGAACGTCTACAGCGCCATCGTCCATATGCACCTGGGTGTCTTAGCCATCATGGAGATGCTCGGTCATCTTCTCCCATATTCCGAAAATGAGCGTCTACGGCAACGAGTTCATTGCATCCGACAATCTGTTCAGTCACTACTGTAACGAATATTGTTTCACCGGCCGGCACCACCACGAACTACCTGTACGCGCGTATTGCGTTATCTGCCGGCGCCACCACGAGCTGCCAGTGAGCGCGGGTTGCATCATCGGCCGGCGGATTATTCCAGAACGGTCGAGGGGTCCGGAAAGTTCTCGATTGTCTTGCCGAGTATAAATACGCGGCGGCCGGCGACCACGAGTCAGTCTAAAGTTTGCAGTGGAAGCTGAACTGTGAAGTGTGTGCATCGCGGTGAATAGCAGTGCAGTGATTGCGCTCAGTGACGTGAACTGTGGTCAGTGCATCGTACTTGGCAGTGCTGAACGGTGACCAGTGCATCGAACTGTGATCAGTGCAGTGAACTGTGGCCCGTGCTTAGGACTGTGCGAGTGTGTAAGACGGGAGTAGTGTAAATAAATAAATAGAAGTGTAGTGTAAATATATAATCAAGTGTTTTCAGTGATTGTGTTAAGAAACAAAATAAACGTTTTTGTTAAAATAATACGAGACTTTTAATTCACCACCTAGAAATGTAACACTACCTTTCCCCTGTGAATTCACTCTTCCCGCTTACGAGTCCAATCAACATCCAATGCCGTCAGTGTCCCCATCTCCCTCTCTGTGAGCTGCAAGAAAAGTGACTGTGTTGGGTTTTTTTGCCGCCATGATATTACATTGAAGAAAGTGGTGGTGATGGGTTTGATGTAAGTGTGGTGATGATGGTTGTGATGATGCGGGTTGATCATTCGAAGATTGTCAATGTGTCATGCTTATGAGTGAATTGTTTAGACTTACTGAAAATAAAAAAAAGTTTAGCAAAGTTGATTCGCATGCTCTGGACAGAAAGGGACAATCTCGTGAATCGTTTCTACAAGAGAAACCTTTTGTTAATTATAACATCAAAAGATTTCTTTTCTTTAAACAATTTATGAGTTTGTCCACTTTCTCTCTCTTCTTAAAGCATTGAAAAACAAGTCCACCCCAATGAAATTCCTCCCCACCTTTATGAGAACGTCTTTGACAATTGATATGATAAACAAATTTTCAAGGGTTCTCATATTAGTTGGGGGAATAAAAGCATCCATCACTTCATGAATTGAAAAGAAAAAAGGACAATTGCGGTTGACAATTGCGGTCACACCATGCGGGATCGTAGTGAGAAAAAATCGATTCCGTGCGATGTTGCTGCTATCTGCATTCGCCTCACCGACTCATCTGTCTCATCGCAAAAAAAGAAGTGCGGTAAATTGTAGACGACGGTTATATCATTTCATTTTTTAGAACGATGAGATGGTGTGGCTGTCTTCTATACTTTGAGGTTCACTTTTTCTCGCAAAAGAAATAAAAATGGTTGTGTCTATCGCACACATTTTTTTGATTGTACCCCCATCCACAGAGACGTGATGCACCAACATTTGTTTCGTGTTTTGGTGAACCTCCAGTATTATTGTCTATTTGTATGCTTTTCTAAAAAATTGATTTTAAATAATAAACATCCATCTTTGTATACTCTTTTTATAGTCTTGTTTTTTTGCTTTTCCTACTATTCCTCGTCCGCCAGGCAGGGATTATTCCTTCTTCCCAGTCAGTCATTCAATGTGGATGAGAAGATCAAAAAAGAAATCGATAATTTAAAAAAAAGAACAAACAAAAAATTCGTGAATTATTTTTTTGTGTAGTTTTCTTCTTTAAAAATGTTTTGTATGATGGATTCTTGATTTTTTTCACTATATATACTTTAAATCTGATCTTGTACACGTGTTTTTTATTTATCGCGTCACCTCCAGGCAGGGATCTTTTCTTCTTTCCTTTTTTCCTTTTCTCCCAGTCAATCAGTCAATCCATCAATCAGTCAGTCAGACAGACAGGCCATCAAGCGCCGCCACCGCTGCTGCTGCTACTGCGCCCAGCACACGCTTCTCCTTCCCAACGACGCTCACAGAGCGCGCGACCACCGCCAACGCTGCCCCACTTCGCCGCCAGGCGCGTGGAACTCATCCAACACTCACTCTGGGACCAGGATGTGACGTCCCCGCGAGGGGTTTCTTTTTTGCGATATAGTAAAAAGGAGGTAGAGGCACGCGCGTCTCATTCAGCCGTGGACGACAGAGGTGTCAGCATCTCCCTCCCTCCCCCCACAGCAGCAGCGGCAACAGCAGCGCGCGGTAAGTGAAGAAAAATATATTTTTTTCTTTTACATTCATGGTATGTATATATGTATGTGTACGTGTACGTGAATGTGTGTACGTGTATGTGTGTACGTGTATGTGTGTGTGTGTACGTGAGAGCACGCACGCCCCTCCGGGGCGCGCGCGCAGGCGAGAACCGTAAAACCCACCAAAGAGACGCTCTTCTCGGTCGTTTCACGGTAGCTCAGAGCTAGCGAGCGCGCCCACACACCCTCTCATAGGACACGCTAGTCCCGGCGGTTCGAATCCACCTTGCGCCGAATTCAATTTTTGAAGACCCCACAACCACCCAGCACACGCCTCTCCTTCCCGCCGTCGCTCACAGAGCGCGCCACCACCGCCAACACCGCCACACTTCGCCGCCAGGGCGCACACACAAGGATGACTCAACACCCTCTGACGTCATCCAACACATGTGGTGATCCTGGATCACATGTGACGTCACCGCTGATAAGTGACGGAGGCATTTCCTCATTCAGAATCACCACATATACCCAACTGACATCACTTGTAAGTTTGGGTTTGTCAGATCCAGAATTTTACGTTAGACCTTAAAGAGTCGCGACGAAACATTTTTACCATATATTTTATTGATCTTTTCATTTGGGTTTGCTCTACAAAGAAGTAGAGCAAATAACAAATGAAGTATGTTTTTTGGTAAACAACTGCGTATTGAAAATTAAAGTTTTAAAACATGAACAGTTATATAATTTAAACATTTTAAGGGTTTTTTAATGTTTATGTTTGTACACACACTGGATCCCAATCTGAAGCCAGAATTCCGCCACCCCTCTCCAGTTTTTAAATTGCGAAAAATCATCGTTAAAATTTTTTTTTTGTTTTCGGGGACAGACCCAAAGACTTACACGTGTTCCTATATCAACGTCAAGGCGTTAAATCCGAATCTGAAGTCAGAATTTGGTCATTACGCACCAATTTTTTTAAATTACAAAAAACACAGTGAACTTGTAGATTGTAAATTTGATAGTGTTTTTTATTAAAAATCTGGAGTTTGTTGGCTCAATTATGGCTTCAGTTTACGATTCAGCGCGTCGACATACATCGAGAAACATCAGTCAAAAAAAAAAAAATTGAATTTGGGTTTTGGTTAAAATTGGAAGGGGGGGAAATTAGGCTTTAGATTCGGATTAAGCGCGTCGAAATATGTAGAGAAAATCTATGTCAAGTCTTTGGGTCTGACAATAATCCCCGAAAACAAAAAAAATACGTTACAATGTCTTTCAATTAAAAAATAATTGGGGGGTGATGGAGAATTTATGGCTTCAGATTCGGATTCAGCGCGTTAATATATATATATATATATATATATATATATATATATATATATATAAACACGTGTCATGTCTTTGGGCCTGAAGTTTTTTCTGTATCCCTGGCACGTTTTTTCTGTATATGTTATCTTCATACTCACTATCTCCAACATCAGTGATCTCTATTTCCTCTTCAATTATTCAACTAATTCTTGCATTTCGAGTTTCGTAACTTTCTACCATTTTGGTTAATTCATTCATACAAAACATTCATAAAAAATTTTAACACATACTACGAAATGTAGGAATAACAGACAAAAGGTATCAAAAGTACCGGAAAATAAATTATAAATCGCACAGTAAAAACAGTCACTCGGTTGGTAAAGTAGGGCACAAGGAAAACTAAACAATCACAAGCAACGGCTTATCAACACTGAACAAATAACCAATTAGGTTTGGAGGAAGGGGAAACTATTCTTGACAGGTAGACAGCGGTAAGTGGTAAAACTAACATCACAACATAAATAAAATCAACCAAAGTATTCCCTTGAGTCTGTGGACCCAATCTTACCAATGAAGGGTTTTCTAATAGTAAAAACGAAATATTATATTAAGAATATTAAAAAAGAGTAAAACCTCGTCATAAATGGCAATTTTCATTGAAAAATTTGGAGCCGTTTCTAAGAAAATTACGTTTAAGCGTTATTGTAAATTAGTGGCGGCTCGTGCCTAGGTTGCACGGTTGCATAGAAAATCAAAAAAGATCTCATAATATCTTAGGAATATACATTTTTCTTTCAATTACATTTAACCTGTTGCAGCAATATTGAATTAAATCATTTTGAAACCAAAGAGCGCTATCTCTGGTGTCTGGTGCCTTGCCGGGCACACGTTCTTCGCTCTTGTCTGTATTAGGTCTGCAGCAGACTACACCGAGAAATACGTTGCCAGAAATGTGCGACGAGAAATGTAGAAAGAGGCCGGCGAGGCTGCGTCCACACTACAAATAGGTTATTCGATGTCTTGAAATGCCCTTTGTGAGCCACAAGCCGAGAATGGGACAGCAGTTAGCTTTGAGATCACCTGCGCGTCCCATTTCTTGTTTTATTAAATGATCACGTGTAACTTGAACACGTGAAATCTTTGTTTTGCTGCCATAATCATAAATAATGTGGTTAACTATTTCCAATAGACTAAATAGAAATACATCACTGCATTGCATACTGTTACGTTTCTAGGTGGTGAATTAAAAGTCTCGTATTATTTTAACAAAAACGTTTATTTTGTTTCTTAACACAATCACTGAAAACACTTGATTATTTATTTACACTACACTTCTCTTTATTTATCTACACTACACTACTCTTGATTATTTATTTACACTACTCTTCTCTTGATTATTTATTTACACTACTCTTCTCTTACACACCGCACAGTCCTAAGCACTGGCCACAGTTCACTGCACTGATCACAGTTTGATGGACTGGTCACAGTTCACGTCACCGACCACAGTACGATGCACTGACCACGGTTCACGTCACTGAGCACAATCACTGCACTGCTATTCACCGCGATGCACACACTTCACAGTTCAGCTTCCACTGCGGACTTAAGACTGACTCGCGGTCGCCGGCCGCCGCATATTTATACTTGTCGAGACAATCCAGAACCTTCCGGACACCGCGCACGTTCTGGAATAATCCGCCGGCCGATGATGCAACCCGCGCTCACAGGCAGCTCGTGGTAGCGCCGGCAAATGACGTAACCCGCGATCACAGGCAGCTCGGGGTGGCGCCGGCAGACGACGCAATATTCGTTATAATACAAATCATTAGTTAATGCAAAAAACTAGAAAGTAAGTGACTTCTAAGGCAGGAGTGCAATATATACAGATTTTCTTGAACTTCGTAAATCTCCCTCTGTTTTACTGTCTTTATTTAACTGTACTGTATTTGTAAGTTTTTTCTTGTTCATTCCCGTTTAAAGAAAATAATCAAGTAAACAATTAAAAAACTGGTTGTTTAACACATCTTTTACTGCTAAATATTATAACGTCAGTTCTGAGCACACTCCGCAGAGGCGAACGAGAAAAAACTTTCTGGTGTGTGGGGGTTGATAAGTGTCCCTTGTTTCGATTTTACCCATTGCGCGTCGCACATTTCTCGCAACGCATTCCACAGTGTATTCTGTTGCGGACCTGAGATTAATGCAATTGCCATTCAATTTAACACGGCCGTTGGCCATTCAATTTAACACGGGGAACATATTGCCATTTGTTATATTATGGATTTCGTGTAATGGTGTTTATAGTAAATTCGTGAATCTTAGTGATAAGTGGATGGATCTTGAAGGTCGAATAAAAAACGTGTATTAAAGGACTCGCGTGTTTTAATATAAGATTAAGATCCACGCTAAAGTAATCTCAACAAACTTGTGGCAGAGCATGGTGAAGCGGTTATGTAATCTACGTATTCATGTGATTAACGTGGTTCAATAATAAAGATGGATAACGTTACGATAGCGTTTGGAAAAATTGGTACGCTTACCAATAGTAACTACATGATGTGGAGTATGCGGATGTCTACACTGCCATGTTCCAGACAATTATAAGATGAACTAGTTATTAAGGAAGAACCGAAATATACCGTGGGTAACGAGGTGAGCTTGAAAGTCTGGCAAGACTGCCTCCGAAAGAACGACGAAGCGATGGGTTTATTGGTTATGGCTTTGTCGGACGAACAACTTATGACTTGCCGTGGGATCGATAGAGCAAAGGATTTACTGGAACATCTACGCAAACATCACGAGTGCATTCATAAAAATAAATTAATTGATTTGAGGATTAAACTCACAAAAATAGAAATACAGGCTTTTTGACACGAATTCAAGGAATAAAATGAGAAATACAAGAACTTTGTACGAGTATTGACGACACTGAATGGATACGTTACCTATTGAATGCTCTTCCGAAACACTACAATAAAGTAGTTACAGCTTTATTTGAAAATCCTAATATTTCATTTGAGCTAATGAAAGGATCTTTAGTTAGATTCGAGTGTAAACGAGGAATGCAATATTTTAGGGAGAAATAAATGTTTTCAAGACTAATGAACAAAAGAAAACTTATGTGTGCTGAAAACAAGAACATATTGGTCCTAACTGTGGGTACAAGACTTTTGTGAATAAAAAAAACATTATGGTGAAAATCAGGGAAGTAACTATTATAAATCACGTAACATCCAAGATTATAAGGAAACACAAAAGAAATTTAATAAAAATTGCGGCAACTAGGGGAACAGTTCCGGGAGAGAATGTACGCAATATATTCGAAATGATCAAAACTGGGACAGATCTGACTACAATAGACATAATAGGAAAGAATATGTATTGCTATTGAAAGAGGATGCAATGAAGAATGCGAACACAATGAAGAATGTTGTCGTAAGGTCGTATTTCATGATGAATTTTGTAATCAAGCAAAAGACAACGAAAAATGACCTGGTTATTAGATTCGGGATATACATATCACATGACATATAGAGAAGACGCATTACTCGCGCAACTTTTCTTGAACGATGGGTTGAAGAAATGTGGGCGGAGTGGAGGTATTAGTTACAAAGTCGGCCACTAGAGTATTTACAGTAAGACCAATCTTTGGAAAATCAAAGTCAAACCTGCTACGTGTACGGCCAGGTAATCGCTGTGGGTAGGCAACAGCAGGGGTACTAGATAGGAGTTTTAGGTACCTCCCTTAAAGGACCTGGACTTGCCTCAGCCATTTCTTTAGATAATGGTAATAAAGCTGAACAGAAGTTCTCGACTATGAAAGCAACTAGCTTTGAGTAACTTCTGTTTCGCGCCAACGAAGTTTAAATGCTTGGAATGTCATCAGTGCTCGCTGCAAGCTTTTACCTTCAACTGTTTATTGCTCAAGGGAGGGGGAAGCAAGGTCATCGTTCAAGAAAACTTGCGCTAGTAGTACTTCATGACACGCGCGAAAATAAAGTAGACATAATGACAGCCGAAAAGAATAGAAGGATTTTATCAAATCGTGCTAGAAGTCTTTCGCGATACAATAGTTCTGTTAAATTAAAATTAGATAAAGTATTATATATTCCCAGAATGAATACCACTTTGCTTTCGGTTTCGAGTATCGTCTTAAAAGGTAAATGAATTACTTTTGAAAAAGAGGGAGTAAGAATAATAGATGACGATGACGGATCTCTTGTGGCCACAGGTGATTTTGATAGAGATAATTTTATCTGAAATATGGAAACAGATAAGAAAACGACTCCTACTCAAGCCATGAAGATTCGCTTACGATTGCCTAACATATAAAAGAAATATGTTTTGAAACAAACAATACTCAAGACAAAAAAATGTGGCATCGACGTTTATGTCAAGTGAACAAGACAAATCTTGAGAATATACACAAGAAACAGATAGTTCCTGTTCTTGAAGAAAAGGTATCAACTTCGGAACGTTGTGAATCTTGTATCCGGGAAATTTTTTAAAAAAAAAAAGAAAATTTATCGATCTCATTTTGTGTAAATAATGTAAGTACAAACGATATTCTTTGTACTCTTACATTTAGATATTGTGGGCCGATTGTGAAGTCAACTTACGACGGATTTTCTTACTTTCTTCTTATAGAAGATGATTTTCGTCGGAGTCGGAGAGTCGGAGATTCTTTATTGGTTTATTGAAATACAAATCTGATTGTGTTAACAAACTAATTGAATTTATATCCCGAAGAGAGAACGAGACAGGTCGTTTAGTAAAACTTCTGAGATCGAATAACGGAGAATTCAATAACATGATAATAATCATAACATCATAATCCAAACTGTACTATTTCAATGAATCATTTGAAACACGAAATAATATTTATACATATTTTAATCATATTTTTGTAATATTTTATAATATTTTAGAAAAATTTCAATAGTTGGACATTAAATATTACATAAATTTGTGAAAATATTATAAAATATTAATAATATTTCCGTAATTTTTTATTTGATATTTTATCTTTATATATTAAATTGATATATACAATCCTACTTTCTTAATTCTTGTTGCATTTCGTGTGATTTTTGTGCATGTATACAAATCAAAACAATTATTAATCCTATGCCAATTCATTACGTAGGATCTTACGTAAGAACTTACGTAGGATTCGAAGTTGAAAATTACGTAGGATCCTACATAGAATCCTACGTAATATTTTTTAACAGGGTACAACTTAATTCGTTTCGATAATTAATTTTGGTGTGTAAGGCTTCCACACGCTTAATTTTTATTGGTTAATCATTTATTCATTTTTATATTGTTTGATTTATTTTTAGACATCCAGTGTCAACGAGTCATCATTATTAGCTAGCTACAAAGTCGCATATCGAGTTGCTAAAGCAGGGAAACCGCATACAATTGCAGATAATCTTATTTTGCCAGCAGCTCTAGATATGGTTGAAATTATGGTCAGCAAGCAGGAGGCAAACAAGTTAAAAAGCATACCACTTTCTGATAATACTATTTCACGCACAATAAACGATATGGCCAATGATATTCAAGAGCAAATAGTCGAGAAATTGAAGAAGAGCCACATTTTGCTTTAGAGTTTGACGAATCTACAGATGTTTCCGATTGTGCTCAGTTTGTAGTATTTGTGCGCTTTGAAGCAGAAGACAGTATCACAGAAGAAATTTTATTTTGCAAAGCACTTCCTGCAAACACTTCTGGCCAGTGTTTGTACGATATGTTTTTAGAAAGCACTTGCGACTACGACATTGATAGGAAAAAATGTATTGCAATTTGTAGCGAAGGCGCTAAAGCTTTGACTGGCAAAAAGAGCGGACTCGTTGCGAAAATAAAATCGATAATGCCAAATATATCATGGACACACTATTTTCTTCATCGACAAGCTCTAGCTGCTAATGTATTACATTCTGATTTAAATGACGTGCTTAAGGAGGTAATAAAAATTGTGAATTCTATCAAAGGTAAAGCCTTGCAAACCCGGCTATTCAGAATCGTTTGTGAAGAAATGGGCTCGCTTCATTACAGTCTTCTTTATCACACAGAGGTCAGGTGGTTATCCAAAGGAAAGGTATGGACAAGACTTCTAGAACAGCTGAATTGTTAATGTTTTTACAAGATGCTAAATCTGAATATGTTAATAATTTTTCTGACCCTGTTTGGCTCTTGAAATTAGCATTTTTGGCAGATCTGTTTAGCCACCTTATTAATTTAAACAAGAACCTCCAAGGTAGAGAAAAAATTACTTGTGTGAACTGACATTCTCTGAAGGGTTGACATTAAAACTAAAAAGAGAAATAGACTTCAATTTGAAAAAGATTTGATTATTAACATTTCAAAAATAGCTCCACGATTTGACAATTTTTTAAAAATAAACAAGCCCATCCTTCTCACTAAAATTGTGTTTTTGATGTAGTGTAGAACCTTACCTTTTTCTTTTCGCCGGCGACCCCCCGAGTAAGACTTCGCGACCCCCTGGGGGTCGCGACCCACAGTTTGAAAAACACTGTTTTAAAGGATAATGAAAGAGAAACAAGTAATCCAGAGGAAGTTGCGAATATCTTCAACCAACACTTTTCTAGAATAGCGGTTGATCTCACGAAGGGACTAAAACCACAAAATTCAACATCATTTCTAAAAAATTCGCACGATGTTTATTTACGAAACTTCTTCCAACGAAATCCTCAGAATAGTCAGTAAACAAAAAAATAAATATTCTCTGTTTAGATGAATTTCCGATTGTTTATTAAAAACGTGTGCACCTGCCATTATACACCCATTAACTCACATTTTCAATGCTTCCTTGTGCACAGGAATATTTCCAGATATTTTCAAAACAGCAAAAATTAAGCCACTTTTTAAAAAAGGAACAAAAATGAAATTCAAAATTACCGGCCAATTTCTCTTTTGTCAGTTTTCTCAAAAATATTAGAGAGGCTTTTCTATACGCGAATGGAAACTTTTCTCAGGAAAAACGAAGCGTTTCCAGACTCACAACACGGTTTCAGAAAATCAAAATGTACGGAAACTGCCATTTTTCTTTCTTTAAAGATATTGCTTCATCAATGGACAAAATGAAGAACCCATTGGGATATTTTTACATCTATCGAAAGCTTTTGACGTTATTAACCATAAAATCTTGCTCTCAAAATTACCTTCTTATGGAATTCGTGGTATTGGCCTAGATTGGATAACTTCGTACCTTAAACATCAATCTCAAAGAGTGGAAATACCGTACTGGCACGAAAGGACATTATTTACTTATCTTTTCAATTCTTTGCCAATTGAACGTGGGGTCCCACAAGGTTCGATCTTAGGTCCTATCCTCTCTCTGTTGTTCGTAAACGATGTGCCCTCATCTATTAAAAATGGAAGAACAGTTGTGTTTGCCGATGGCACGAATGTTCTGTGCAAAAAAGAAACAATAAATGTACTATTTATTTTCAGAAGTTTCAAATTGGTTTTGTAATAACAAATTAATAGTTAACGAAGGAAAAACTGTCTCAATGCAATTTTGCGTTTCAAATCGGCAATCGCATGCTCCATTGAAAATGAACAATATGCAATTAGCTGATATTAAGGTAACAAAATTTCTAGGTCTCTCAATTCAATCAAACCTCAAATGGAATGTACATATAACATAATTAAACACTAAATTAAGTTCATTATGTTATACATTCAGAACTCTTTCTAATTCTGTCAGCCTTCATGCAGCTCGTTGCGTGTATTTTGCAAATGTACATTCCCGCCTGCGATATGGCATAATATTCTGGGAAAGCTCATCATTTAGTGCCCAGACATTTAGATTGCAAAAGAAAATTCTCCGAATAATGAACAAATGCAATCCACGTGATCCCTGCAAGCATCTTTTCATTGAGTTTGGAATCTTACCATTGCCTTGCCTATTTATTTACGAATCTATAATATTCGTCAAAACTAACTTACTTAATGGTGGGAACATATTTTCATGTAATACTGATATTTATAGTTACAACACTCGACGTAGAAATAAATCATGTTCATCAAGTGTCAGTATCAACAGCTGACTACAAGCATCCCACATACAATACATGTACTACGTTACTTTACAACGCATTGCCAGATGAAATTTAACAATTAAAATTGGTACACAAATTTAAGTTAAAATTAAAATATTTTCTGCTGCAAAACTGTTTCTATACAATTAGAGACTATACTTATCGTCAAAAAGAAAAATAATGTTTGCTTTAACAAAACCAAAATATAGTATGATGAATTAGTTTACATTTGCATTGTATAATTTAAAAAAAAGGCCTAATATGTCTGTAGCAAGTAATGTACTTCGGCTTCCCGGTCAATGACCCCCATTTCGATCGGGTTTTTCCCCAGTTTCCCTGAACCATTGAGCAAATGCTGAGATGGCCACTTGATTTGCTTCTGGACGTAAATGTAGCTTCACTATGCGCACGGTTTGTTGAGCTTTCCTTTTGCTTGTAGTGGTAGTAGAGCTTAGGGTGAGTTTCTGTTTGTTAGCAATAGACAAAAATCAAATCTGTTTGTTCGTTTACCGTTACAAATTAGTTTTCTTTAATACGGCAACTAAACATCTAGTTTTTGAAATGGTAATTCTCGCTTTTTTAAATTATTATTATTATTATTATTATTATTTTATTATTATTATTATTATTATTATTATTGCTATTATTTTTATCTTTCAACTATTAATAGTTAATTTGTTGGAAAGGGATTCTGAAACTCAAGAAAGTGTGCGCAGATGATTTTCTCCCCCATACGTCACATACAGTTTTTTACTGTTTTTGACTAAATAAATAAATACAGCGTACAGGCCGACCTCGTCTGTTAAGTGACAGAGACCGCCCACATTTGAAGAAGGGTAGTAAAGAGTAATAGGCAGACATCTATCCAGACCATCACACAGGAATTCCAAACTGCATCAGGATTCACTCCAAATACTATGATAGGCGTGAGATGAGAAACCTTGGATTCCATGGTCGAGCGGCTGCTCATAAGCCACACGTCACGCACGAAAATCCAAGCGCCGCCTCATTGGTGTAAGGGGCGTCAACAACACACGATTGAACAGTGACAAAACGTTGTGTGGAGTGACGAATCACGGTACACAATGTGGTGATCCGATGGCAGGGTGTGGGTATGGCGAACGCTCGGTGAACGTCATCTGCCAGCGTGTGTAGTGCCCAACAGTGAAATTCGGAGGTGGTAGTGTCATAGTGTGGGCGTGATTTTTCTGGAGGGGGCTTGGACCCCTTGTTGTGCGTGGCACTATCATAGCACAGGGCTACATTAATACTGTAAGCACCTTCTTGCTTCCCATTGTTGAAGAGCACTTCAGGGATAGCGATCGCATCTTTCAACACGATCGAGCACCTGTTCATACTGCACGGACTGTGGTGGAGTGGTTCCACAACAATAACATCCCTGTAATGGACTGGCCTGCACAGAGTCCCGACTTGCATCCTATAGAACACCTTTGGGATGTCTTGGAACGCCGACTTCGTGCCAGGCCTCAACGACCGACATCGATACATCTCCTCAGTGCAGCACTCCGTGAAGAATAAGCTGCCATTCCCCAAGAAACTTTCCAGGACCTGATTGAAAGTATGTCTGCGAGAGTGAACGCTGTCATCAAGGCTAAGGGTGGGCCAACACCATATTTACTTCCACCATTACCGATGGAGGGCGCCACCAATTTGTATGTCCGTTTCAGCCAGGTGTCCAGATAATTTTGATCACATAGTGTATACTGTGTCCTACTCTCTTCAGAGTAAGAAGTGCTAGAACGGGGAAATATAACATTGCTCGAGTCTATACGCTCCTTGCTGATGGAGTCACATCTTCCTTATGACGTGAACGAAAGAATTTATGACGTGAACGAAATGAAGATACATGAAAGCAGGGACGTGGAGTTCGACGAATCGAAGATGGGATATAACGTAAGACAAAAGTCGAAGAATACTCGTGAAGATGATCAAGTTATCCAGAAAAATACTCATATGAAAACGAACGGAGACTTACTTCTGATAGTGAACGCAAGAAATGTCACAAGTGTTCCTGTTTCTACAGAAACGAAAGTTAACGAAGAATTACGATAACTCATTCGAAAATCATACGCCCGTAAAACGTAGAACTATGAACATATTACGATATGTTTTTGCGGTGATGGGCAAGTGTTTTAGAAAAAGTTTCCAGAGCTTCTGGACCAACAATGCCAAAGAGAGGTTACTTCAGTGTGAGTTGAACTCTAGCATCGTACGCATCACCCGTGTCAGAGTGATAGGAAATTCGGATGTTTGCGTAATTAGTTTTGTGAAAGTGTATGCTGGAACATTATCAATTCGATGAGGTTGAAATTATCTGCGAACTATTAAATGGACTAAATTGCAAAACGGTAATTCGCGTAAATTAGGACGCGAAAACGATCGGACATTTTATGAAAAGTGATGAGTTCGTGCGAGGTTCATCGTACAGTTTTAAACGGGGACTTTGATGGTGATCCATGAATTTCAAGAACTGGTAGCGGCTGATTGGATGGAGTTGGGTACACGAGCTGTGTACCGAAACATTGGTCGACAACGGGCGATGGCAGTGTGTGTCGCGCATATTAGCAGCACCAGGAAAGTCGCATGAACAATTATATATCTATATTTTTATTTGAAAGGTAAAGAGGGTGAATGAATTTTGAAGATTCTGTCGAAGTCCAAGTCATGCTGATTAAGTTAAGAGTAATAACAGTATAATGTCACGACAGAATGCGCATTCCGGTATGAATGTTTACTTTGTTTATGTTTTTAAGCGTGAATGAATGGTTTTGTATTTGTTTATGTTTCGAATCCATGGCATTTATGCCATTGTGTTCACTTTTGCATGCCATAACGGGGGCAATTTATTTAAGAGGGTGTCAAATAGCTGCCTTGACAACTGGTTAATTGAAAAAAAGTCAAATAAATGAATGAACGCTCATTACGGTTCATGTATACCTGGATTATGAGTATTGTTTTGTATTTAGCTAAAAACTGACTCACGCACGAGCGTGCTAGTATCCCGTTTCAATTCCGTATGGATTATCACAGTAGTCACGCCCAGGTAACGCTTTATTTGTGTATGCTAGCTGAGGCACGGGCAACACGTGAGTGAGGATCTTGTTTAGTCAGAGAATGTCAACGAAACCAGGTGCTCAACCAAACGAAGAAGATTCTACGAAGTGTAGGATTATGATAGGGAAATAGTGAAAAAAAGGCCCTATTACCTCTATAGTAAAACTTTGAAAATTTTTTTAGTGTTCCTGTTACAAAAGGCAATGAAAAAATACCAAGCTAAAATTTGATTGTGCATGTTTTGTCAAATGTTATGTGGCATATGTATGCAGGTTTTAGCATTTTAAAGGGGACGAGAATCATGTCTAGTAATATTGAATAGTTTTATTTCAAGAGGAAAGTATTTTGTTCACTTGGCTAGGGAAATGTTTCAGAAAATTATCAAGGTCAACATTATTACAACAGTAATGATATTTCTTTGCCCAAGAATCATTAACGCAATCTGACATATTTTTCTCTGGTAATTTTGAAGATGAATAATAGCCAAAATCATTGCATGTTTGAGAATGCAGTGTTATCCATACTATATGCCACAAACAATGTGGAGAACCCTAAATAATGGAGAACTTGGAACCTTTTTCCTTAGAAACCAAAGTAAAAGTTAATAATCTTTCAAAAGAAAATTGCAGATTGTCATACTCCGTGAACTTGATTCTGAACTCTAGTTGTAAAACAATGTCCTGAAAAAGTAGCATTTTGAAGTTAATGACCCTTTTCTAGTGGGAATGTGAATTTTTTATATTACCCATACTCATTTGTAGTCATTCTGAGTGCACTACTACATAGTACACATTGAAACTATAGCAGAATTATAACACAAGTTATATTACCTAATGAGAATTTTAAAATAACTTGCCTGGTCAAAAATGATACACAGTAAAAAAAGTTGAACCATCAATGTATACACATTTTGTGGGTTTAATTAAATCCATGAATATCTGCATCAATGAACCTGTTTCAATGACCAATTTCCATCACCTGTGCCAAAAACTACCTGAAAAATACAATTAATACAATAGTATTTGAAAATATAATTAAAGTGATAATTATTGAAAAATAAAAAATAGAAAGTGTTTTACAGCAGTTTTTTGAGGAATGCATTATTATTTTGTTCCATTATTTACAGAACATGGTAGGCTTTAGTCTCAATTTAAAAACGGTAATCAAAATTCTGCACACTTGTAACATATGGGGATACTACACAACAATGAATTCTACAATTCTAATTGCCATTAATGACACTTCAAGACTATATTAAAATTATTTCAATGAATTGACAACATAGTAAATATTATTTTTTTACATTTTAATACAAATTTGCAATGCTTAATTGAGTATTAAAAACTAATCAAATAACTTAAACCTTTTTTAATGTGTACTTTTTTGACTATTAAAAAAAGATCAAATCAATGAAAAATAATGAGTTTGGAAGCCAAGCTCTCTATATCCACTTAACAACATGAGAATTTGAATTGAAAGGATTCAAACCGATGTTGTAAAACGAAATAATGTTTATCTTGTTCGACATATGCTTTTAGAGGAATTTTACAATTTACATCAAAATAACTTTGAGCTGGATGAATGGCCAAGTTTTGTACGTTATGTCCAATAAAAACGCACATAAACTAATATATGCCTTTCTTTTATTACAACTCATGATAGAAATATATTCGTACCTATAAGTTTCAATTCCATTCCACCATTCTCTTTTAATCTTGGTTGACAATTCTTGCTGGATTTCAAATAGGCGGTGTAAATGAAGGTATCATTTTCTTTCGAACTTCATTCTCCGTTTACTCCCAATGAAATAAGATTTTCACTTCAAAGAGGTAATTTAGACTCTGTAGTCTGGCGCCTGTTAAAAGATATCCACCAATATCCTTTAAATTATAATTCACACTGATGCAGCACGATAAGTTTCAGGACGGTACTTACCAGTGAACTCTTAGTAAGTTCAGAGATTTGCTTCGCCAACGACGTATTCCTCTACAATAAATTGAAAACTTTCCGAACCATGCGCTTTTCGCCACATAAAAGAAATTTTCCTGAAGGGCCAGTCACTCTCTTAGCCCTTCGAAAGTGAACTGAATAGCATGTCCTCGCAGGCCGATCGGCGGCGCGGCGCCGCGGTCCAACGAGCCGCGTCCCACGCTTCCTCGTCAATCCTCAGCTGATATCAGATCCTTATCCCCCAGCAACACGCATGCAGTTCGCACTGGACACTGATCTTCTTCTTCTTCGTTTGCAGTAGTTTTGATGCAAGGTTAATTTAACAACCGACGGCTCAAATTAGTTCTTATGTATTATGTACACTTGTACTTCATTAAATCAGGATTTTTCTTAGGATGAACGGATAATATTGCGGTGCGGTCAGGTTGCAGCAAGCTTTGGCGCGCGCGCGCGCAACTTCCTGTCCCCCCACACTTCCAAGAGCCCGCCGAGGGCCTGGGACTGGTAGCTGATAAATCTATAACGTAATTAGTCTGTCTTTCGATATTTATATTTACATGTGTAACAACGCAGACGGAAAATAATATAATTATTAATGTTTGTCTCAAACTTTGTTTCCGTTTTGAGCAAGAATGACAGATAGGTTTTTTTCCTTAATAAAGTCATAATTATCGCATCATGCTTCTACTACGCTTCTATTATGTTATTGAAAAAATGTGATGTGTGTGTTTAATAGATGTTGAATGTTTTTCAATGGATATTTTCAATACGTAATTAATTTGACAAGGTACCTGGCTGCTTTGGTGGACAGGTCCCTTTATGAAGCAAGATCACCCTCTCAGGCCGGTTGGTCCAACAAGGTCAGCAATCTTAAATGCTGTTGTAATCAGGAAATGGAGTAAAGCAACAAGATCTCTGTTTCGCATACGAAGGTTTTGTGTAACTATTGAAACCTTGTTGCGATTTATGGTATCTTCTTTTTTCAGTGTGTTGAAGCCCTTTTGATAGGAAATGTTTCGGTCATCTGTTTTCTAACTTTCACTTTTCTTTTTGATTTATATACAATTCCTTCGCTGCATTTATTAAGATTTTATTTACATTACTATTATTCATAACTTCCCATAACTTTATAATTGGCTCACTATCATAGGCCTTTACCGTTGTAATATTCATTGCGGTTATTTATTTATCAGAGAAGTATTCCAGGTGTTAAGGTTATCATATTCATGATAAAAATTCAGAGTAAGAACACATGAGACACTATGTGTTCGTATGCGTGTCTGTGACGTGCGAGCGCGTGCAGATGCGGTTACTCACCTGGTACCCAGCTCTCACACGGAGCCACGCACGTCGATGTGCCATTAGCGTGGACTCAACTGCTGGCTATGTGCACCCACAATACACATACATATCAGCCTCCGGTAGTTCCGCTATGAAACCAGAGGGCTACTAAATGAAAAGGCTGGAGGACCACCTTGTAAGAGCAAAATGATAGGATTCGGTCCAATTATTAAATAAGAAATTGTGCAAATGTTAATTTAATAATAGAAAGTGAAATAAAAGAGTATATTAGTACATCTTTGAATAAAATAAAACTTACAATCTAAAAAAATTCAAATCAATTATAACTTATTCTATTTACAAATGCACGCCGAGCCCGATCGATGAATTATTATTAAAAAGAAAACTAACTCTAAAACTTAATTAGTAGTTTTCAAAAACAAAGGTTTATAAAATTAATTAAGAAAGGCAAAAATAACTAGGTACAAGTTCATACGCAAAATAAATGAAAACGATGTTAAATGCAATTAATGAATGTGCATTGTTTGTGACAGATCTTTAACTCGAATGTCTTTCTTAGTTCAGCACCCTTCAAGACAGAAGCAGGTACCTGATATGCGAAGGTTGTTACCGGAGCTGGAGCTGGAGCTGGAGATCTGCCGCGATGCGGATGTGATGCACACGTCATTCTGCATCAGCTGAGCGAACGCTTCAAGTCCCCGGACACGATGACCAGGCAATGTGAGCCGCCGTGGTCTAATTTAGCAATCGCGCCGCGAGTGACTCGAAAATATGCCAGTAAGGCATACACCGATGAGCAGCTTGGAGCCCTAGATAAAGGCGAGATGGGCAGCTGATGATGTGGTGCGGCATGATGATAACTGGCAAGGCACAAATGCCGACTGCCAGCGTAGCACAAGTCAAAGTTACATCAACGCGAATATCCCCATGATCCCGCGCGACGATCACTCACACGGTTGACGAGCAAAATACCTGCGCGAATCTAGCTTGTTGAAATCTTAATGAAGCTCTTGCGGTGGTTCACCCCCAATATATAGAGGACCGCCCCTCCCACGCGGTGGTCGCGGAGAGGGCGGTCTGAGATGGAGAGGGTGGGCCCTCGGGCGGCTGTAGGTCCTTGCTCCCGAGACAAGTGGGGCGCGCGGTGCGCAAGGGCCAGGCGGCCGGCTGGGAGTGGCAATAAACTCATAAACCGCGCACTCCGCTTCACTCTACTTTCCCGCTATTACGCAGCTGCTTACGCAGTATAGAGAAACTATTGTAATGCTGCGGGAAAAGGGCGAATTTTCGGCTCAAAAACTATTGCCGGGTCCTGGGAACGAAAAAGTGGATAAATCCAGCTGCTAAATATAGAAAAAATATTCATCTATTTTCGTTGAAATCCCTGATGAATATAGCTCAAGTGATGGGAGAGGTTTGAAGATTGAGCCGAAGATCCGTAAATACGTTTTTTTAAAATTTTTGTCAAAACGGAAGATTCTGAAAACGACAAGTATTAACACTGTTCCACATCTTGGGATTAGAATCGGCTTTCAACATTAAATATTCAAGAAAATTTCAGTATTACTGAGTCTGGGCAAAAGGTAATCAGTTTCCTTTCTTGTTTTACCTCACCTTTCATGCATATATGAAGTTCATATCCACTACTCTATTCTGACGCGCTAAAAAGGCTGGTTTATGAAGTATTCAGCACCATGGAACTTAAAAATGACGACACCGACCTCACATTATCGATTCAACTTTCAGAGCAGTCGACACGCGAATGTTTCTTTGGGGGGGGGGTGCGCGAGGCAAACAGCCACCATAACTGCTTGACAGCCGAGCGAAGACTAGAGACGGCACTAGTTCGACTGTGAACACGCGCTCGCTCGGTGTCTTGGCGGACAAATATTTTGTCTCTCTGTAAAGCAGACTGCGGTTTTAGAGGGAAAATAAACTATCTCGAAGGCGGGACGTTTGAAATTGCACCCTTGTTAATTCATCCCAAAGAATGGTTGTGTGGTGGAATAAGTGTTTATATTTGTGATCAGGCACCAAATTTCAATAAATTTGGGTGACTGTTTACAACTGATTTTTTGAATTTTTTTGGCGTCTTCCTTCAACTATATTAATGACGATAGAGATTTTTTGCTAATGATTGTTATAGACAGGTCTTGAAATAGACATATTCAATTTTTCGAAAGTATGAGTGGTTTTCATTTAATTTGGTGCGAGATATAGGCAATTTAAAAAACAAACTAGTGGTGCAGCAAGTACTTTCTTCTTTTAGCAATGGCTACGTAATACTATCTACACCACAATTTCTCTCCGAATTAACACATCTCATTCATTATTTTTTGTAAAATTCATTACAAACCGTAGAAAATTTGGTGTGAAAATTAAATTTTTTCAAGCAAATATCAAGAAAAATTTGACAATTATAACTGCCTTTCATAAAAGTTAATCAAGTCCCAACAAGACGTAATTCACAGAACTTCGTGAGTCGCAACGTGGAATGCCATTGATGGCAGCTGGCCAGACAATGGAGCAAGACCTTTAAGCCAGGAAAGGAATTTTTTTTTTAAATTCCTACGAGAAAGTCTATGACATTCTGTAGCACCTCTAGTTACTTTCTCGTATACATACGTAGTATAGAGAAAGTTTTGTAATGCTGCGGAAAATCGATTTCGAGATTTCAACGGAAATACACGTTTTGGGGTACCTGATACCGAAAAATTGTTTTTTTTTAAATGTCCGTCCATCTGTCCATTCGTCTGTGAACACCACCAACTCCTAAACCATGCGTACGATCTCTTCCACATTGAAGAAACACTTGTCAATCTGGCTCTAGTTGAAGCTTTGAAATATTGAAAAACATTCTCTAAAATTTGAGAGATTTGAAGTCCACATTTTAAAAAAATCTCAAAAACCGTTCCAAATTTTTTTCTTTAAATTTCTTATAAGAATGGAGTAAATTACACAATTAAGTGGCATTGGTCCGATTTTCATGGTTAATTTTTCGAAAATTGCAAAAGTTTGAATGTTGTTCGGCGTCTTCCTACAACTATAAAATTGAAGATAGAGATTTTCCTTTGAAATGAAATGTGTTGTCCATAAATAGTTCTTTCATTAAGGTCATGTATACTTTTTGAAAATTTCGTAGTTTTCGTACAATAGTGCGTGCAATATTTGTAATTTTAAAAAATAACAAAAACAAGATATTCTCAAAAACGGCTGGAAATGTTTCTTTAAATTTCTGGTAGTGATAGCACAAAATGCACCCTATCCGATGACATAAACACCATGTTTTTTTAAATAACTCTCACGCCGTTAATATGCACATTTCCACCGATTTATAAACATTATTGCATTTGTGGTGGAAGTGCTTCAAAGAGGAGGAGAAAGAGAGGGAGGGAGAGAGAGGGAGAGAGGGAGAGAGAGAGGGAGAGAGAGACGGAGAGAGAGGGAGAGATTGGCTGACAGAAAAACTCTTTAGTGTCCGTGTGTCTGTGAACAACGCTATCTGCTAAACCGTGCGGCCGATTTTCTCCAAAATTGATATTCCTCAATTAATCTGGCTGATGTCGCTTCCCTTTGAATTTGAAACCGATATTTTGATTTTAGGGAACTTTACATGAAACCCATGGGACATTTTCAAAATTTACATAAAAATGGCGCCATCGATTTCGATTGAATTTTGTTGTTGGATAGTCTAAAGGACGTTTAAGAGAATGGCGCAAGTGAGGAAGGTGGTCTGATTCAAATTTGGAAAGTGGATTTGGAATTGTAGGTTTTAGTGAGGAAGAGTGAATTACTATGTCTAGAGTGTCGTAAGGAGTTTTATTCATGACCTGAATAGGGTCGGAAAAAAGATAGATAGTGAGAGAGGCGGAAGAAAGAAGAAGCTGCTGTAGGATGTTGCCTTTGGTATTCAATACGCTTGGCGTTCAGATCGCCTGCAAGTATAATGGTTTGCCCTAGAGAGACGAGCGCAGTTAGGTCGGTAGTAATCAGAGGTCTTAGAAGGCTTTTGTAGATGAAGGGGACTGGTCCAGTCGCTGTACGTATCTCCACTATGGTAGCTTCCATGACTTATAGATTTGGTGTGTCAATTCTTGTATGTGGAAGGGCACGACAAACTGCTAACGTGGTTCCGCCTCCGCGGCCTGTTTGTCGATCGTCTCGGTAGATACGGTAGCCTCGGAGAGAAAACGATAGGTTTTGTTGGAGGAATGTCTTGTATTAATAGTATTGCGATGGAGTGGTCATCACAAAATTTTTCTATTTTTATTTTGTTTGCCGATGGTGTTCCCTCTACGTTCCATGACGCTATATGGTAAAGTCTATTTTCGATTGTCGCCATTTGAACAAGTGAGGCGATAGCTTGGACTGCGTTTAATAGTTTGGATAGTGTGCTTGGGACTTTCTGGTTTGGATAGTCCGCCTGGGACTTTCATAATATTTATTGCAGAAACCTGTAAAGACTTTCTGAATGTTAAATTCTTTTATGAGGTTTATGAGTTCGCTTAATTCTGAAAAGGTGCCTGTCGTGGCAGATTGTGTTGTCGCGCAGGCGTCATCTTGTGGCGTCGATGTTGTTTTCCATAGGAACGTGGGGATTTGGACTACGGACGCCTGGAGTGATTAGAAGCCATTTGAATTTGGTACTGTGCGTGTGATGGAACGTTTCTCAATTGCTTCGTGAAGTTTGTCTAAAATTTTCATTCTAGGTTCTATAGCTTTCAAATTAGCTGAGCATGCATTAAAGTTTGAGGGGTGGCTTTCGTTGCAATTTGCGCATTTGGACAGGGAGTTTATTTAGTCTGCGTCGCATGTTGATGTTTCCAGGTGACAGGCACAGCCCATATAACGTGTGGGACTGTGGCATCTGTTTTTGTAAGCCCCCACATTAAACATGTGGTGCATTGTGGAATTCCTTCTTTTTCATGTGGGTCCTCTAAATACACTCTGCATTGAAGGTGTTTTATTTCCCTATTGGGGACAATTGCGGGTAATTTATTTCAGTTTGATAAAGGGTACAGCCGAATAAGGCAGTGCAAAGTGCCCCCAAACCAAATCAATAATCTCGGTGCTCACATGAAAGAGAAATAAAAATGCCGTAGATTTAAAAAAATTAGCCACCTAGGGCGTGCCTAGGGTTTCAGAGATACGAGAAACATGTTTTTCATATTTTACTTTTTCTCAGCTTCTATTACATGAATCAGGCCAAAAAATGCAGAGCGGGGAAAATAGTTGAATTTGAAAGTATTTTTGTTAACCAATTTTGACGACAATTTCATAATAGAAAAAATAAAGAAATGCGTGAAATTGATTTTCGACGTGATGACGTGGGAGAGAATGTGCCTTCTAATATTCTATAATATATATTTTCATGCTTTTTAAACAATGTGGGCGGTAGTGAAAAAAATTAAAACCAATTTTATTAGTTTAAAAATATAAATTCGCGCCAAGATGTGATTGGAAAAGGTTTTAATCGATGTTGAAACGCAGATTTAATCACGATATATGTTCTCGAAATCATATAGGTTTTAAATCGATTATGTACCAAACTCAATCGGAATATCCTTCATGAAGAGAGACGAGAGCCCTCTTGCGCATCCGACTTCAGCATCAGCAGCTTCAGGCACCTGTTTGTGTCATAATATTAGGGACTTTTAAATGTCAAAATTATCACATGCAAGTCATTGAAACAGATAATCACTTGTTTAAATTACATCTTTTATTTCAATTACCCCTTCGTCATGTTATTTTCGGTTGGTCACTGTTGAAAATTGTGACATTATCCTACTTACAAAATGTTTCTCAACACTTCTTGCTCTCCGTGCAACATGGCGGCCGACGTCTGGACTCGCTTTTCAAACAATGGGGTCACATGGTACGTGACAATACTGGTGATGCGCAGAAGGAGCAAGAATCGGTGTGCCGGAGGAGCCTGCCCATCTCCTTCCACCATGGGAATATCGGAAGTGGCACCCTCGAATGCTGCTCCCACACAGGTGCGATCATTTATTATTTGGCATACGCTCGTTATTTGACGAAAGTGTTAAACAGAAATTTTGAAAAAACAAATATTTTGAGAAGACTAAACGAATGCGTGATTTCAGTTATAGAAGACAGTGCCAATGATAAGTTGTCTATGATTGTGAATTATATCAATGATAAATATACAACTGAGTAATTCGATTTATATGAGAGAATTTTTTCGGGCTGGTAGGCCGTGGTCCAGTTGGCATTGAAGAGCCACTTGGCTTTTCGATGCCAACTGGACCAAGGCCTATCAGCCCGGAAAATTTCTCTCATATTGACTCCGGCCGTGAAAGCCTACGATGCTATGTAATTCGATTTATGTTATAAACATAAATGATTAATACACGTAAAACCGAGTAATTTTATTTATATTAGGAACAATACATAAATTTAAAAACAAATGGGATTTGATGATTTTATTTCGATAATATAAACACTTTCTACATAAAAGAAACATCTGTCAGCAAAAAGTTGCAAATCATCCTGGTAAGTGAGACCTTTCAATAATTTTAATGTAATTTTTTTAAACATTGTTGAAATTTTTTTCGTATCACATTTTGGCGTGAATTTCAAATTTTTAAACTGATAACATTGGTTTTAATTTTTTTAATATTGTCCACATTGTTTAATAATCTGAAAAATATATGTTATAGTATGTTATAAGACTTTCTAGGGAAAAATTGAGTCATTACTCCAACGATATCATATCGAAAACCAATTTCAAAAATTTCTTAATTTTTTCTATATGAATTTGGCATCAAAATTGGTTGTCAAAAATACCTTCAAATTCAACTATTTTCCCCCGTCTCTGCAGTTTTTTTAGTCTGATACAGGTAATAGAAGCTGAGAAAAAATAAAACATGAAAACAAGTTTCTAATTGTATCTGTGTAACAGATTGTCCTAAGAAGCTCATTTTTTGTAAATGTGCGGCATTTTTTTCTATCGTTCATATGAGCATCGCGATTATCGATTTGGTTTGGAGACACCACCTTATTCGGATACACCCTTCCTAAAGGTTGGAAATGCTGTGGCCCAATTTTGTGCTTTAGTTCTCCTACAAGGTGAACTGTAATTTGTTTCCTTTCCAGTTCAGCTTTAATTTCATCGCAATTTATACCTTTGTCCAGCCCGCGAATCATAAGGCGGTGTAAGGCATTAATATTTTAGCCGTTTGTGAGGGAAGGCTGATCGGGCAATAATTGTTGGGACTTTTGTATTTTTTCGGGTTTATTAATACTCGTGCTATATTTCAAATTCTCTTTCTCAATTTTCATTTTTCTTCTCGAAACCGTAACTGTGCGCCACGCTACCGGGAGAGGTGACTCAGGGCATTTGGCACTGCAGTGACCAGGACGCCCTTGGTTCGAGTCCCGCTGGTGTCAGGAGTTTTGACACGCGCTTGTCAGCTAGGTCGAATTCAGTCGCTGTCTGGAGGAGAATTTTGGCGGCTGGCTACTCAGATCAGTAGTTTTCCGTGGTTTCTCCGATCTAGACCAGGCGAATGCCGGGACAATACCCTAATAAAACGGGTCGCGGACCGTGCGCGATCTTTCCTTCTCCCTTGTCCAAACTTATTCTTTCTCCTTCCTACACTAACATGCACTGCCCACACATGCCGGGTCACCAGTCAGGAGCTTAAAGTTTGTCCCGGCTGGGGTGATGCGCCGCTATTGAGAAATACCTGATTGCGGAAAACCCCGCTAGCCGACGGTAGATCGGCGCCGCATCTCGCCATTCAGGGCAGGAAGACCACCGCCACCTCCCGAGGAAAAAACTTACTCTACACTTACGGGAATAATGATCTTCGCAGTTGACGCGCCCGAAAACATCAAACAATCAATGAATCAAAGTGCGCCACGCTGCTTCTGCGCCTTCAAATAAAAACGCAACGCACATTAAAGAGGCAACGACGCCGTAATGTTTCCAATATAGCAAAAAATGAAGAAAACCTACACCACGGCGGAAGGGCGCCGAATGGCGCAGTCCACCGACAACTCCACAAGATCAAGAGGCGACCATCTCCGCGTGATTCAGCCGTCAGCAGCGAAGGATCAAAGTCGCTGGGACCGATAAGAAAGGAACAGCGCATTGCCCAAAAGATGCAACTTTAATCTTCTGTTTGCGGAATTGCAAGCAAAACCATGCTGCATCCTTCGCATGGTGCATATTTTGCACGTTACCCGCGCGCCCTTCAGACGCGTGCGAAAAAGAGGCCGAGAGCCCCCCCCCACTTAAATGTTCCCCGCAGGGACGAGGCGCCTCGGCTGACAGCTAACGGCGGACTGGCCTATTCCCCGGTCGTGCAACGCTCTGGCGTGGCACGCGCCGCGCAGGCCAACGCAACCGGAGGCCCACTGCACCCGCAACTGCTACACCCACCGAAAGCCAGTTTTCGGTGGTTCGCATTTATGAAGCATTCCCCGATCATGTCTGATTCAAATAATAACGTGACTTTCTCTCCGTGCCTGCACTTAGAACACGCGAAGTGCAGTATTTAAATCCCAGCAATTATAACAATTCTCAGTTGATCTTCAACTGGATATCTTGGCTTTACAAAAAAAATGACTTAGTAATGAACACGAATTCAAACACCCGGGATTCGCTGTTTATCGGCAAGTGCAACAGCAGGTGTGGACAGGCCAGGTGGCGGCTCAGCGATCGCGCTGCGCCGCGAACTGTTTGCAGCTCGAAGCCGAAATTCCTGCTATTTCTCTGGCGTCTCTCGAGGTGGTCGAGGTGTACGTTTGTGTGGAAAGCGGTAGTCTTCTAGTCGTATCCGCCTTTCACCCAGACAAAACCTTAGATCTGTCTGGAATTGATGCACTTCTCGCATTAAATTTCAAAGTCTTCCTTTTGAGCGACTTTAACACCAGACATAGGGATTGGGGCGGACTCGGAGCTAACATAAACGGTAACAAAATTGCCAATCTTATAGCGACAAGGTGGGGATTAGAGATCTGCGCACCGAATAGCCCTAAGCATTTCCCGAAACTATGGAATCGGAACCTGAGCGTTATTAATTTTGTGATCGTGAAAGGCTGGTGCGTGGTTCCCCGTTCAATCCCTGCAATGGATTCCGATCGCAGTCCATTAACATGTGTAGTAATGTCCCTTGTATAGAAACGTCAAGCAAACTTTCGAACCGCGAGAGACACAGACTGAACAGTTTCGAAACACAGCTGTATTCTCGGCTTGAGCAGCAATCACTAAATACGGAAGCTGAGGTCGAGTGTATGCTTTCACTATAACGTTCAACGGTTTTCAAGCAAAATAAGACTCTCATGCGAGAAGGGAATTTTCGGCCTGAGCTCATATATGAGCAAAGTAAGATCTTAAGAGAACTGCGCAGAACTTAAAGTTCATGAAAGTCAATTAAGTACTTAAGCGATTGTCTCGCCGTCTTTCCCGAATGGCTGAGTGGGAAACCACTCGCTCTTAACCTCGGGAAATGTACTTCACTCGTAAGAGGGCAGACCCCAATGAAGCGGTGAGCTTGATTGGCGCGCGTCTCCCGTGGCAGAGCTTGGCTCCCGTGGCGAACTACAAGATCCTTGTGTATGTAGGGTGTGTGTGTGTGTGTGTGTGTGTGTGGTATCCCCCAATCAGAAGACGAGTCGGAGTTACGCTCCACCGCTCCGCTAGTGGAGGGGCACAGCCTCTCCCCTTCCCCTGCACCGGCGGTGGGGTATAAAGTCACAGGCCGGGAGCGGAGCGCTCTCGTTCAGTGATAACCTCTCCTAGCTACCACCGCCGCCGCTCGCTACATGCCCAGTCGTGGCGTTATCATCTACACGATAAGAGGGGACTTCAGGCTGCTGCCGCCGGCGCTTGCTACACGTCACCGTCGTGGCGTTATCAGCTACGCGATAAGAGTGGACTTCGGGCGGCCATCGCCGCCAGCTACCGCACAGAAGACTCTTATCGCCGCTGCCGGTGATAAGGCACTATACGGCAAGAACGCCGTTATGAAAATTGTACAGTTATTTGTTACTTAGTTTTAGTGTATTTTTTATGGTGACCGTAAATCACTTATAAACACACAATGTGTAATTTCACCCTGAATCCTGCAGATACAACAGTGTGTGTATGTGTGTGTGTGTGCGGTGGTGTGAGTGAATGCGACTGTAAATAAAAGGAGTAAATGTGAGTGTGAATGACAATAAAAATAAAATTTGAATATAAAAGAACTTTAAAAAATAACCCCAGAACTACACATTATAATCAATAAAATATTTACATCGTTTATTGATTTCTACATTAACTTAATCAAATTTTGTTATTTTAATTTAAAGAATTTACATTGTGCAATTACTTCTATTGGCATGACACTAAATTGAAAGAGTGCCAATTACTGAACAGGCTGACTAGGCTGTAGCCTAGGGCGCGCAATTTTTGGGAGCGGACAAATTTTAGCAGATGCAAGATATCATATGGCGAACTTTTGAATGTTTTTATAGAACTATTTCTTTCCATACCTGTATCAAAAAAGCGTTAATTAATCAAATATATCCATTAATATACATTGAGTGGTCACAAGTATATTTATCCATTAATATAAACATAAAATGGCTACCAAATATCGTAAATCCCTGACTAATTTTCTGGTAATTAATTGTCTGACTTCAACATATTTATTTATCTTACTGTGATTTTTTTTTTACAAACATATTATTTACAACTGAACCGCCAAAATAGCGACATTTTTTGGTTCTTTAGGAAGTTACGATCCAGTTACATACCAGTGACGACCGTATCAAATGCACATCTAACATAACGCTCCTAAATTGTATTCAGTGCGTAGACTTTAATAAACATTTAGGTCACCCAAATGTACGGGGAACTGTAAATTGTCTACCATATAATTAATAATTAACACCTAGAATTCAGAAACAAACTTATTATAGAATAGAATAGAATATTTATTTTGCTACTATTTTGCATTTTTTCAGAAAATGCCGAAGTCTATTACTATAACACTCGACGTAGAAATCATATTCATCAGGTGACAGTATCAACAGCTCATTACAAAAAATTCACATACAATACATCTACATTATTTTACAACACTTTGCCAGATGACATTAAACGATTAAATTCAATAGAAAAGTTTAAATCCCAAGTGAAATCGTTTCTGCTGCATAACTGTTTCTATAATTAGAGACTATACTGAGCATCACAAGAAAAGTAACATTAATTTTAACAATGATACATAATGCATTATTTACCATTTGGACTGTATAAATGAGTATAAACAATCTGTAACAACTATTGTACTACAGCTTCCGGGTCAATGACCCCCATCTCGATCAGGTTTTTCGTCCAGTTTCCCTGATCTATTGAGCAAATGCTGAGATGGTCCCTTGTTTTGCTTCTGGACATAAATGTAACTTCATTTTCTGTGCACGTCTTCTAGAATTCAGTGGGAAATACAATTATTCAAATTATCGTTTCCATGTTGTCGCGGCAGGAAGTAATAAGAGCCCAAATTTATTGCTTATTTATCCTTGAAAATAGATTTTATTACATGGGAGTTTTTGTTTTTTTCTCCCTTTCAAAAATTCAAAATTTAAGTAGTATATGACTTAGTATAGGAATCACAGAATTTTGAAAATGTGCACACAATTCACTTTTCCCCTAGCACGTCATAGCATTTTTAACTGTTTTTGACGTAAAATAAATTTTAAAAAAATAATTAGGAATACATAGAATACTTCCGTTGGTAGAGTTTTCTAAGGAATTACTAAAAATACACAAAGCAAACATCAAACAACATTAAAATATTTACATGTTACCAAATACAATTTTACAAAATTAATCTATTAACCATATTTACGTGGTCTAATTTTCAAATTTTTGACATTCTGAGGGAAAGTCTCCAGCACTGCTGCAGGTAATTTGTTCCAATTTTGTATCGTTCTGTTTACAAATGAGGATTTACCTACATCTGTTCTCTGTTTTCTTTGCCGAATTTTGAAACCATGATCCTTCCGCGCGTCGTAAGTTGGTTTTGATAGTCTTTCCCGTACTTCACCCCACGGACTTCACCCCACCCCCTCTTATTGATTTGAATAATACACAAAGTCGCGATTCCTCGCTGCATTTTTCCAAAGGTTCCCACGACATAAATTCAGAATTTCAACGTCCTCTCCTAACAAATTTTGCAGCATATTTTTGTACTTTCTCGAGAGATCTTATTTGCCCTAAACGATAAAGGTTCCAACATATGGAGCTAAATTCTAATATCGGACGTACTAGAGACGTGTACCCTATTTCCCTTGATTTTCCACTTCCTTTTCTAAGTATTCTAATTACAAAGTGTAATGCCTTCCACGCCTTTTTCACTACATAATTTACGTGTTCTGTCCAATCCAGATCCTCATTTAGTACAATTTCCAAATATTTACAGTATTTAGCCCTCGGAATATCCTGATTTCCTAATGTATATATGATATCGTCTGTCTTTCTAGAACGCTCGAATCTAATAAACTTGCACTTGCTGGGATTTAATTTCATTTCATTGGTGACAGCCCATGATTCTAGCTTATCTAAATCAACCTGCAGTATTTCTGTACCAGTTGTATTCTTAATTTCCCGATAAATTATACAATCATCTGTAAAAAGATGTATTTTTGATTCAATTCCCTGCCAAATATCATTAATGTACGCTACAAATAACAACGGACCTAGGACACTTCCCTGTGGCACTCCGGACGTTATTTCCTCGAAGAGAAATTTGACCCGATTCGCACCCGTTGAGTACGCGAGCTGAGAAATTCTCGAATCCAGAGAGCTTCTCTCTACGTTAAGCTTACTAATTTTTTGTATTAATTTATCATGGGGAACAAGGTCGAACGCTTTTGTGAAATCTATAATAATTGCATGAACAATGGAACCTTCATCGAGAGAATCAGCAATATCCTGACTGACAGTGACTACCTGACTCTCGCATGAATATCCTTTTCTAAAACCGTGTTGCCCTTCGTAAATGATATTATTCTTATCCCAAATTTCGCGTTAGTATTCTGCCACTAAATGTTCCATTTGTTTACACATTACAGACGTTAGACTTACTGGATGATAATTTTCAACATTTTGGCGCGAGCCTCCTTTGGAAATTGGGACCACTATGGCATCTTTCCCATCCAGAGGAATACATGAATTGTTCAGTGTTATCTCGAAAAGCCGTAATAGGTACGATTACATAGCTTCTTCCCCTAATTTGAGAATTTCCCTCGAAATTCCGTCCCGTCCTGTTGATTTATTATTACCTATCTTGGCAATGCTTTTCCAAAGTGCTCTCGGATTTAATACAAAATTTTCTTCTTCGCATTCGTTTACGGTGATCTTCCTTTTATCTGTAAAAACTGACGCGAAAAATTGGTTAAATATATTTACTTTTTGTTTATTGTCTACCACTAAGTTATTCTACCGTCTCTTAACGACGGATTATTCTTGTAAGATTTTTGAGAGTGCTTGTACTTTGACCTAACCTTGAAATATTATACGAATTGATGATAATAATAATAATAATAATAATAATAATAATAATAATAATAATAATAATAATTTGGAGCTTAATAGAGAAAAGATTATATTATTCATAATTTTGTAAATATATTTACTCTATACTAACATTAGAGTTGTTTCCTGATTTGAATCTAACCATGCAACATTATTTCGGCAAAAAATTGAGCTTATTCGGAGCCAAGCATGCAAAAGAGTCGAGTGTCGAATGTACTTTTCTTTGATTAGTATAATTTCATATATGTTGATTTTCACAAAACACAATTATGTCGTATGGTTCATTTAATGAAGAACTTATTCATAATTTTTTGCACCAAAAGTTGTAGTTTTTTATAAGAATTCAATACTTTTCGTGTACAATTTTTTATATGGAGTATGAGTGATAGTATTGGTCCGGTCGCAGAGAAACCGAGATATGCGGAGAATAAGAAACAAAGCAAAAGAAAAACCAAAATGAGAAAATCAGGAAATAAAGAAGACACCTAAAATTTGCTTATTATTCGCATCAGCAATCCCTCAAAAATTTTCCGTTGATACGAATCTAACGTCCTTCCATTTTTTAGATATTTATTTCGTTAAAAACAGTAAAAAAAACTGTATGTAACGTATTGGGGGGAAATCATCTGCGCACGCTTTCTTGAGTTTCAGAATCCCTCCCCAACAATTTAACTATTAATAGTTGAAAGATGAAATAATACTACTACTAATAATAACAACAACAATAATAAATTTAGAAAATCGAGAGATTAACATTTCAAAAACTATATATTTTCGTTTCCGAGTTATAGAAAACTTATTTGTAACGGCAAACAAACTGTAGATTTGATTTCTCTGTGTTGCTAACAAAATAGAAACTCACCATAAACTCTACTACCACTGTAAGCAAAAGGAAAGCTCAACAAAACGTGCGCATAGTGAAGCTACATTTACGTTCAGAAGCAAATCAAGGGGCCATCTCAGCATTTACTCATTGCATCAGGGAAACTGGACAAAAACCCGATCGAGATGGGGGTCATTGACCCGGAAGCCGAAGTACATTACTTGTTACAGGCATATTGAGTATTTTTTAATTATACAATGCAAATGTAAACTAATTCATATATACTATACCATTGTTTTGTTATAGTAAACATTATTTTTCTTTTTGACGATCAGTGTAGTCTCTAATTGTATAGAAACAGTTACGCAGCTGAAAATATTTTACTTTTAACTTAAATTTGGGTACCAATTTTAATTGTTTAATTTCATCTGGCAATGCGTTGTAAAGTAACGTACATGTATTGTATATGGATTTCTTGTAGTGAGCTGTTGATACTGTCACTTGAAGAACATGATTTCTGCGTCGTGTATTGTAACTATAAATATCAGTTTTACATGAAAATATGTTCCCACAGTTAAGTAAGTCAGTTTTGGCAAATCCTACAGATTCGTAAATAAGTAGGCAAATTCTTCGAGAATACTACGAGCGGAACAGCCATACAATACATACAAACAAATTAGCGCCAACAACAGAGAAAATAACTGACACATATTACAAGTTCCAAACGACCCAGTATAGTAGAATGTTGACGATGGTGTTAGAGAAACGTAGCCAAAGAGAAGCCAAGGAGTTAAGCAAAATTATGACATCGATTTTTCTAACTCTAAAAGGCTCTTGCGCGTCGTATCCGACTTCAGCCAATGAGCTTCAGACACGTTTGCGTCACAATAATAGCGGGAATTTTAAATCCAGCCAGATACCAAAATCACCTCGTTACAAGACATTGAAACAGATTTACGAAGCATTTCTTTTCAATATTTCATCTTGTACTCCTACGTGTTAATTTTGGTTGGTTACTGTGGAAAACGTTGTACCACTTTCAAACTATTTCTCAAGACATTTCGCTCCACATGCAACATGTCGACCAGCGTCTGCTGTAGTTTTTTATACGAAGTGCTTACGATGGCTTTGGCCACGTGGTTCTTGAGGCAAACTGGTGATACGCAGAACCAACACCCCCTGAATATAGAAAGCCTCCACACCGAGTTTGTGACGTTGTGTCATGGTGCCCAGGGTAGTCCTATACTGCGGTTTTCACAGACCTGCTGAACTGAAGGATATCAGCTGTTTCGGTGTCATCCAATCGGAAGGCTGAACGCCACCATTATGATGTCACTGTAGTGACGTTCCCGATTGGACAATACACAAAACAGCTAATATCCTTCAAACGCACCTCTGTGAAAACCGCAGTATAGACATCAGCGTGATTTGCACATAGTGAGTTGTTTGGATAGCAACGGTGTGTTGTAATTTGAAAGCTGTGAGAATTCTAGGATGATCATTCCCATCGATGAAGATATTCAGTATTAATTTTAAGTATTGGTTCCAGCATATCAGTGATGTTTCTTTCAAAAAGCCGTATACTTCGACGTAATTTCCACCCTTCAAGAACATCCAAAGTAAGTTCCTTATTCCTTTTATTCGTAGTAATTTCCTTGCGGAAAACCTTTAAAATGTTTCAAAACGTTCTACACACGAGTAACATTTATTTTTTATTAGTTAGACCAAGTTTGAAATCCACTTGTTTCAGTGAGAATTACTCTTAAAAGAATACATTTTTAATCCACTCTTGCAAAATGCGATGGTTGTCTTATTATTGTACTTTGAGAATAATTTTCTTGACATTTAAATGCTTTTGCTGTTAATTATTTACTATTATTAAACAGGTTCTAATTATTTTACAGATTTGCCACCGCCACTTCATGAGAGTGATATACTGTGTGAAACTGTTGTGTATGATACGACGAAAAATAATTTTCTAAATTGAGTGTCTCTCAATTAAAAAGAACGTAGTGTCTCCCGTATTTCGTGGCTGACCTACCTATCATTCTAGAAAAGAATCGATGTCGATGCTACTAGTGTGGTTTCGCAGCAAGTTTATAACCAACAGTTTTCTTCTATAACGTTGGAAGATTTGATGAATAATTTGAGGAAAATTACAGTGTCTCCAGTTTGGACAATTGTTAAACAAAGTGATGATTCCTTTTCAAAACTAGTGTGGAAATCTCAAATGATTTCTCTTTCTGTAGTTGTAGATAGTGCTTTGAATATTAGTTTATACAGAACAAATGCTGTGACGAAATTAAGAAATCAAAATTTTTTTTTTTTGGATATGTTTTTGATTAGAAGAATATTTTCCAGAAGATGAAAATCTCTGAAAATGTTTCGAAAGTTAGATCTTCACGTAGTAGAGCAGATAACTGAAAATAAGTTACTTTAAGTTTTTATTCGGAATATTATAACTTATTCGTGTTCATAAAAACGGTAATAATTTTAGCTCCATCTTAATTGCATTTTGCTGCATTTTATTTTCAATTTCATCACACTACTATAAATTCATTTTAACTGGAAGATTAGGTTGTCGGAGATTGAAATACCCAGCCATAGTACCAGCACATGTGGTGACTTGTACCATAGACTAAATAGGTATAATTCTTTACTCTATGCTTGTACCAATGTGGTTATAGTTTTCGCTCGGTGTCTGAATCGCTTCTACAAGTGAGCGTTACCACGTCTCAATATCTTCTGCCAAAATGAAGGTCTCGATGAAAAATGTCACCTCTGTTTTATCACTTGTCTTATAATTTTCTATAATAAATTTTGTCTTTGGCTTTAACCCATCTGCCGGGAGTCGCTTATTCTGTTCTAACGCTTTCACAGGCAAGAAACGTATTGTTGGTACGTATTCCCTAGAAAAACGTAAATTTGTGCACACAATTTGTTTTGTATCGCAGCTTCTGGATCAATGACCCCCATCTCGATCAAGTTTTTCGTCCAGTTTCCTTGATCCATTGAGCAAATGCAGAGATGGCCCCTTGTTTTGCTTCTGGACATAAATGTAACTTCATTATCTGTGCACGACTTCTATAATTCAGTGGGAAATATAGGTAGTTATTCGAATTGTCGTTTCCATGTTGTCGCGGCAGGAAGTATTATTCCTAGACGAAGGTCATAATGGATAAGAGCCCAAAATTTATTGCTCATTTATCCGTGAAAATAGATTTTATTACATGAGAGCATGGTTTTTTATTATTATTGAAAATTCAAGTATATGACTAGTATATGACTTAGTGTAAGGATCACAGAATTTTTCAAAACTGCACAGAATTCACTTCTCCCCAAAGCACGTCATACAGTTTAACTGTTTTTTACCTAAAATAAATAAATAAAAAATAAATAAATGTGTGTATAGGACAGTCCTTTTCGCGATTCCATAAATTCAGTCGCATTCTCTCTTCCACATAGGAAACAATAGGTTTTGAAATAGTATCTATTATGTTATCTAAGAACTATTGATATACCTGTGTGAGTCTGTTCACTTTCCACTCGAGTTGATGCAGAAATCAATTTTGATTAATATACTACGCATGACAAGTTATAGGTATTGTCACATCCTCCCACAAGAATTATTTTTGAATTGTCACGACTCCTGTCTTCTTCACCGCAGCCACTTCACCTTCGTCCAAACTCTTGATACAGACCTGAAACTTAGACGGTGGTCTCAGATTGAGAATTTGTTATCCGAGTATGTGACAAATGCTTCCAATTCTGTCTCCACTCTTCAGAGTGAAAGAAGAGATGCTTTATTGAGGAAAATTATCAATTTTTTGAGAAGTGTAATCTCAGTGAAGAGGAAGATGATGACAAACATTTACTATTTTGGAACAAATAAAATTAATAAATATTCCCAAGAAGTATTCTACTACCATGATTATCTATGCATTTCTAAAAAATGCATTCTAATGCTAATAAATAAATTCTTCTCTTTGTTATGCAGCACTGAGAGAAAACAAAATATAAATATTTATTTATTTTACGTCAAAAAAACAGTTAAAAACTGCGTATGACGTGCTATGGGGAAAAGTGAATTGTGTGCACATTTTCAAAATTCTGTGATCCCTACACTAAGTCATATACTACTTAAATTTTGAATTTTGAAAGGGGAAAAAAAACAAAAACTCCCATGTAGTAAAATCTATTTCCTATACTTTCCTATATACTTCCTACTTCCTAATACTTTCCTATTCCAAATATCTCAAACAACCTATAACAAATTTCTTCTTTTTTTATTCCCCCTGGAAGCAAGGGTTCTAATGAGAACTTTCTTTCGTCAATAGCTCATAATCATTAGACGTAGTAAAAACTTTGTCGTACTTCAGCTAGATGAAATTTATGTAAATCCAAAGCCAGAGTTTAAATGTGGCAGAATTTGGGGAGCTGCCGAAAACATCTCAAACCAGGCTCGAACTGTGCAAGCATTTCTTATTTCTTCTGCATATGGCAGATTAAAGGAAGTGGTATCTCTTCATCCAGTGAAGAATTTGTCAGGAGTTCAGTTCTTTGAAACGGCAATGATCGTTCTGCAGATATTGGACTGAAATTAACGTTTCCCTCATTAGACTTTGGACAGACATAACTTATCTGCTAATTTAATGATCTTCGTAATTTCTACAAATGTGAACAAAGTGCTCGTTTGAAGGTAGCTCCACGATTAAATTATTAAACTATATACCCATCCAACATCGAACGTTAGAAAGTCAAACTAGTGGAGAATATATTGAACGAGAGTACCATAGCAGCTTTCTGGTAATGATATGATCCATTGCAAGGACACAGAGTTTTTGAGTGTCGTTGTTGTTGTTGTGTGTGGTTGTAGTGACTCAGATGGACTGATTTCAAGATTTCTAAAATTTTTATTTTATTGAATATCTCGACGAAAACGTTTTCCACCTACAAAGCGTCCTTTCCTTCAGAAAAGTTTTCATTCCTAACAAAAACAATATTCACTCTTTGACAGTGAGCAGCTTCGAAATAAACTGACAAATGTATTAACTGATAATACAAAAACATGGCGGCAGATTTGTTGCTGAAGTATTTGTTAGACAAATTGGTCTAGAAAATATTATCAAGGGACGGTTTTGTTGATACAACTCAGTCTAATTTTCCCTTTACATCACTATGTGAAAGGAACATTAAAGACATTCCTAAAAAATTCCATGGGAAATATCAGAATCGGTCATTTCAGTACATTGGCTATCGGCAAGTGTCTGCTAAATTAACTTTGTAGAAACAACAGCTTTAAAGAACAAATTATCGACGTTTTTTCTCAATGAGAAAACCGATGAATAAATCTAGTTTACGAAAAAAGTAAAATATTTTCAGAATACCCAACAGCAAGACTGTTTCGTCACTAATTTCTGGAAGACGAGTTGTTCGAAATTCGCAGCCAGAACCTAAATAAACCGAAAGAAAGCAAATATCGTTGTAAACAACAAATGTAATAAGACATACGCACCTCTGCAACCGCAGCCAAAAACTTAAATTTCTAGGAATCGCTTAAGCCACACAGCAGAGATCGCCACCCAACACTTTTGTGGCGTCATACAGGTGTAATCAGTACACAGACGAGTGGGTTGTAACAGCAGGTTTATTCACAATTTAGACCGCAGTCACAAATAACCAATGCATTGTATACAATTAACTAACTAAATAGACCCCACTGCTAGGAGAGATATTTACAACGGCTACCACACTGCAACATACTACCTAATGTTTCGCCGTGCGTAGTACCGCCTGCCCTGAGACCGACTACATGTCTCACTAGTCACGACAATAACTGCCGGCTTCTTGCGCCACGTGCACGTTCGCACCTCTCACGGACGACCTACGCTGCCGCTGCCAGTATCACAAGAAGAAAGAGCTATTGTTCTCACGGCCCTTAATAGCCTCGCGACGCTGCCCGCCGCCTCCATTGCCTCCGCCCTAACGATGCGCACACCCTGTCAGAAAAAACCCGTGCGTCATAGCTTCTGCCTTTGTCTACGCATCCGGTGCAGACCACGCGCAACATGCCCACGCTGTTTTAGCGACACGACGCTACACTTTACAACCAAATGTTATGACGTCGTTCTGGACATCTCTAAATTCTATCAGCCAAATGTTATGACGTCATCTGGAAATCTCTCTCTATAGCGTTATAAATAAGGCCCGCAACAGATTACACCGAGGAATGCGTTGCGAGAAATGTGCGACGTATAATGTGGAAAATCAAAACAAGGGACATTTATCGACCCACGCACACTAGGAAGTTTTTCCTCGTCCGCCTCTGCGTAAGCGAAAGCGTTCCTCGCTCGAGTCGGTCAGCCAGCGAATTTTCTCGGACACATTTCTACTCCTTCATTTTTCATATGACATTTAGGGCTTCGCTATAGGAGGAAAGCACTACATAGTGCCCAGAACTAAGAGAGGTTATAATATTTAGCTGTAAAAGATGTTAAATAACAAGTTTTTTAATTGCATACTTGAATTTTCTCCTTGAACGTAAATGAACAAGAAAAAACTTGTGTGAAAGGTATTCTTACTTGTATATCAATATAAAAAGAAAAATTTGAATCAAGAAATTTGAGGGGTATTTTCAAATAATTTAATTAATTCATTATTTTCTTAATTCGTATTATTATTTATGAATGAATTTATTAATTGTGAATTTTATTCTGAATTATTTGATCGTTCACCATTTATTCATAGTTCAACCAATAAATACAGTAAAACGAGCGGGGAATTACGGAGCTCAAGAAAATATGCACAGATTGCACTCCTCCCTTAAAAGTCACATACGTTCCAATTTTTTACATTAAATAATGATGTGTATGCAATGCAGTAATGTATTTCTTTTTAGACAATTCGAACTTGTTAAGCAGATGGTTTACGATTATGGCAAGAAAACAAAGATTTTATGGGTTAAAGTTACACAAGAGCATTTAATATCCTTTAAATCTCCTGTATATACTTAAAAAAGAGTTTCCGGGTCAATGACCCCTATCTCGATCAGGTTTTTCGTCCAGTTTCCCTGATCTATTGAGCAAATGCTGAGATGGTCCTTGTTTTGCTTCTGGACATAAATGTAACTTCATTTTCTGTGCACGTCTTCTAGAATTCAGTGGGAAATACAATTATTCAAATTATCGTTTCCATATTGTCGCGGCAGGAAGTAATAAGAGCCAAAATTTATTGCTTATTTATCTTTGAAAATAGATTTTATTACATGGGAGTTTTTTGTTTTTTTCTCCCTTTCAAAATTCAAAATTTTTGCTTATTTATCCTTGAAAATAGATTTTATTACATGGGAGTTTTTTGTTTGTTTTTTCTCCCTTTCAAAATTCAAAATTTATTGCTTGTTTATCCTTGAACATAGATTTTATTACATGGGAGTTTTTGTTTTTTTTCTCCCTTTCAAAAATTCAAAATTTAAGTAGTATATGACTTGGTGTAGGGATCACAGAATTTTGAAAATGTGCACACAATTCGCTTTTCCCCATAGCACGTCATACGCAGTTTTTAACTGTTTTTTGACGTAAAATAAATAAATAAATAAAAAGAAATGGGACTCGCAGGAGATCTCATAGCTAACTGTTGTCCCACTCTCGGCTTGTAGAATAGCCTATTTCTAGTGTGTGGACGCAACATCGCCAGCCTCTTTCCTCATTTCTCGTCACACATTTCTCGCATCGCATCTCTCGGTGTAGTCTGTTGCGGACCTAAATCAGGTAAATTTAAATCCTTAAATTTGTTTGAGCGAAACTGGAGTTATACAATATGGCGGCGGGCTCAATTCTCCAGCTTCAAAAAGCTTCATTGCGTCTAATATCATATTACTATGGTTTTATATTAATTGCGTAAGTCGAAGCCTCGTCACCCAATTATGTCGCCTAGATTGCGGAAAAAATAATATTGGCTTAAAATGTGATGGACAGATCAAGGATGGTTTAGTGTAAGCCACGCCTCACCAAGTTGTTGGACACGCGCAGTGAAGCGTCATTGTGCCTTTGAGTTTGAGGTGATAAATACGACGGCATTCCGCTCGCATTGGCGCGGCGCAAGTAGGTTATAACCTCCTTGGTTCGGCGCGGTGGTGTTATGGTTCGTTGTGTTCTCGCGGAAGTCAGCCGATTCTGTCTCGTTCTTTACGATACGGGATAAGAGTTCTGTCTGTACTGGTCCTACTGAAAAGCCTGAATAAGCATTGGCGACTCTACACGTCATGATACAGAATGATTCTCAAGATATTGAAAGTAGTTTGTCAGGATAATGACAAGCCCACACTCTCATGCATGGAAGCATTTTGTTTCGTTGGACATTCAGTATCTTTAAATGACATGTCAAAATAGGATCTATTTGTAGGAACTATTATTAAAATACACAGATAACAAAAGTACCAAAAACTCTCATGTCTTTGATGTATGGAGTTAACACTTTTATTCGGAGTTGTATTATTGAGATCTAGGAACTCTCGGTCAATCTGTTGTGGCAAAATTTATAAAAAGACGTCCCCACCAACTTCGTAAAGGACAGCGCTCATAGCACTGAACATGGCAACCAAGAGCATGCATGGTGTCCACAGAGTGCTATCAAAACTAGAATTGTCGATAAGTGCGGGAAACTTTTATGAAGCTCATCAATTATATAGAACCTTATATTTTAGGTAAGTCTGTTGTGTATTACAGCATTTCTTTATTTGCCTCTATTTTTAAGTGTACTATTGATCGTAACATAACCTCTTTGCGGACGTTTACGTATTAACTTTTAAACTTGATACTCTAGATTAATTTCTTGATTTGTTTATTTTGTAGATATCTGGGACAGAAAAAGTATGCAGAACTCATAGATTTATTATATGATGGGGCAATATTGCTCCTGCATCACAATCAGGTAACCCTAATAAAAATTTTCTTTTGAGTTATTTAATATTTGAAGTAGTTTCTTTTATTTTAGGAAGACCGGTAATCTGCGGTCAGAATTAAGGATTTTTCTTTCCTTTGTTCATATGTAGATGGTCTGAGTGATGTAAACATTGACATTTCATTTTTTTATTGTCATCTTAATTTGTTTTGACAGCACACAAGTGGAGCTGATTTGGCAATATTGTTAGTCGATGTGTTAACCAAATCAGAAACTGAGTCATCAGATGATCTTTTTGAAAAGCTTTCCAGGTAAACAAAAGTGAAAATACTTTGTAGTAATGACATTGTATTTGGAATTGATTACATTGTCGCCCTAATTTTGCAGATTATTTGAATTAATAGGATCTGAGGTCCCTGAAAGAGAGACATATCTTAGTAATGCTTTACAGTGGTCTGCCAGAGTAACACAAGAACATAAGAGTGGACATCCATACTTTCATCAAAGTATAGCTCAAATATTTTGGAGAGGTTGGTGATGCATTGTGTTTATCTTCATGTGTCTTTATATTGTGCAAAGAGGATACATTACACAAATATTTGTTAGAGTTGTGACTTCAAAGTAGTGACCTCCTGGCCTCAAATACTTTTTGATTGCTTGCAGTGAAGTTGTTTGTTTACTATCCTATTATGTATGTTTTCAGAGAAAAATTATACATTGGCAAGGTATCATTTTCTCCATTCATCTGATGGTTCTGGTTGTGCCACAATGCTAGTTGAATTGCATAAACAAAGGGGCTATGCTAGTGAGATAGATTTATTTATAGCTCAGGCAGTTCTCCAGTGAGTTTTCTTGGAAAATTATTTCTCATTGCTATTATTCCTTATTTATATTCATGAATTCAGTATACTATTTATAATACTATAATCAAAACATGTTTATTAGGTATCTATGTCTTCAAAATAAGAGATCCGCTACAGAAGCGTTTAAAAGTTACACCACACAACATCCAAATATTAAAACTGGACCACCTTACATTTTACCACTTCTCAATTTTATATGGTTCCTACTGAAAGCAGTAGAAAGGTTTGTTTACATGAGTGAAGTGCATTGTGTTTGTTTAATGAGTAATTTTGTAGCTTATTGACACGTTTGTTTTTATTTCTAGTGGTAAGCTTGGGGCATTTATTGTTCTGTGTGAGAAATATGAACCCAGCATTAAGCGTGATCCAAGCTATACTGAATATTTAGATAAAATAGCTCAAATCTTCTTTGGAGTTGCAGCCCCAAAACCAAAATCACAAGGATTGTTTGGTATGAATATTAGTGTATAGATATATATTCACTGTTTATTTTTTTCTGTTAAACTACACAGAAAGACTTCTTTTTCTCTACAAAAAGTTAATCTTGAAGTTTTCATTAATTAATGCAACACAATGTGTTATACATACACATAATGATTACTTTCAGTTTGCATGTAAATTCAAAACAATTATTTAATGTTTTGCAGGAAATCTTCTTCAATCCTTTCTGAGTGGTCTAGATGATTCTGATTCTGATGAAGATTCTGCAAGGCCTCCAGCCAGGGCTTCCACATCACATCAAATGGAAACTGATGAACAGGACTGATACAAAAGCAAAGCAATTTTTCTGTTTGTCCACTTTCAGGATTTATGCAGGATATACATATATATCATCACTTTACATTAGGTTTGCAAGGTATGAAGCGATAATTTGATGATGTTGAAGGAATTTGTGAAACAAGGCATTTATAGCTTCTGTGAACCTGGTAAAAAGGATGTTAATCTATAAATAAATACACCACTCTTTGGACAAAAATAGTGGCATTTTTAATGACTGGCTATGCATTAGTGCTGAGAAGTTGTGTATGTAACTTTTAATATAGTGCTATACAGTTGTTCATTGGGAGACATTGTAATTTGCAATTCTTTGGTTTCAAGACTGTTAATAGTCAACCATTAGTGCAACTTCAGATAAGTGTCATGCTTTGTCTTGAAACTTTACTCTGCAGATATTACCTTAAGTTATGTGTGTACTCAGGATGTATCAAAATCAGAATCCCTTTGTAATGCTTACTTGATTAAGTACTTTGCCAGTGATATTTTATGATAAAAAAGATTATATGGAATATGCTGAACATAATTTATAGGGGCTGTTATTTATTATTAAAAACAGCCCTTTGCTAATAATTTAATCATGTATTATACAAACTCTAAATTAGAGCATTTTTGCAATGACATGTTTAATATAAGCTTCCTTTGTACTATATTTATAATTCTGAATGGAATTTCTTTTATTGTTGTGATGATTTTTTTCTGTTAATACAAAAAGTTAATCTTAATTGTTCACATTCAGAAATGGAACACAATGTACTTGATTCTTTTGTTGAATTTTGTACTTACTTCAAACAAAAATGCAATGAAATTTTTACTGTAGTAGAATTTGTAAATAGATGTACACAAACGGGACAAAAGCACATTAAAATACAAAAGTAATCTAGTATTAAAATATGCTCTTATTTTAAAATAATTTTTACATTTATGTAAAAAAATTTTATGAAAAGTAAACCACACTCAATTCAATTTGTATACACTTTATTTAGAAGTAATTTTGATATTAATATCAGAACGTTTTCATTGACTGAATAATCTCTTAAGAGATTTCTGTGTATTATGCAAATACTACTGAAATGCATAGAATTGAATTTTTCTCTCTGAGATATGTGCATATTTCAAGCAGAGAGGATGAGGATAAAGATAAAAATTAGGAATTTTTTTTCTGATTACTGTTTCTTTATACAATTGTTTTGACTCACTTTTATAGAAACTTTTGTACCAGTTTGTTTTAGAAAATTTCATATTTTTTAAAGCCAATATCTTTTTGTGACTCATTTTTGTTAAATTCAATCATCTGGTAACATTATTAAATATTACTATCATAAGATTATTTGTTGGAGTTGACCGAGCAACTCGTTTAGTACATACACTGCGTTGAATTGCCATAATGAGAAGTATGATCACGTATCAAGATAGGATTGTAATTAGACAAAAATAAACCCGAACTTTCAATCATCAAACAATCTGTGTACATGTACAGTTCCAATATTATACACAGTGAAAGGTATTTCTGAGATGGGCTGACTATTTATCTCAAAAGTAATGTGAATTGGTTAAGTAATGTTTGAGCATTTGAAGATCACATGAGCAAATGTGGTAGTAGGGGGCAGTTTAAAAATTAGTTTGCAAAATGTAATTGTTTTAATCCGTCTCCCCTTTGTAACACTGCAATTTCTCAATGAGCTAAAGGTTCCATTTCACTTCCTCTCTTCCTCGAGTAAAATAAAATAACATCGTACAAATTGGTTGAAGTCTATACAGAGATAGATCCCCCTTCTCTCATTTTCAGCAGACTTACAGGAATCCCCATGACTCAAAGCAAATGTATTTTTCTGACTTGTCCCTTATGGAGGTTGTTTCAACAAAGCTGTGAAATTTGGACTAAATTTACTGACCAAGATGTAGCAAATAATTTGGAAAATAGAAAGTTGTTTCCTATGTGTATTATGAATTTGAAACTTACCATTGGTACTTTTGAGCTATGCTTCTTTGAGATTAAATCATCTTTGTTTGATGTGTTTTTAAAAAATTTCAACTGCAGTTATACATATTTTTTGAGTAGTAGATAGTTGTATCTGAGACAATTTTAATTTCGAGATAATTTTACATACCTTAGGTTTACAGTGTATTATTTCATTGTATCTAGACAAAGGTCAGCGTTGTACTAATTATTTGATGTGTGGTAATGACTGCAGAGCCATCTCAGATTTAAGTCTTTACATGTATGATGTCTATCAGTGGAACAAATATTTTCAGGATTTGTGTATGAACATCAATGTCAAAAACTAAAAAGATGCACAACTTTCGTGTGGCTTAAACTGAGGTGAGAATTGATTTTTTTTCCAGTAATGTTTGTGTACGAAGCTCATGTAGATATCTGAAGCTAACTGTGAAGTTGTATTAGTATTGTTCTCCTAAACAGTTGGACTGTTATTAAATGGATGATTTAATCTCATGAGCATCTTTTATTTATTTGAACATCTTTTTTTAAGCGTAAGAATAAGCAGGTTGCTTGTGTTATGAGTGTATAACCTTTTAGTGCCTGGCTGAGATCATTCTAATTTCTTTTCTGTGAACAATTCACAAAGGAACTGAGTAGATTTGGAATGTATTTTAGAAAAGAATTGAAGTTGTCATATATTAACTAATATGTACTAACTAGCTCCTATATATACCCTTTCATATACTAAGAGGCCAAAGAAACCAAAAGATAGGGATCATTACACATTAACAGGCATAAATTCAAACATACACATATAACAATAAAAAGTCTGAAAGGTAATAATAATATTTATTAAGCCATTTATACAATTTCAATCATGTATGATGAGTCATACGATATATGCTTGTGCACATGTCTTCCTGAGATTCAGATTTTCTACTTTCTCTTACTACACACTATTATGAGTAAAGGTAGAAAGCCGCATTTTAATATAAGAATCTAAGAAATGTTCACCTCTATGTGAAAGAAATGCAAGGAACGTAGAATTTTGATTTTGAAAAAACTGCTAACAAATAATTAACCTTCCACTCCTCTCAATTCTAGCAAAAGAGAGCTCAAGAAAACTTGGGCAGAGTGAAGTTACACTTACTGTCCAGCAATCAAAGCAAGAGGGCCGTCCCAGCATTTGCTCAAAGAATGTAGGGAAACCGGACAAAAACCCTGATTGAGTTGGTGTCATTGTTCTTACAACTGAATACTTGTTATTAATGACGATAATAATAGCAACAATAATAATATAACGATACTAATAGTCATAACAATAATAGTATTGAGAAATGAATGAACAATACTAGTGTTAACAATGCCTTATGCATTAAGCAAATCCAGGGTGAAGGAAATTGAATTTTGGTCAGGCATTCTTTTCCTACATCAGTCCAACTGCTATTTAATACATGGGAAAAACAGGCTGGACGGGATATACCAGTTCTTTTTTATTAGGTAGGTTATCATTGCAGATGGGTTAATATATATATATATATATATATAATTATATATATATATATATATATATATATAAAATTCAAAGGTAATCTGTTGTAGAGTGCTGAACGCACAAAAAATTAGATAAGAAAAGTCATTTGACAGACATAATTTGTAAAATACCTGACAAAGTGTAAGATCTGAACTAATTATGTTAGTGAAGCAAAATTTTCCTTGCTAGTACGAGCATAAAAGCTACTGGGTGGGACATTGAAAGAATGTGTGAAGATCATTTGCCTGCAAAACTTCTGACTGACCAAGTAGGAGAACTAGAGACCAGCCCAACATATGATAATTGATGTCGCACACTGGCTTGAGAAGGTTTAATATCAACAAATGGAGGATAGCAGCCCAGAGTTGGGGAGACAAAGAATGTGGAAAATCAAGACTTAGAAGAGATACTGACAATGACACAGTTTTTAAGGCTGAAAAGTTACTGGTTTAAGGAATTGATATCAAAACATTTTAAAGGCCAAAAGGCTTACAGGTAAATATTTGCAGGTTAAATACATAGTTTTTAACATTGTTACTCTTTTTAAACTTCCAAATTAATTCCAAATGGGTTTTAAAATATTTATTTCACTTATATCAAAATTTGAAGGGAAAAACAGAGAAACTCAAAAATCATAAGACTGTTTTAGGCATTGTAAAACTAATTGTATCCATGAAAAATGTAGAGCTTGTATATTATTTAATTACTACCATTATATCTATAATAATAATAATTCCCCATGCAATGTTGGGGGTAATAGATGCTATTATAGAAGCAGTCCACTGTGCTGAAACAGATAAAAGTAAGGGGTAAAGGTTTTTGTGCTCTGGCGGCGATAGATATAAAAAACGCATTCAACCCTGCCAGCCGGAAAGACACTACAAGCCCTAGTAGCTAAGAAAGTCCCTGAGTACCTTGAGGGGATAGTGGAGGACTACATCAGCAAGAGGAACATAATTTACAGAAATAGATATAGGATAGAACAATACTTGTGGTGTCCCACAAGGGGCAAGACTCGGCCCCTTTCTGTGGACTGTGCTATACGATGATCTGCTGAACGAAGCTTCCGAAGAATTCTCACCTTGAATAAACTCAATTCCCAGAAGGTATTTCGCTGGTCCGAAGTTTCTGACCTCAAAATGACTGCTCAAGTCAATGTTGTCTTCTGATTTTTAGAGGCGACCAAGATGTCAACATAGCTATCAAGGTCACATCTCCTGAACCCATCCGAGAAAAAAAAACGAGGATCCGATGCTGTCGGCTTAGCGTCGAAATCCTTCAAGGTCCCAGTGAGCTTTATATACCAGCTCCTTAGCGCCTTCTTTAAGTCATAATGAATTCTTAAGCAAACAGACTTTTTCGCCCATCTGAAGTTCACAGAGCATATATTTCGCCTTCTTTTTCTTCTTCAAGATGTAAGATGACACGATGCTCAGAAGTACCTTCTCGAAGTCTTTGGGCGTCCTTCTGTATATATCTTCCTCAAGCTCACCATTTAAATGTGCAGTCCAAATATCGAATTATCTAATTTTCATCTCACCTTTTGCAGCATGTACACCATCAGTCTAATTAACTCCATCTGAGCAACAGGTGTGAAGGTGTCTGAGTAATAAACACCGTACACTTGTGGAAAACCTTGAGCAACTAGTCTGACTTGCTCCTTTCCAGGGCTCCATCAAGGTTTAATTTATTGCGCAACAACATGCGACATACGATGACCTTAGCATCACCAGGAGGATCCACCAAAAGGCATATCATTCCTCGATATGGATTTAAACTCAGTGACAATCGCTTCGTACCACTCACTTGAGTTGGGTCCTGTCATTGCCGTCTCGAAAGGTATCTCGGAGAGGAACTTTGCAGCTCACCTTCGTCTTCTTCTGGAATAGCCGCTACCTTCGTCTAGAACAACTTAAGAGGTCTTCCCCCTGCAACCTGCCCTTAGGATTTTTGACCGAACAACTTGTAGTTTGGCTGGGGGGTGTTTTGAATATTTCAGGGGGTCACGACGTTTAGCATGATGTCAAAACCGTAAAAAAACTAAATTGGCGAGACAAGCCGAAATTCATCCAATTTGTGATTTCAGGTTGATCAGTGTCGATAGCTTCTGGTTATTCGTGCACTGGATCTCGATCGTCGTCAGTACTGGAGAAAAATCCAATGAATTCCAACACTGTGTCTCCCGGATCGACATCCTCGCTCAAAGGTTACATTTATCCTCGGAGAATTCCTCGTTTTCTAGGAACTTGACATCGCGGCTGACTATACTTAAGTTTTCGTAACGTGGAGCGTGAGTGACTTGTCTTCACGATGTAATATGGCACGGCTTTTTACTTCTTTCTCGGTCATGCCGCTAGATATCGCTTGTTTTGCAGCTCTGCTTGATAATGCCTGTTTTATGGGTCCTTCATCCCGAAAAACCAATTCGAAGCAAAACGTCCGTCCGTCTGTGAACACTGCTAGCGCCGAAACCATACGTAGACATTTTTCCAAATTGAAGAAATCCCTGTCCATCTGGTTCTAGTTGAAGCTTTGAGATTTTGAAAAACATTCTTTAACATTTGCGGGTACTTTACATGAATCTCTCCGAACATTTTCAACATTTTCTCAAAAATGGCTCCCATTTTTTTCTTTAAATTTCTTGTACGAATAGAGTAAAATACACTTATAAAGGTGGCATAGGTCTGATTTTCGCGGTTAACTTTGAATTTTCGAAAATTGCAGAAGTATGAATTTCATTCGGCATCTTCCTACAACTACAAAATTGAAGACGGAGATTATTCCTTCAAATAAAAATTTTTTGTCCATAAATTTTTATTTCATAAAGGTTATGAATATTTTTTGAAAATGTTAGTAGTTTTCTTGCAATAGTGCATGCAATATTTGTAATTTTAAAAAATTACAAAAACAAGATTTACTCAAAAACGGATCCAAATTTTTCTTTAAAATTTTGGTAGCGAAGGGCTAGGCTAAAGTGGCCGTGGGGGAGGGTTTCCGGGATTTCCAAATCCGATATGGCACTGGGACAGTCGAGGGAGCCCCCAAAAGGGTCGAGTGACGCAACTGCGTGGAGCGGGAAGGGGGGATCAGGTATTTTTTCCGAAATTTCACTTTACGCCGCTCCTATTCATCCGATTTGCATGATTGACACGGCGTTGGATTCAGGAAGCACGTCGTCATCGCGCTATAAGCCCACGTTTTTTAATTTCTTCCCGGAACTATGAGAAATTATTTTAAAAAAATGTTTGGAAATATTTTTTGAAAAAACGGCATCGTAGCGTGAATTCTATTTTAAAAAGGAGTTCAATGCCATTTACAGATCGAAAATCGGACAATTTGTTCAGACGTTATCGGTCTAGTAAATTTTGCTTATTTTGGTGCTGCCACGTGGTGGCGACAAATGGAACTATTGTCGGTACATTTAGCCTTAACAACACGTACGATCTTTTCCAAATTGAAGAAACTCCTGTCCATTTGGATCTAGTTGAAGCTTTGAAATTTTGAAAAACATTCTTTAAAATTTGGGGGTACTATACATGAACCCCCCGGACATTTTCAAAATTTTCTCAAAAACGACTCCAATTTTTTTCTTTAATTTTCTTTTAAGAATAGAGTAAAATATACCTACAAATATGACATAGGTCCCATTTCAACGGTTAACTCTGAATTTTCGAAAATCGCCAAAATGTGTTTTTTTAGGCGTCTTCCTACAACTACAAAATTGAAGACAGAGATTTTTCCCTCAAATGAAATTTGTTGTCATTAAATAGTTCTTTCATAACGGTCACGCATTTAATTAAAAATTTTTAGTAATTTTTGTTGCAATAGTGCGTGCAACATTTGCAATTTTAAAAAATTACAAAAACAATTTTTGCGAATCCGGCTCCAAATTTTTTCTTGAAATTTTTTGTACGGTTAGTGCCAAACGAATTCTATACGATAACATAAACGCCATATTGCTGTATTCTTTTGTTTTTCCAAAATTACAAAAATGTAATTTTTTGGGCTCGTCTCTCACGTCGGTAATATTACTTTAGAGACGATTTCTTCACAGTATTATATTTATGAGTACATTTGCTTTAAATAATGTCATGTAGTCTTCAATAATACAACAGTTTTCTGTAAAATTGAGCTTAAAATCCCGCATTTTCACAAACATTTTTTCCTTCAATTTTTTGCATGGGATACTGGTAATGGCACTGTTCAATATGACGTTAAGTTAATTTTGGTGTACTCTTTTGTTTAAAAAAAACACAAATGCAATTTTTTAAATATCTCTCACGCCGTCATTACGCACATTTTAATGAATTTGTGTGTTAAAGGTTGCTGCTTTGAGTCCCGTGTAAGGTATCTTGCAACTGTGGTGTAGGAGGCAATGAGTTCTACTGTGTATCTCGCGTAACAAAAGTGTATATGAATCATTTTCGAATAATTAATCATTCGAATAACCAAATAAATAAGTAATTACTTACTTTTGCCCGTTGCATATTTACTTTTGCCCGTTGTTGTTTACCCTTTTGCCCGTTGCCCGACTCTTTGCCCGTTGCATGTGGAGTTCCTCAAGGATCGATTTTAGGGCCTATTCTGTTCCTACTTTACGTAAACGATATGCCCTCGACGATTGGAAACGGAAGAACGGTTCTCTTTGCGGATGATACGAACATTCTTTGCAATAAAGAAATAGTAAATAGTACAATATCAGATGTTTCAAATTGGTTCCGAAATAACAAATTAATAGTGAACGAAAAGAAAACTGTTTTAATGCAGTTTTCCATTTCAAATAAACCATTCTGTGCCCCATAAACCTTAAATGGAACGTCCATTTAAATGAATTGAACACAAAATTAAGTTCATTATGCTACGCGTTCAGAATTCTTGCAAATTCAGTCAGCCTTCATACTGCTCGTTGTGTGTACTTCGCGAATGTTCATTCCCGCCTGAGATATGGCATAATATTCTGGGGAAATACATCGTATAGCTCCCAGACTTTTAGATTACAAAAACGAATTGTGCTACGCGTTCAGAATTCTACCATTACGTGTCTTCTTATTTACGAATCAGTGGTTTTTGTAAAAATGACTTGCTCAAGGGCGGGAATATATTTTCAGAAAATGCCGAAGTCTATTACTATAACACTCGACGTAGAAATCATATTCATCAGGTGACAGTATCAACAGCTCATTACAAAAAATTCACATACAATACATCTACATTATTTTACAACACTTTGCCAGATGACATTAAACGATTAAATTCAATAGAAGAGTTTAAATCCCAAGTAAAATCGTTTCTGCTGCATAACTGTTTCTATACAATTAGAGACTATACTGAGCATCACAAGAAAAGTAACATTAATTTTAACACTGATACATAATGCATTATTTACCATTTGAACTGTGTAAATGAGTATAAACAACCTGTAACAACTATTGTACTACAGCTTCCGGGTCAATGACCCCCATCTCGATCAGGTTTTTCGTCCAGTTTCCCTGATCTATTGAGCAAATGCTGAGATGGTCCCTTGTTTTGCTTCTGGACATAAATGTAACTTCATTTTCTGTGCACATCTTCTAGAATTCAGTGGGAAATACAATTATTCAAATTATCGTTTCCATATTGTCGCGGCAGGAAGTAATAAGAGCCAAAATTTATTGCTTGGGAGTTTTTGAAAACTAAAACAAAATTTATTGCTTTTTATCTTGAAAATAGATTTTATTACATGGGAGTTTTTTGTTTTTTTCTCCCTTTCAAAATTCAAAATTTAAGTAGTATATGACTTGGTGTAGGATCACAGAATTTTGAAAATGTGCACACAATTCACTTTTCCCCATAGGACGTCATACGCAGTTTTTAACTGTTTTTTGACGTAAAATAAATAAATAAATAAATAAATAAATAAATAAATAAATAAAATAAATAAATAAATTATTGTTCAGGAGCAAAAGTCGAAAAGTTTACATACAACACAATATGAAATAATAATGCTGTACTGAAGATATAAAAAAATTATAAACTCTCAAGATCACCCATTTGCTCATAGAGAGTCATATCAAAGTGATTCATTTAGAATAATAATTGAATTGATCTTTTCATTCAGATTGCACAAATCATTATATCCATCTCATTTCAGCTTTGCTGAATATCTGATTCATATCGAAGGAAATATTTTCCATTAGTGAGAATCTTTCAATCGCAACCAGAAGACCCAGAGGAATGTAAGATCTCTTGCAGAAGACCTGTCACTCAATTTGAATGAAGCGCGTAGCGCGCGGTGCTGCCGAGTTGCGCGTTTCCGTCCCGACCCACTAGGAAGCGCGCAAACGTCTCTCTTAGGACTGATTGTGACTTATAATTTTGCAAAATTCTCCCATTTGAAACGGTGAGTGACCTTCAAATTGCGCACATTGATTCTCCGAAATGCGAGCTACCTAAGGAACAGTTTTTAAAACAATTTCAACAGTTAGGTTTCTCACAATTTTAAAATTTCAGGTCGGATCTGTCCCGTCGCCATAAGAGCCAATGTTAAAACGACAAACTTTACGGTCTCATTACGCCGAAACTAGATGGTGAAAACCATTCAAACTCTACCAGAACATAGAAGAACCCATCATCTTTTGATTAATACAATAAAAAAGACATGTTAAACATAACACTATCTCGCTCTAACCACCTTAATTGCGTCAGAATCAACGTTCGAAGCACCAACCACCGCTTCGCTGCTACTTACTCCATCAATTATGTTGCAACGATCAAGTTCGAGTAAGTTGGGCGCACTAAGAGAGAAGGGAGTGACAGCAAGGTTCTGCCATTGGGAGATCAAATTAGCACTCAGTCTCTCAAATCTAACCAGTGATAATGTGTCAATCACGCTGACCTTAGAAGGGAAATGGGACTTCGGGTGTGAAATGAGACATCGGAGGCTGCCAGTGGGAAGTTGAGAGAGTGCGTTTGCAACGGGATTATCTCTATCGTGAGCAGGTATGGAAAGCAAGGACATCAGCTATGCCGAAAATTGAATATTTGTAAAGCAGAACCGCCTCACAGTGGGTTGAAATGGGCCGAAATACACGCTCTGGAAGAAAAAACGAAATTCTCAGAAATAAAAATTAATGTGAATATATATGCTATTTATGAACTCCTGAATCCAATTTCATGTTTTAAATGTCAGTTTCATTGTGAAATTTATCAGAACAAAGAATTTTTCTCAACAAAATAAATCTCTATGTTATTTAAATAAGAAATGAAGTCTCAACTTAAAACGCTGTAACTTTCTTGGGACTCCGAGGGGCCGACAAGAATTTATAGGAAAAATAGCTCATTTTAATACCTACATTTTAGGCTTAAATGTAGCTGCGTCCTTAAAAATGACAGCGTTTTGAAAAATGTTTACAATACCCCTCCCTCCCCCCCAAAAAACACTCATCATGCTCGAAAACTGCGCATGCGCGTGGGCGTGCTCGCCTTGCTACTATTTGGAAACTTGCAAAATTGAAGCTTCGACATTTGAATTTTGTCACCAACATTATTTTATGTGCGAAACATTGTTTATAACAAGCAAGTGTAATAAAAATATCAAAAAGCATTAAAAGTTTTGTCAAAAAATACGTAGAAAGCATGAAAATAGATGCACATATTTATTCTAATATTGTCAATATTAGGTTTATTTCTCCGCAAAAGTTGGTAACAAGGGTTAAAACACCTTTACAACTTCGCTCCGCCCAGGCTCTGTCTAATCACTGCCTGAGTTTGAATATTAGCGAGTCCCATTGTGACGCGTGTGACATTTGGACACGATCAACTTCATTCAAACATGTTTTTTGACAATTGCAAACTTTTTTTTCTTTCATAAGGGTGATAAAATGTATTTACAGGAAGGTTATTTCTAGAAAAAAATTGTTACCATACTCGGATTTTCGTAACGTAGCGCCTGAGGGTATTATCTTCAAGATAGAATATGGCACGACTTTTCTTTCTCGGTCCTGCCTCAAGATGTCACATGATCGAGACCATATTAAGCAGTGCTGCAGTTTAAGCGACGGTGCGACTGAGAAAGACGCGAAAAGCCGTGCCACATTCCATCTTGAAGATAAAACCCTCAGGTGCCACGTTACGAAAACCCAAGCATAATTCTGTGTAGTTTTTAATAAAATATTTTAAGAACTGTAACGGGTGTGACCTACATGCGACATACACCTCCCAAAGAGTTGAAGTTATTAAAAAACTCTGTGAAACTGATAATCTTTTCAAACTCTATTTAATCACACAAGTAAGTACATTTTTACATAATATTGCTGAAGTCTGAATAATAACCCTAAACCCCCACAAGAAATACATTCTGTTGGGACGGGCGTGACAGTCTGCTTTCTATGCTTAGAAATTGACAAGTGATAACCATTTAATAAACACGATAACTGACTATTTTTATTATTAACTATAATTAATAATTATTTTATTCATAATATCTTATTAAAAATATAAGTATAGCAATCACAAATCAGCACACATAAATAAATGCACACAAAAACGAGTTTATACAGAAGAATACGAGTCGGTTTTACTAAATAACTAGCGGGAACCCGTCAACATTTGACGGTGAGATCTAAGATAAATGTAAATTACTGTGGCTCCACTAATGTTCACAAAGCAAATTCTTAAATAGGAAGAAGAGAGAGCAAACGTCTCTTATTTAACGCTAATTTTTTTTCTTCTCTGCAAATATTAACTTTTATGGTCAGGATGATTAGATACTATGCAGCACAAAAGCAATTGTTTTATATTAACACACAATTGAACGCATGTGGTCCGTGACCAGGTGTCAACGTAATATCAGCACCGAATGACACAGAAGGCAGACTATTATTATTATAATATTGACTGATATTATTTCTGAAGTTTTTCGATGTCTCGTCATTTACAAACAACTATTTCATTTCTTCTGATATGTTGCTAGAAGGAAAACTTATTTTTCCATTTAAGTAACACAAAGCAATCTGGTTTGCAGAATTTCTCTCACACAGAAAGTACATATCAGAACAATACAGACATTTATTTTTTATTTTTTTTATTTATTTTACGTCAAAAAAACAGTTAAAAACTGCTATGACGTCTATGGGGAAAAGTGAATTGTGTGCACATTTTCAAAATTCTGTGATCCCTACACCAAGTCATATACTACTTAAATTTTGAATTTGAAAGGGAGAAAAAAAAACTCCCATGTAGTAAAATCTATTTTAAAAAATAAATAAGCAATAAATTTCATAGATTAAGACCCAACAGTAAACGAAATTACTTGACTACAAGTACTTCAGTAAAATCGAATAATACGCACTGTCCGAATTTCTCTACAAAATACACCACGAAAACAAATTGATGCAAACACAGTCACCACCAAAATCTTCGGCGGCTTTCTCTTATCTCACCACAGTTTGATAAAGAGAGTCTCTTTCGTTGGAACTGTGAGGATGTCTAGCTTTCTATTCTTCATGACGACGTTTGCTGCCTGGTCATCTATTTCATTTGCTACTTTTCTCACATGGCCAGGAACCCAACAAAAAACTAAAATTTAACGAAGAACAAAGAAATTATGGATTTGGTGTTGGATGCTTAATGTGAGAGGGTCGCAAGACGAAAACGAAGAGGTGGGATCGAGAGAGCCTTTGGAACCACTGCAGATCACTACTTTCCTTAATGACATCGATTTGGCAAACTTAAATGCCTTCAAGAGCGCATATTTTTCTGAAGAATAGTCGCTGCACGAAGAGTTTAATCTAAAACTCCGCGTGACACTATGACAGTAGAAAGCACATCCTACTTTCCTATTTTGGGAGGAACCATCAGTGTACATGAAGTTATGGCGAGGCTACATAGATTTCGTAACCTGAAATTCCGTTAGATATGTATTGGAGGAAGTTGAGAATTTAGGGCGGAAGTTGAGAATTTAGACAATCTAAGGTCTATTATGGGCCGGAGAAGTTTCGAAGGGGAAACAAGGTTTTGGGAAGAGATTTCACGGGATTGGGCAATTCTATATTAATCTGCCGTAAAAACACACAGAGACGGATTCCCACAGGATGGGGTGACGATGGTATAAGTGCATACGATGTCAAGGTGAGTTGAGTGAAGGACTGCTCGGCGTGGGGGAGTATCCACAGAGGATAATTTCGCACCATATGAGGCGATCAAAATATTTCGCCCTCGACTCAAAGATGATTCCCCAGCTTCGGCCAAGAGGCGTTCAATGCGTTTCGTGTGGTAGGCGCCTGTACTGATCCTTATACCGGCACTGTGTATAGTATTTAGTGACCGGAGGGTTGATGGAGACGATGATCCATACACAATGCATCCAAAATAGGGCGGATGAGGGTCCTATACAAACGCAAGACACACTCACGGTCTGCGTCGCAAGAGGTACCAGTGAGAGTGCGAAGGAGATTTAAAGGTAATAATATCTACCCTTCAATTGACGGATGTGTCTTCGCGAAGTTATGCTCCTGTCGAATGTAAAGCCAAGGAAAGTTGCAGATTCCATAAAAGGAAGATGACCCCAACAAAAATATTAGGGTAGTTTTGGAGATGATGAATCCTCCACAAGTCCATGCAGTTGGTTTTTGAGGCGGAGAACTTCATTCCTGTTTCATCGCTCCATTCCTGCAATTGTTGAGGAAAAGTTGTACCTGTCTACTGATAACTTACATTCTCTTTGAGGAACAAAAGATGGCAAAGTCATCAACGTAGAGCGATGATTTCAACGGCTCTCGAATTATTGATGATATACTATTGATAGTATTGACAAACACAGTGACAATCTGAATTGATCCTTGAAGAATCCCATTTTCTAACTGGTGACTGGCGGATATCCTGTCACCAAAGCGGACGCGGAAGTATCTTGATGAAAGAAAGGCTGCTAAAAACAGTGGCAGCCGCCCCCCTAAGACACCAAGAATGTAAGGTGCGAAGAATGCCGCACCTCCAGGTGATGTTATATGCTGTATGTTGTAAAATTGCACCAGGTGTTGACATAGCACGAAAGAAGTTATCTGTGTGGCAAGGGTGACAAGGTAAATAGGTTTCTCTGTTCCAGGAGCTAGACCAGACGCGTGTTCACCATTCGCTTTAAAAGCTTGCAAACACAGCGTGTGAGAGTGATTCAGCGGTAGGTTCGTTCTGTCCTTTTCTTCTTTGAGAATTGGAATGATAATCGCTTCGCGCCAAGTTTTCGGAAAGGAATGCTCCATCCAAATCGTGTTGAAGATACGGAGGAGAAAAAGTACCTTAGATGTAGTGCCTTAGGGTAGATGTTTCAGCATTTGGTTGTGTATCAGGTTTGGTTCTGGAGCAGAATCTTTCCCACTGGCGAGAGCAGAGGAAACTTCTATGGAGAAAGGGACGTTATAATCTTCCTCCACACGACTTGAAAAGCAATCTGCCATTCACTCGTTTTCAAGAAGCTAGGGGAGTAGTGTAAGGAACTGGAGATTTTCTCATAGTGACAGGCCAATTCTTCAACTACGTCTTCTGAAGAAGTTAGGATATTTCCATTTATGAGAAGTCCTGGGACTGTCGGCAAAGAGAGTCTTCCTCCTTTCGCCACACTACTTTAGCGACGGTATGGCAAGAAAGAGAAGAAATATAGGCTCTCCAGGAAGCGTTCTTCCTTTCCGGTATCTATCCCTATCTATCCCTGGCCCGCTTTCTTTTATAATCAATCAGATTTCCGGTGCTGAGGAGCTTATTGAGCCTCGCTGGTGCCTGCTTTCGGTCACGCACCGCGATGGCACGGTCGGCATTCCATCAAGGCAGGGGGATGTTTTGTGGCCGGCCCGCAGACTCCGGGATTGCAATGGTGGCTGCGCGAAGAAGGGCGTCGGTGAATTGGGCCACCAAGGAATCAATGTCATTTGAACAATTGCCTGGTATTCTATATTCCTTGCTGAATATATTCCAGTCAGCTCGATGGATTAACCAGTGAGATGTGTGGGTAACGCCTAAACTAGGAATATCAAAGTGGACCACCGTAGGAAAATGGTCACTCCCGTGTAAGTCATCGAGAGGGAATCCATCTCACTCTAAGGAAGAGATGGACTGCATAGCGACAGATCTATTGACGAGAAAGTATTTCAAGCCATGAAAACGTGAGTATAATTCTCAGAATTAAGAAGAATTAAGTTATTCTGGTCAATATTTTAGAAAATAGTACCTCTCGGCCAGGACCTCGTGCCACCCCAGGCGAGATTGTGGTCATTAAAGTCTCCAACAACAAGGAAAGGTTGGGGCAGCTGGGAGGTTACATCTTCAAGTTGTTTCTGGGATACGGTTTGTGCAGGTGGAATATATATATTAGACTGTATCGAAAAAAAATAGAAGCCAATGACTTAGTGAAAAAAGTTAGTTTACGATGCAAGAACGACTTTGGCACTAATAAAAGCGTTTTAAAAATGGGGTTAGGGATGCCACACTCACCATAAACACCCCATTTTCGGTCTTTTATGTTACTTTTTAGAAAATGACAAATAAATATTATTGAATGTTATTTTTATCAACGGATTTTTGACTGAGGTGGTGCCCACGGTACCCCGCAACAATTTTATGATGATCAAACATTAGTTATTGGACTCAGTGTGCCAAATTATCGCGAACAGTGTCAATTTTACGTTAAAACCATAGAAGTAGGCACTTTTCAAATGTTCATAGTTCCGTAAGTTTTGATTCAAAATAATTTAATTTATATAAGATTAAAGCTTGGAATCGTTACTTTAAGGACTTTGCTTCGCACAATTTAACTGTTTAACTGCAATCGGCTAAACTGCGCCGTGTGCCATTAACCCATGCACGGGAGCCGGCTACTACTCATAAATAATGGCAGCGATAACTATTGAACTCATGTACGGAGGCCGATTACTAGCTCAAGACACGTCACAGACGGAGAATGGGGACGCGTCCCTAGGCGAGGCAGCAGGTGCTCCGAGGAGGAAGCTGTGCTCGAGCTACCAGCGGTCATAAACAATGTCAGTGAAACATTCGCAACAGAACAGCAGCGAGTTGCTGAAGTAGAAATAACTATCAAAAGTGAAAGAGAGGCGACCAAGACGCAGCAGGGTGACGCACACTTCGGCAAGGCGGACGGTGCCCGGGCAATAATCCCCTCACACGCGAGGAGGAAACTGCATATGCCTTTCTGAATGCTAGAGTAATATCGCTACATGGAGAAAAAAGAACTGTTGCAGTATACCTGATCCATTATACTGTATCAAGGGAACGCATGATAATATAGGCCCAACCAGGTTCACTGTTGCTGTTTCGTGACGGAGATAGTTGGAACGAAAAGTTGCATCGTAAAGAGTCCCTTATTGCACTCCTCTGAATTCACCTTGTCAGAAGTGCACGGGTAGAAGCAGCCGAGCCCAAGAACCTTGTTGGAAGAGTTGGCTATCTGCTCGGCGTTAGCGAGCAACCAGGTTGGAGGATCCAGCCTACCGTCATGACGCATCCGGACGAAACTGATAGAAGGAGCCGGCCTTCCGTGTCGGCTTGCACAGCTATACTGTTTGAAGGGCCAGCCGTACATGTTGCCTTATTTAAGCGTTTCTTATTGGAGTTACAATTACTGATCGTTGACGAGTATAGGATGGGTTATATGTAGTACTTGCTATTAATAGAATATTCATTATTTATTTTTGATCCAACAACAGACCTGTATATTTACCTCCACAACCAGACACGGAAATAATTGCATAAAAATTACGCATTTAGTGAAAATTAAATGTCACAATAAGCCTCAAAAGCCTTTAAATTCTGCAGTCTGGTTGTTGTTACGGTAGATATACATATATTAATATGCCTGCATTGTTGTTGAATGAATAAAAGTTATATATTATAGGTTCATTATTTATATAATGAATATTCTGAAACAGCATGTATCTAGAAATAAAATATTAGAATTTAACATTAAAATATTTGTTTAGTAAAGTAAAATGTGTAAAATATAACATAACTGACAATATATTGATGTTATGTATTAGGTCAGTTGGTAACACTGACTCCGGCTTCTCCCCTCCTCCCGCGGCCGGCACAACAGTAGCGCAGGAGTCTGTTTATGTTCTCAGTGGTGTTGTGACCCGTGTACCGCGCCAGTATATCAAATGTATCCTATAGATGAATAAAGTGCTATTGTTACGAGCTAGTGATGTTATTTATTAACCCACAAATACAACAGGGGTGTCAGAAGTGGGATACATAAATAACGCCGCGTTAAGCAAGCAAAAGTGAACTCGTGCGGAATCTAACCTCAACGCGACCGCGCCGTGACGAAGAAAAGTGTATCGCCTCGCGGGTTTATTCATCAGTGCACAAAGTTTCCCCACCATGCCAAACGCAGTTTCCACGGAACTTCTCCAAACTCTGTCGGAGATGATTGCTAACGCTCTCAGACAGTCCACTGCTCGAGACGTAGCCGGCAATGAGTCAGCGTCGTCAGCATCGCCTCCGCCACCACAGTTCGCGATGCCAGCATACCGCGCCGCCGATGGGACCACCGTAGGTGACTATTTTACACGATTCACCTGGGCGCTCAATTGGAGTAAGGTTCCCGAAAATGAAAACGCGTCGTACGCACGTGTTGACATGGGCGCCGAACTGAACGACGCGTTGAAGATACTCGTAAGTCCCATCGTCCCGGAAACCCTCTCCTACAACGACATCCAATCCAAACTGATTAGTCATTATGATATCGGCCGTAACAAATATGCTGAAAGCATAAGATTTCGGAGCATTTCGCAGCAGGCAGGAGAATCGATTGGATCGAAGGGACATGTGCGACGAGATTATTGACAAGAAACCAGAGAGTTTTGCCGCCGCGTACGAGATAGCGTGCGCACTCGATGCTACACGAAACACGGCCGACGAGGTTAAAAATCCGGAGTTATCCTCGAGAAGTGAACCCACAAACCGGATTGGCTACGAGAAACCACCGGCACGGAAGAACAGCAATCAAAGGCCAGGCAACCAGCAACGACCCCGCCAAGATACTAGCGACCCACCGCAGCATGACGGCCAGTCACACCGCGAGAACCAACAAGGATGCGCGGGGTGAGGGGGAGCTCACGCCCGTGGTCAGTGCAGAGTCCGGGACGCCAAGTGCTATACGTGCGGAAAAAAGGGGCATATCAGCAGAGTATGCAGGTCGCGTTCGCTTGCTAGCCAGGTCTACGAATCCGACGACCCAGTTGATTAGATAGACGTGTTAAAAGTCGATGTCATCGGATCGGTACCATCACCCAGGCGAGAAATGCTGGCTGTACAGATAGAGGGCACTATAGTCGACATGGAATTCGATACGGGTTCTCCTTGCGCGATCATAAGTCAAGAGAAGTTTGGCACCATCATCCCCAATTTCAAGTTGCGTAAGACAGTCCGACGTTTCGTGAGTTACTCACACCATTCTATTCGTTGCATCGGTTTTACCCGAGTTCAAGCTACTATGGGAGCTACGACGAAGATGCTCGGCCTCTACTTGGTGGACGGCGAATTCAACACGCTCCTGGGCCGAGAATGGATCAAAGAGTTCAAGCACGAAATCGACTTCATGGAAATGTTCAGAGAGCCATCGTGCAGGGAGCAGAACCTTGCGCACCACATTTCCACCGACAAGCCGCTGACGCCGCCCAAGCTGTCGACCTCGGACCAACAAAAACTTGACGTTATCATCCACCGATACCAGGACGTCTTCAGTGGGAAGCTATCAGGCCCTCCAGCGAAGATGCACCTGAGACCTGGGGTCACGCCTACGTTCGTTCGAGCACAGACGTGCCTGTAGCCCTGAGAGATGCTTATGCGAAAGAGATCGACGCCAAAATCGCCAGCGCAGACTACCGTTCCAGAATGCCGATACTGACAGTCAATAAAGTTCGGAATGCAGGTCCGCACAGTGGGAAGAGACAATGGAACATGACTTCGATTTGTTTACAGTTCACCAGGTTCAACAGCTTCCCGTCAGAGCTGAAACCGTCGCACGAGAAACAAGGAAAGACCTGCATCTTGGCAGAATTGTAAAGTTATTGGAAGAAGGCCAAGACCTCGCTCGCCATAACTTCAAGGCACCCGAGGCAAAGTACACACTTGCTGCCAATTGCCTGATGTTTGAACACAGAGTAGTGATTCCACCTGCACTGACAGAGACCATCCTCAATGATCTGCACGCAGCTCACCTGGGTTTCGTCAAGATGAAGGGAATGGCACGTTCCTTCGTTTTCTGGCCAGGAATTGACGCTGACATCGAAAAGTTGGCGAAATCCTGTACCACATGCGCTGCCCAGGCTCATGTTCCACCCAAGTTCCGCGACCACCACTGGGAGTATCCAAGGGCACCATGGGCGCGCATCCATATCGATTACGCGGGGCCAGTAGCTGATACTATGCTACTCATCGTTGTAGACGCCTACAACAAGTGGCTCGAGGTCAGGCCAACAACCTCCACAACAGCAGCAGCAACAATTGCTCTGTTGGACGATTTATTCACGTCGTACGGGACTCCTGTCACAGTCGTCTCAGACAACGGCCGACAGTTCATCGCGGAAGAGTTCAAGGCCTTTCTGAAGAACAGTGGTGTGAAATATCATAAGCTCATAGCGCCCTATCACCCATCGACAAATGGACAAGCAGAACGGCATGTCCAAACGGTGAAGGACGCCCTCCACGCCATGACGACCACCAAAGGAACGCTGCGGACCAACCTGAACGAGTTTCTCCGACAATTTAGGAATGCGCCTCATTCTACCACTGGACAGTCCCCATCTCGGCTGTTTCTGGGAAGAGAGCTTCGAACACGTCTAAACGTGACAAGACCCGAAGATGTTCGCACAAAGATCTGTCAAAAACAAAGGGCAGAAATGGACTCTACGTTTCGCACTCTTGAAGTGGGCCAGTCCGTCTACTTTCTATCCGGCAACACGAACATGGACAGATGGCTTCCTGGTACCATCGCAGCCCGCATCGGAGATCTACACTATGAGGTCTACTACCACGGAAAACGGGTCAAGCGACATATCGACCAACTTCGGAAATTTTCAGAACAGACCGCAGGGGACCAGACACCGACCACCGACGAAGTAGGCGGAACTACACCCAGGCGACGACGGACCCACTTCTTCCAAACACCAGCAACCACAGCATCAGTTGAGAGGGCGCCAGAAGCTGCTCGTGCCAACGTGACTCCAGCATCAGTCCAGACACCAGCTACACCAGTCACACTGCGAAATCCAGACCGAGCGTCTCATTTACTGCATACACCAATATTACTCCGCAGATTCACACGCATATGTCGTGCACCCTTACGTTATTCACCATAGTTGTAACCAGGATCTTTAAAAGAGGGAAGAAATGTTATGTATTAGGTCAGTTGGTAACACTGACTCCGGCTTCTTCCCCTCCTCCCGCCGGCCGGCACAACAGTAGCGCAGGAGTCTTTTTATGCTCTCGAGTGGTGTTGTGACCGCGTGTGCCGCGCCATCAAATGTATCCTATAGATGAATAAAGTGCTATTGTTACGAGCTAGTGATGTTATTTATTAACCCACAAATGCAACAATTGACATAAAATTAATAGCTAACAAATGACAATGAAACATTGATGTGCCACTTAATCATTAATGTGATCAGGTGGATTAAATACACAAGGAGACTAAGAACATGTTTACAGTCATCAGTAATTATTTCAAAAGTATTTTATAACTGTTTCAAAATTATTTTAAAAACGTTTTATGACTGTTTCAAAACTATTTTAAACTGTTTCACAAGTTATTTAAATAGCAACTTTTATTATTGTCCCCAAAAAACAAATGTAATTTTTTTTTATAAAACGCCAAGATTTATTTAAATTATGGCTAAATATGTAATTTAATATTATTTGTTTTTTCTAAAATCTCTAATAAAATTAACACTTAGTTTAAATTACAATTAATTCAAAAATAGTTTACATAATATTAAAAACAAAAAAGTATATGGAAGAAATCACTAAAAAAAATTTATATTTTTTACTTCTGTTATTTCAATTTCTGTAATCTAAATGTACAAACATACTATAAAAGCAAATAAAATTAGTTAAATTAATTTAAGAACTGGAATTAAATTGTATTGCCCAGCATTTACCTACTGGATCTGCAATTTGAATCAATCTAATTGCTTAGAAACCTCTTTGCCCATTTGACAATGAATAAGCTCATTGGCCTGCATTTACAAATCTTACACTCCCAACAAGTTAATGTCATCACTATTGTCATTATCACCTGAATGCAAGAATTTACAATTGTAGAGAAGAACGTGCACTCAATAACAGAGAATAAATATAGTGGGAGGTCGGGAGAAATCATAATTTTACTATTGTGTAAGGTGGGAGAAGACTCATCACTTTAGCGGGGGACGAAATGATTACCTTAATTTTATTGGATGAGTCAAATAATAAGTTTTCTTAGCAAATTAATAACCAGTTCTGAAGTGACTTTTAAATTTGGCAAGTTGTTTTGTTAAATGCATACTTTTCTGGATTGCTTCAAAATTTAGGTTTATTATCTTCGAATACTATTGATTAATTTCACACACACATTGATCACTACTCAGTATCACTGGTAACAGACAATGATACAAGGGAAGGGAAAATAATTAGGTGCAGACTCTTAGTCTGCTTGCATGCAAAAAAATAAAATAAAATATGTTATAAAACCATGTATGTAAGAAAATAAAATAAAAATACATATTTAATTAAATTCCTGTTTCAAAAGACAATGAAAAAATACCAAGCTAAAATTTGACTGTGCATGTTTTGTCAAATTTTATGTGGCATATGTATGCAGGTTTTAGCATTTTAAAGGGGACGAGAATCATGTCTAGTAATATTGAATAGTTTTATTTCAAGAGGAAAGTATTTTGTTCACTTGGCTAGGGAAATGTTTCAGAAAATTATCAAGGTCAACATTATTACAACAGTAATGATATTTCTTTGCCCAAGAATCATTAACGCAATCTGACATATTTTTCTCTGGTAATTTTGAAGATGAATAATAGCCAAAATCATTGCATGTTTGAGAATGCAGTGTTATCCATACTATATGCCACAAACAATGTGGAGAACCCTAAATAATGGAGAACTTGGAACCTTGTTTCCTTAGAAACCAAAGTAAAAGTTAATAATCTTTCAAAAGAAAATTGCAGATTGTCATACTCCGTGAACTTGATTCTGAACTCTAGTTGTAAAACAATGTCCTGAAAAAGTAGCATTTTGAAGTTAATGACCCTTTTCTAGTGGGAATGTGAATTTTTTATATTACCCATACTCATTTGTAGTCATTCTGAGTGCACTACTACATAGTACACATTGAAACTATAGCAGAATTATAACACAAGTTATATTACCTAATGAGAATTTTAAAATAACTTGCCTGGTCAAAAATGATACACAGTAAAAAAAGTTGAACCATCAATGTATACACATTTTGTGAATGTTAAATACGAATGAAATCACAAAAGTCCATGATGCTTGCAAAATGGGCAAAATGTATATTGGCATCACCTTCAAATACATTTTCATGATCTTGTCATAGAATGCAATAGGCATTTAGAATTAACAATATCCATGAATATCTGCATCAATGAACCTGTTTCAATGACCAATTTCCATCACCTGTGCCAAAAACTACCTGAAAAATACAATTAATACAATAGTATTTGAAAATATAATTAAAGTGATAATTATTGAAAAATAAAAAATAGAAAGTGTTTTACAGCAGTTTTTTGAGGAATGCATTATTATTTTGTTCCATTATTTACAGAACATGGTAGGCTTTAGTCTCAATTTAAAAACGGTAATCAAAATTCTGCACACTTGTAACATATGGGAATACTACACAACAATAATTCTACAATTTTAATTGCCATTAATGACACTTCAAGAATTATTAAAATTATTTCAATGAAAATTTAATTTTAAAAAAAAACTTAACTTTTTTAATAGGTACTTTTTTACTATTAAAAAAGCACAAATGAATGCAAAATAATGAGTTTGGAAGCCAAGCTCTCTATATGCACTTAACAACATAAGAATTTGAATTGAAAGGATTCAAATCGATGATGTAAAACGAAATAATTGTTAATCTTGTTCGACATAAGCTTTTAGAGGAATTTTACAATTTGCATTAAAATAATATTGAGCTAGATTAATGGCCAAATTTTGTACGTTATGTCCAATAGAAATGCACATAAACTAATATATGCCTTTCTATCAGTGGCGGCTCGTGGGTATTCGCACATTCGCATGTGCACACCCAAATTAATTCGGTGCCATTTCTCTTAAACATCTCTTAACAAGAGGAGAATATAAGTCCTCTCAGAGCATTCCCGAAACATGTTATTTCAAAACACGCGCCATTCGGAAGCTGCGATTGCCGGTCCGTCCGCCTTTCTTTCGTGAAAGCCTGCGGGAGCACACTCGGGAGAATGCGACCGAGGAAACGGCGTCCTAGGCTGCCGCGGGGCTGCAGGGGAAGGAGGGGAACAACGTTGGCTTATGGAGGACTGGAGCAAACCCGGCGCGGTGCTCCATCTACGGCGCAGGCGCAGTGGCGATCTCGGGAAAAGCCTTGACGTGTCTCGAAGATATAACACTCGAGTAGCACAAGTTTTTAACTGAAGTATGACATTGAACGAAGAAAGTGTGAGATATCTCTCCACTTAAATGAGCTTTCGCACTAGCGCGCGAAACGCGAACGCATTGCTGTGCACTGTTGCATTCATAAAAATGTTAATAGTATATAATATGTGTATTCTCTTGTGTTTTAAAGTGAGTTGCAATCACAGAACCATTCCGAAGTATTCAAACCCCTAGTGTATTTTATAAACGTAAGTATTAGGCTACGTTTCAATGTGTTTTGAGAAACAGAAATCAGAGAGTTCTTTTTCTGTCAAGGGTGTTTGTGCAACTAACAATGAATAGCGTTGAAAATATTTAACGTGAGAAATCAATGATTTCAATGAAAAAGCCACAGAAAAAAATTGCTGAAAAGAAACAATGGAATGGAATTGTTCGGCATGCTATAAGTCATAAGACGTCATAAGATGATTTGTGCTTAATTGTCATTATTAATGTTAATGTGTGTCAATGCATGCATGTAATGTATATGTGTGTGCGTGAGAGAGAGACAGAGGGAGAGAGAGTGTGGGAAAAAGAAGAAAAACGTTGCACACCCTAATGGCATGACCACGAGCCGCCACTGCTTTCTTTTATTACAACTCATGATAGAAATATATATGTACCTAAAAGTTGCAATTCCATTCTACCATTCTCTTTTCATCTTGGTTGACAATTCTTGTTAGATTTCAACGAGGCGGTGTAAATGAAGGTATCATTTTCTTTCGAACTTTATTCTCCCGTTTACTTCCAATGAAATAAGATTTTCACTTCAAAGCGGTAATTTAGACTCTGTAATCTGGCGCCTATTAAAATAAATCCACAAATATCCTTTAGATTATAATTCACACTGATGCAGCGCGATAAGTTTCATTACGGTACTTACCAGTGAACTCATAGTATGTTCAACGATTTGCTTTGCCAACGACGTATTTTTCTACAATAACAAATTGAAAACTTTCACAACGATGCGCTTTTCGCCACTTCGAAGAAATTTTCCTCAAGGGCCAGTCACTCTTTTAGCCATTCCTAATGAACTGAATAGTAGGTCGTTATGTTCTATTATGACATATGAGGAGATGCAGTAAATATTGATAGTCGAATGGATTCTATCGGTGTTCGAAGCCTAATTCAAGTAGATTGTCACAGTGTCGGTGTTCTATCCGAACGTTATGAATTTGAATATCGAGGTTCTGTGTATGTAAAAGGAACGATCATATGACTGTATTTTTATTAACCTTTTAGCTAAGGGTTTTTTCCTTCTGCACTCCCTACGGTACATACTTTTGTAAATAGACGAATTTGCTTCACCCCAGTAGATGTTTAACTGTGGGGAGTGATGATCCCACCCAGTGTTGAAAATCCTTGTTGATAAAGCTTTAAAGCAATTGAGTAAGGCAGTATCAACTTTTCCTGTGCAAAATTAAGTACTAATTATATTTTTAGCATTGATTCAGACCAAAGTTTTTTTCAATTCATCTCCATCCTTTACCCCCTACCCACTCCACCTGCACAACGAATGCAAGTTTTCCGCATTTGAGATTTAAATTTGTGTGCCTTTATACTTAAAATGTTTCAAAATTTAAAAAAAATATTTCCCGCTTGAAAAGAAATAAGCTTCATAATACATTACAAAAAGTAATTCCAAAGTTGGAATTAGAAGAAATTACTTTCGAAAAAAAAATATTTTCAAAAAATTTACAGTCGTTTTTTATGACATTGAATTGACATAAATGATGAAAAATGATTATTTCATATTTTTCAAAGTCGTTGGGCAGGAAAATTATAAAAGTAATGTCTAAAATGAAAAAGTATTTATTAGTTCCTTAATTTTATTTTAAAATATGGAAGAAATATATTTCATTCACCGTGAATAACGCCAAATAGTATTGATTCATCTTGAAAGGAATCAATGCTCCAAGGAGTACATATTGGTCAGAGCAGAAAATGTTTAATTATAATAATACGCACACGACCGGAACGCAGGCACCAACTCGTACCAGAATACAACTGGGTCATTCCACATCAAAGCAACAAGGGTCCCAACCCTGGCAGTTTCAGATTCTTCTCAAACTTTGTGTTCCTGAAGTACCTCTTAAAATATACTATAAAATGACGGCTAATGAAGCCGTAGCAAATATAGTTTCACTTTTATAATGATTTGAAGTTTGGAAGAATCGCGAAATAGCTGCGTGCATTACTAAACAAAAACTCTATTATCTGTCATTTTCAAAGATTAAAAATTTGTTCATATTGATATATGCTTTTAAAGCTTATAAATGAGGCACTTTGACATGTTTTGAAGAAGCAAAAATATATTTTAGAAGGTTTCAAAATTAACGAATACATATTTTAAAATTTATTTAAAGAAAATGCATATTTTTAAAATTAACGAAAAAATATATTTTGTAGTTCTACTTATATAAAAACTGTATAAAAAGTTTAGATTTGGGATGAGAATGGGATCAGATGTTACAAATTATTGGAACACGTTATGCGTCTCATGAACGTAATAGAAATCTTGAATCCTTACTCGTTGCTACTTCCAATGATCAAAGTCTAATGTACGTTGAAATCATATGAATGTGGCTGAACTGTCCTCCAACATACATAATAAGGTAGATAAAGCTATTTTCTACTCAAAAAAGAGGTTTAATATAAGGTTGTCTAAAAAAACATAATAATAGCAAGCATTTTCGGAAAGGAATTTAATTAAAATATTGGTATCACATCAGGAGTCTTCACTACTTGAGAATCTCTTTGCGAGCACGACACCTTTTTTTCAGAGGGAGAAAACAACGAAATTTACGTGTTCCTAAAATGGGCAGCGCTCTTGAAAATCTTCCAAGTTCCTAGCTTCTTCTTCATACCGTTCTTCAGTAGTATAAGCAACATTTACATTTTTCAAGTTTTCTTTTGCCCAAGAAAATAGTTCTCTGGGAGTAGTGATCTGATTTGTACTGGACTTCTGCAGGCTTACACGAGTAGCAAGTCTTTTAAGAGTCTCGCCTATTCCATCACAAGCATTTTTCCCATGAGATGATGCGAAAAAGTGCCATTCCGCATTTAGTCCAAACTCCTCGTGATGAAATGTAAGATTTACGATTTTTTTGTTTTTATATTGTGCAGAAGATCTGCCACAAAAAAAACACAATTTTATGGAGGAAATTTTCATTTTTTGTTTCAAACAGTGAATCAGGTGTCGCTGGAATAGATGCACAGAAACTGTGTCGGCAGTAAGCAGTAAAAAATAATTGTCACTCAACAATTCATTTGAACAAGGTAATCTGAAGGAGACCACAAAAGGATTCAGCGCCTGCGCATTATTCCAATGAAATCCTTGCACTTCATCTTGGATAACAAAGAAAAAGTTTTCAGAAAAATCGCACAAAGGTATGCATTCTCCAGGTTGAAGCGATATTTTACGATCTCGTAGGTATTTATTTTGCTGAGAAGAGGTGAATGAATGAGCCAACGATTCACCAAGATTTGCCATTAAACAATCAATAAATTCTTCTTTGGACTTTACAATTGTCTCTAAATTTGATCTGTCAGTTCTCACCCACTGCTTGAACGAAGTTGTTTCGATGAAGTTTTCTTCCAAAATATTTGTAATCGTCGAAATCCCGGGACATTCAGAACACTCGCCAAAAAGCAACAAATTCGGGGTGGATTGCATATTATGAACACCAGCATGTTTTTGTAAGAAGACACATTTAAGTCAGTGTGTTGTAATAATGTTGGGAACTTCAGAGCATCAAGCATACGCTTTACGTTCTGGTGAATAACACAAACTGGTATTCCACTTGCACCAGCTAAAATGCAGTTTTTTGGCCGAAGAGATGCACACTTTGAAAAGCCAATTTTCAGATCAGGATATGAAGATTTGAAATTTGTATATACTTCGTTTAAATTTGCACGAATGAGTCTCTTCTGTTCTTGATATTTTCTTCCTAAAATCCTCAACGTAATATAATCTTTTTTGCCAAATTTTACAATTTCTTCGGATAAATTCTTGCCGGTTTTGGGTTAATTTGGACCAATTTTGATATATACTCACCGTCCAAGAACGAACACTTCGAAAGATTTTTTATGTGAAGAGTACCCAATTTTATTGAATGGATTACAATACCGCGAATATTTAAACCAATCTTCCATGTTGTACAGTAGCACACACTGAAAAAAGTTTTATAGATACGGTTCTCGAAAGACAACGGAGCCCAGACTGAACCTTGGAAGGTTCCAGTAGTTGCCAGCGCAAATTGTTTTGTCCCCAGAGTGATCAAAACATTTGTGCCCCCGGTACCCGAGGTGCCAGTCAACTCGGGCGCCCGGGAAGAGTGCTTCTGTTCATGGTTGCCCGCAAGCGTCTTCGCGGGCGCATGTAGAAGAATTTTGGATCATAACTTCTTGCAGCGTTGCCATCTCAAATTCAAATTTTCACTAACATGGCAATACATATTGCACTTCAACGTATTTTTTTTTTCAAAAAATTTAAAAAATGCAGATTTTGTAAAATTTTAGAGAAGAATTCACCAGCACAGAAATTAACATTATAATAAAATAAAGTACTAATTCATATGTTTTGGTATGGAATAACATATCAGCTTTCCAAGTAGATAAACATTTTTGCTCTGAGTTGGATAGAACAAAAGATATTGCGATTCAAATGAGCACTTGCGCACAAAAATCTACATATTTTTTTCGATTTTCGAAGTCACGTAAAATACGAATCAACGACATGACCGCTCTAAAAATTTACAGAGATAGTTTCTGTATCATAAATAATGTGTGTACCAAGTTTCATTAAAATCTGAGGGGGTGAGGGTAGGAAAATGTCTGTATTCTGCGACGATTTGACGTGGAATGACCCGACTGCGATTGCCCTTGAGAAGAATTGGCCGAGGCGGGTTTGTTATGACTGTGGTATCTGACGGGTGATGATATACACTGAAGCGATACATATAAGGTCCTAAAGAATAAGGCATGCCAACAAAAGAAGAGATGCTTTATTAGGCTGTTAAAGATGTGGTCCGTCCTCGCCAAAAAAGTCCTTAGCGGCAGGTCCTTCAGAAGCTCCTCCGCCTCCGCAGCCTCCTTCAGAGGCTGGCCGCACCCACCGCGGGCATCCGGCGCTCCCACCGCTGGCCACCCTCACCGCCGCCTCCCCCACCCCGGCTGCCGCCAACGCGTCCTCCGAAGGGCCGGTAGCCTCTCCAAAAACCCCCGCAGGCACACCGCCTCACATCTCATGGTCATTGCAAATGTAAATATTGTAAAATTAATAATAAATAGTATGTGCAATGTAAGTTGAATTCAGACAACCTCTGCTTCTTCTCTCATCCAGCGCCATCCCTCTCTCCCCCTCCGGGAAGCTCACAGCCCGGCACGGCGTAAGCTTGTCATTGTACAGAGAAGGTCCCGTTCAGTCCGCGAAAGCAACCCCCTCCCTTCCTGGTCATTCTCTCCTTTCTCTGTACAAGATGCTTGTATGGAACCCCGTTATAGTTTATGACAATGGAATAAATAGTTAAGACAATTCCAAATAATGCAATACAACACATAACAAAATATAAAATAATATATTTATTGACTGCTGTAAACTTGATTTTACTCTACTGGTATGCGAGTATCTGGTACTGTAGAAAAAATACGTCCTTCTGACACAATTTAATTATTACATCCGAATTACAATAATGATAAAGTAACACGTTTGTGGAAGTTATACGTAATAATGCCATGCAAAATCCAAATTCCGTTATAAATTGCAAAATTATCTTTTCTTCTTCTTGTTGTTGTTATTATTATTATTTATATTATTATTATTATTATGTCGTTAGGACGGCTCTCCAGGAGAAGGTTGGCTGGCGTTCAACGTTCTCCTATGTTTCTGGAGGTGCGACGCACTGTAATAAAGAATGAAATGTCACAGCAGCCCACGTTCGCTCTTCGCGCCCGGAGACCCTTGTCCATCATTACAACCCATCAAGATTGCCGTAGGTCGGAGATCCAATGCGTGAGAATCGCCGACCCCTTTGTCACGTGTCAGCAAGCGAATGATAAGAGCCGTAGCGCGCCTCTGGAGGTCAAGCGAGAAATATCCCTTTCGTACGGCTGGGTTGAAATTCTCTGAGAAACCTCTTTTCCTTTCGGAACTAAAAGGTTAAAAGGGAAAAGAGGGGAAGTAAATATTGGGGATTGGCATGAGTACCCCATACTGTACATAAGTAGGACGTTTTCTGATGAGGAATAGAAATTTTGCAGAATGGGAAAAGAGTGTTGTGCCACTACTTAGGCCCTTCAGAAATTAAAGTACTATTTAGACGGCCGAGTGATAATAAAAATAGAAACTGAGCATATTCCCCTAGTTTGATTGAAAAATAGGGAAATAATCCTCTAACAAGGCGTTGGTCATTGATATTCAAGTACTACAATATCAGCATAATTCACGAAAAGGGGCTTGATCAAATAAATGTCGACGCATTGAGTCGAAAGTTTCGATGACTGGATTCACTAATGCGCAGATGTGAGCACTTGGTAGAGTCTGTAATTAGACCGATTGGCATTAGTTGTATACATGTAGAAAGGTAGAAGATGTACATAAGTCAGGATAGTAAATAGTAATATTCAAAGAAATAAATTTCTTGTAATGTTAAAACAAAAAATAGAGAAATAGTTAGGTCCCATATATATTTATCAATTGTGCTATTGTAATGTGTAAAATTCAAAAGTACAGTAAAATCTGCCTAAGCCGGAATCGACCGGGACACAAAAAAATTCGGGTTTAGAGAGGTTTCCGTATTAGGAAACGTTGACAATTTTATGATCCGATCTTGACGTTTCTTCCCCGAAAGCAGTAAATTACATGACATATTTATCAAAATACATTAACATATAACGTATTAATGAAAGAAATCCTCAATAAATGAATATTAAATACTCTTTGTTATGAACCAAGCGAAAATTTAACTTATCACGGTCGCCAGCTGTATTAAACAGCGAATCAATTTACAAGAAAATTATGACCATGTATGGTCCTAATGAAGGGGAGCGGAATTAACACAAAAATTCCTAGCCATCAAACATTCGTGAAGGTGCTATTTTCTAAGGAACAAGGCACATGATTTGGAAATATCCAAGTGAGTTTCAACTATGGGATCTAAGCTGTAGATATACAATCCAACTTCACTCTATAACAAACATTTATTACAATCATAACTTACAAAGCCACAATTGTAACAATATTAAATTCCTCTTGCTGCACAAATGTAAGCTGAAAGAGGAACAATACAGAATTACTAATAGTAAACAATTTTGATACCAATTTAGAAAGAATGGAAGGCCAACAATTGCCTTTAGAAACGTTTTGTTTACGCAGAATTACTATGTCAAACCTGGATTTGCCAATTAATCCATTTTAGGATTGCAAACGGCTGACGAATTTACAACATCACAAAAGCCCCGGTTTTGGAAGCCTTTCTTCCAAATACACAAAATATGAGTTGTAAACTGCAATGAATCTGATTTACACATTAAAACATTAGCCAAACTTAAACAGAGACTCCAACATTGCCACGAACATTAAACGTAGATGATAGAATTGGATTGATTACATAAAATACGCCTTTTACCATAGAAACCAGTCACAGTGCCACCTTTTGCAAAAGCCGTTTGAACACCTGAAGTGCCAACTGCGGCTTGATACCCGAGCGACCTTCTTTCGCCGCTCACGGGGCCAAATACGAAGTACTCAAATTAGACCACGGCTTCAACTGCCGTACGGATCCTTCCTTCGTCTGGTCACCACCTCCTAGAGTAATAAAGCCTGCTCACTGTTTCGTGACGTCACCGTAGGTAGTCATGGAGAGCGTCGGTCATTCCTCGTTTACCATTTCCACAGCATTTTCAACGCCAGGAAACCCGTTTTTACTCCTTTTGTATTAAAAATTATCAATTCATGATGAAAGTTCTTTTAAGTACATTTTTTTATAAACATTGGTTTTCAATACAGTATATTATAACCTATTTATTGAGAATACAACTGATGAATTTACTGGAAAATATTCAATCTTCTGCAATGTGTTTGATAATCTATCATTTTCTTTTGACAAAACTTATCAAAAATACAGCTTTTCAGCGTAAATGTTTGACTAAATCATTTACTGAATGACCATTTACGCAAGCATCATGAACCAATTCTCTCTCAGATATTTTAAGATAGTGGGACAGCAAACATTTCTTTCATTGGTGACTTTTGAAGCCCATATTATTTTTTTGATAAAATCTAAGGAGTCATTGGGAGCAGTCACCCATTCTCATCTTACATTTTCTTCAGTTCATATTCCAGGAAACTAAATTATCTTCCCTTTTTTAATACAATAGTATATCAATGCATGATTAAAAACTTTGTTCTGAGCACATGGTTTTTATTAAACATATTTCTTTATAATACAATACATTAAACCTAATTATTTACAATATAATACACATCTATTTATAATCACTGAATTTATTGGAATGTATGTAGTTTGCTCTGAATTTCCTTCCAGTCTTTTCGCTTTTCACAAGGCCCTTCCTGTCTGGAAAACCCCTTGGTAAGGTGAGCTGAACAGTTAGGGAGCAGAGATGGTACAGCATCACTTCTTAACTTCGGTATATTCAGTCTCGATGACAGCTTCTCTCCTTGTTCATTATACACCACCTTCTCCCAAATAATGTCATTTTGATGGAAATGAAGGTGGCATACCTGAAACAAGAAAAAATAATATATTATATGTATAATATAATAATAATAATATTGCATGAGGGGTAAACTAAAATTGTACAATGGTTAGTCCATAATATTAAATATGTACATAGAATTTAAGTTTCACTTTCAAACCAATTTTACAAAGAACAAAAAATTAATTTGAAATTAATTCATGCACCACTGAGACTTTTGCTTTCATACTTACCTAAGGTAATTCCTTTGACATAAATTATTGTTATGTGTTAGTAACTTATTCATACAAGTTACAGGAAATCTCTAAGATTCTTTGTGAGGTTATGAATTTTTTACGCATTACTTACAATTGAATACTATAACTTAAGTGCTACTATTCTAAGATTATTTAACAAATTTCTACTATCATTATTCACTTAACTGTATACAGAAAATAGTTGCAAGTTCAGCATCATATTACAAGGAAGAATTTCAAGATCTAATTGCAAACAACTTGGCTTCGTGATAGAACATTAGTAATATTACTAAATAATGTCAAAACCCTTAGCAACGTACATACAATTTATGCTTTGAATAAATAATAAATATAATAAATGTAGGTTCTACATGTGCATAAGAACCACAGCCTTACCTTCGAGGATTTGGAAGGTACAAAATCTTCTCTGCGAATAGCAGCCGTCCATTTCTTCCCCAAAACAGGATCTTTTGGAAAACCAAAAACATGTACTTTCGAGGCTTCATCGCAGTTTCCTCGACACCTCGAAACTAAACATCTAAACGGCACATCAAACCGGCAGTATAATACAAGTATGAACTGCACCGAACACATGGACAACACCAGACGAATTCAATGAAAACAACATGCCTGCGTCCAGACCACCCATGCCTCATGACTACCTACGGCGCCATCTTAGTGACGTCACGTACTAGTGAGCAGGCTTTATAACTCTAGGAGGTGATGGTCTGGTTGATGCTCCAGAGGTCCAATGCGAAATATCGTCTTACTCAAGACTTGGAGGCGTTTACTGCAACATTCAATCAAACATACATTAGAATATGCAGAACCATTACATCAACATGTGAGACTGCGCCGCCATTACGCCATACGCAGCTCGGTGTGGAAAACGCCGCTTGTTAGGCTCAACGCAAGTTCCTACACAATGTGCATTCGCACCATAAACATATCAAAAAACAGCAATGTAAAAGAAGGCGAAATTGAATCACTACAATTTAAACATTAACACATCATACATAAATTAACCAATCCAATTCCATCACAATATGGCATATTAAGCCACTTCCAAAAATTCAATCTTACAATGGAGTCCTGTAAAAGAAACACACAAAGAAAAACATATCGGCATAATGCCGAGGCGCACCCAACGCAGGCAAGAAGTTGTGGTTAAATGTTCGTGGCTGAGTGGCGGGTGGCAAGAAATGCCGGGCGGAGAGCCCTTATATAGCTTCTCCAGTGAGGAGGGGGGGGGGGCGCCCACGGACGTCACTAGGGCGTGACGCAGTACCAATCGATTGCAAAGGGGTTGTATGCTCATTTTCGTACAAGGAGTAACCTGTAGTGCCTTTATAACTAGGTAAAATGCCAAACATGTACACCTGGCAGGTTGCCTATACACAGGCGTTTACAACCAGTGCACCTATTGCTCAGTGCTCTCTAGCGGACGCTAGGGGAAACTTAGCATGTACATGGAAAAATGTTTCTTTTGCCTAAAAATGGCCTTTTCAACCTTTTCAAAAGCAAACCAAGGTACCAATCAATCCCAAAAATGATCTTAATTTGGGATTTTGTTAGTAGAAGCCATTGCTATGGCTGGTTTCTTTACAGTGAGCATAAACCTGTTTTTGAATACCAGAATTTTAAGTAATTATGAATTTTAATTAATCACAAAATAATTGCGGCTCACAGCTTAATGTACCATCACATAGCATTTTTAAACTTTTCTATGGCCATAGAATTACATGAGTAGGCTTTTAATCACCAGATCTTGAATTATAAGTACTTAAAAAATAAATTACATGTGGTTCTTAATCTTAAATTTAAAAACTAAGCCTTACATCTAGATTTTACAATGATTTGATCCTCAAATGATGGATGAGCTGGCTTCTCGGCTGAATCTTGAGGAGACACAAGTTCAATCCAGTTTTTAAATTTAACACTCTTCATTGACAGTTTATTTTATTTAAAAAATACACACCTTCCTGGTTGTGTTCGGACAGTTGGCTAACTTGTAAATGGCTTCGACGCTTCCTTTTGTGATGTCTTCATCAGACGAAAATATAGTGCGCTTTGAGAAATAATTGAAATTAGGAAGTGCAGTGTTATGTGCTCTTCTGTAAAAATTATTTTTTCTATTAACATTACATTGAATTTACTTTTTGTGTGATAAGATTATGTTTATTTTAAAACCGAGATGCGTACTGGTGCACGTGTTTCCGTTTATTGTGCTGTTGTGTGGATAGCTGTGATCGAGAGCTTTCTATTCACATTCGTGGCAGTTTTCTTTTACTAATTGTGAGAGCATGTTAAGAGATTTTCCTCATACGTAATTAAATTTAAATATTTCCCTGACTCGCGTACGTGCATATACCTCAGCGAAACTCATATTTCTGCATAGGAATGTTTTCACAGGAGTCATAACCTAACACTTAACGAAGAGGCATGGCGGAACATTGGCTCATCCTTAGGAAAATCTTTCTATACCGGAAAGTGTATACGCAGCAGTTTATTTAATTATTTTACTTTTGTAAATAGAAATTGTATATTCTTTGGGTGCCTTTATCCATGATGCCACAATACGCACACGGTTTGGAAATGAGAAAATGTCAAAAAATGTACTTTGGGAGACAATAGATTGCAGCTGGCCAGAGAATGGGGTCATATCGTAAAGCCAGTCCACACCAAGGAAATTAGGAAACTTTACGAGAAAGTCTGTGCCATTCTGTAGCACCACTGAAAGAAATTTTTTGTCCATAATTAGGTCTTTCATTAAGATTATGTACATTTTTTCAATATTTTAGTAATTTCGTGCATTATTTAAAAAACTTACAAGATTTTCTTGGAAACGGCTCCTAATTTTATCTTTAAAAAAATCTTTTTGCGGGGATAGTGCTAAATGGTCTCTAAAAGATGACAAAAGCCATATTGTTTTTATCGTTTTTTCAAAAATTATAAAAATATTTTTTTCTACTCGTTTCTCACATAGTTAATATATAGAATAGCGGTAATTTGTTCTCATTACATTTATGATTACATATGGTTTAATAATGTCAAGTATTTTTACTTTCTTACCTTACGAAGTTCTTCCTAAGAAGAGTTACTTATGTAATCGTGCGCCGGAAAACGGCGAATTTTCGACTGAATAACACTTTTGCCCGCTTGTGGTAACGAAAAAGTGGATAAATACTGTTGCTAAATTTAGAAAAAGTTCTCTACAATGTGATGTATCCAAAAATATGTTTTTGGTTCTTGATTCCGAAAAATCGATTGACGGCTAAACATCTGTCTTTCCGTCCGTCCGTCTGTCTGTCAACGCTAGCGCCTAAACCGTTCAGACTATTTTCTTAAAAAATGATATATCCCTATCGATCTCAATGGACTCGTGGCATGGGGATTTTCCAACGGATATTTTCATTTGTAAAGGTTCTTCACATTAAGCCTCAAAAACATTTTGAAAATTCTCTCAAAAAAATGGCTCCAAATTTTTTTTATCAAACTTTGTCCTCGGAATGCGTGTAAAATAATGAATATATCAATTTGAAATTTAAATACAATACACCAATCATGGGACGGACTTATATATTCTAAACGGCTGCCCGGGAGAGGTGGCTCAAGGCATCAACTACTGTCATTAGTGTCACTGACTGCGAGGTCCTAGGTCCTAGTCTTGACGATAGCAGTATTTTCGACACTACCCAGATAGCTGAGTCTATTTCTCTGACTGTATGAAAAATAATTCTACCGGCCGATTGCTTTGATCGATAGCTTTCCGTGGTTTCTGTGATCAACACTAGACGAATGCCGGGGCAGTGCCCTACCAAACCGACCGCGTGCGATCTTTTTCCCCATTCCTTGTGCTATCTACCCTTTACTTACACACACATGCTATGAAACCGGTCGGTAGCTTACAGCTTGTCGCGGCTAAGAGGATACCCTCTGGTGGGAGCAGTGCTCGACTTAGTCTAACGTGCGCCCTATGCTGTCAAATGTTTTAGTGTCCTTTTAATTTGCTTTTTTTCTTCTTCAATATTGAAGCTATTTATAAAATTTTGAATAAAAAATTGTACGATATTGGCGACCGACGCAAATATTGTATACGTATAAACGATTATACGCATACGTATAAGTAATTCTCACCACGACATTGATTTAATACGTATACGATATTTTTCTATTCATTTTATGTGTACATCACTGGATATATATTTGATTAATCAACACTTTCTTTTGTTATAAATATGGAAAGAAATATTTCTATAAAAACATTATAAAGTACGCCTCATGGAATTTTGAATCTGTTGAAATTCGTTCGTCCCTAAAAATTGCGCGTCCTAGGCTGGAGCCTACTCAGCCTGTTTGGTAATCTGGCACTGGGTGGGAGGCTCCTTGTTAGGAAAAATCCCGCCAGCTGACAGTAGGTCCCGCCATCAAGGGCGGCAAGATCACAGTTATCTCCTGAGCAAAACATATACTACACATTCGGAACTAATTACCTAGGAGTTGGCGCGCCCGAAATCACTATCCATCAACTTAACCGCTGTCAGTCTGTCTGTGGACAACTGTAGCTCCTAAACAGTTTAGCCGATTTTCTCAAAAATTGATATTGAACGGACTGGAGGTTTTGGGAATTTCTACGGAGATTTTGATTCTCGGTAGATTTTTTTAATGAATCACGCGTTTACCTTTTTATGCCTCTGCCCGAGATCGATCAATACTTTCTTTGAAGAAGTGGTATGAGTGCCGACAATATAACTCTGAGGAACTGAGACCGGGTCTCGGAGCGGAAAAAAGTTCAAGTCAATTTTGCTGGTTTATGTAGTAGTATAATATGGCGGAGAGTGTACAACATATGCGATATGCCAATGTGCTTTGGCAGCACCACTAGTTTATATTTATACCTGATTTTACGTTGATTTTATTAGTGATACAGTCAATGAACTACTACTTAACCGTACTTCCATCTATTTATATTCAAGCTGAATATCATAAATCAATCTGTCTTTCCCGTTTTCGCCCTATACTATCATTAGTTATGTCAAAATGATAGTCATGATAACGGGCGCGTCAAGCTGGCACAACCACCGTAGCACAGTAACATCAAACCAGATGGAATATGTAGTACTCACTTATTACCTAAAAATAATTTTATTACTCCTCCCGTTTCTGAAATTAACGTGGTTGGGCTGGCGGGACTGTCACCGTAGCATAACCAACTTTAAGAAATGGGCACAATCAATTCAAAATCATACGAACCTTTAGTACACATTTATTACTAATTCATTACTCCAAAATGAAATTTATTATGCCGTTTACGGAAAAAAATATTGTTAAAAACAGAATAGTTCTACAACCACGCAGGACATTCGCGTATAATATTGGTGTACCTACGGCCACAAATAACCAAAACCTATTAAATAATTAAATACATATTCAATACTAATTTATTACACAAATTACTAATTTATAAATATTTTCCAATATTAAATAAATAATGTTAAAAAGTAAATCATAGGTGTCCAAACATGCCAGATATTCAAATTCGATATAAGAAAAAAAAACGAGCACAATCAAACAAAACCAAGAACATAATGTAACAGTAGTTTGATATTAATTCATTATTCTAAACAGAAATTAATTACTCGTGCTATTTACGAAATAATTACGAATTCATAGTTATGCAACCAAGTACGATAATCGAGTAGTAAATTGGAGAGTAGCAACGGCGGCGGCGGCATCGGTGTTAGTGCCGCAGAGGCACTAATGATGGCACTACAGCGACAGGGGCAGAACCGAAGGACGAGGCGGCGGTGGTAGCGCGGCTCTGATGTTTAGCATTTATTGCCCGGATTCTCGTCCGCCCCCTCGCCCAGGCGGTAGATTTGACTCGGATCGCGGCCACCGTGCATCCCATCTGTGGGTCTGCACTCTTCGACGTTGAACAACACAACGCCCCCAAGTCTTTCTGCGAAAGCCTTTAGGCGCGCGGGCGCTGGCAATCCCTCCGGTCGCACGCGGTCGAGGAGCTACGTGACCTATCGCCCATCACTTTTTCAGGAGGCAACCTTTCCGTTGGATTCAAAATAGTTTATCACAGAATATCAGCAGATCTGGCAAAGTTACTCCAACTCAGCAATGCGGGAAATGAATTCCCCGAAACGTCGCTCTGATGTTTCCACACAAACTCTGTATATATTGTAATGATTCATAATCATCAACCAAATAAGTATTTCCTTTAAATGAAAAAAGAAATCCCTACAAATGAAATAAATTATACCCGAAGAGGCAAATGACGGCAGCGCCGCGCACGAACATTTTTTTAAAATTAAATTATGCGCGGAGGAATGGAAAGCATAACGTGAACATTTGATAGAGCACAATTTTAGGAATCATTTGAAACATCAATCAACAAAATCGGACCAGGGGTTTGCTTAATTAGAGAATTTTAGTAATCGTGCATCTCAGTTTAATAAAAAAGAGCATGTAGACGCCATTGTTGCTGAGAAGAAGCAAATTACGAATAGTGTTTTTCATAAATAGTAAGAGAACGCCTAAAGGGATCGGGTTAAGATTTGGCAGAACAAAGCAGTAAAAATTATAGAAATTTTGGAGGACGCCTTTATTTATTTATTTATTTTATTTTACGTCAAAAAACAGTTAAAAACTGCGTATGACGTGCTATGGGGAAAAGTCAATTGTGTGCACATTTTCAGAATTCTGTGATCCCTACACTAAGCCATATACTACTTAAATTTTGAATTTTGAATTTCGCCTTGGAGGCGAAATCAAAATTAAGTATTAAAAATGTTATTTAGAAAATACATGAAACAAGAGACACATTGTCGTGACGTCATGATAAGACGACGAGCGGCGAATTATAATATTTTATTTAAATAAGGCGCTGAGAGGTGAAGAAGACACTATGACAATTATCATAGAAACTTTGGACATAATATAGAGGCAATGATAAGGCAGCCAAACGTTTATAAATGAAAAGAAGAAATACTTTTCGTTATGATGTTCGGCGCATTAAGCGGGTGATCTGCGTTTGTTGGCGGAAAAACCATATAAGCTGAGGACAACAATGCCCAAGTAGAGAAAGTTTCGAGCAGTGTGTGCACGGGAGGTGCGTGTTAGACGCTGCATTTTTATGATTGTTCGGAATTTATAGTTAGAAAAACAGTTTATTTTTATCTTAATAGCGCACGAACTTTATAAAAAAAGTGCACTTGTATTGGCAAATAGTGGCGCATAATTAGTAAATAGTGGCAATGCGGGATAATAGTTTTTTTGTGATCGCGGCTTGAAGCAGTAGTAGGCAGACATTTTGTATCGTGTTTAATAACACGAATTTTACGCGATCTCGTCTGAATATTGAAGGGAAGCGCAAGCGAAGTTTTGTTTTGTAAAAGAACATAGTGCATCTACGCGCCGTGATTTTAAACATTCAGCGGGAACTTTGTGTTACGTTTACGCAGAATATTTCGCACTTTTCCCGAATTGTGTAAGCTTCGCGCTGTGAAATGATCCCTGATATGGTGTCTGGAGCTTTGCGGTAATTGCGCACTGAGGGTGTGCAAATTAGTGGCTTGCGACGAACGTGACCTGCTCTGCGTGCCGCGACGCCGAACCAGCAGATAGGGAAGTGACACGACTGATTTATTTTGGTTGCTGCAAAAACGCATTTCTGTCCAAGATCCAGTCATGTTAAATTGGTACAAATTAAAAGTCAATAAGTTGGAATTGCAGAATGAGCATTCGGTGTGAATGATATTGTTTTTGTAAAGTTGCAGAGTGAATGTTTTTTTCTTTGTTTTTATGTCAAGTGAATTTTATGTATGCCATTGAAGGGTATTTTTTGGTTGTGTTCACTGCTGTTCACTGTTTTAAGAACGAGAGAATCAGTTAGTCATGATAGAATTAATCAAGATGAACACAATCTTGTTTATCGATAAAACCCTTTCAATGACGTGTTGTGATATATGGTAGTTAGACGCTGGCCCACGCGCGAGTTGCACGAGTATTACGTTTCGAACGCTGTACAGGGCCTATCACAAATCCACGACCCCATACATCTTCGGAATTACAAAAAGTTAGCTAGCAAACGGGCTATTAACGTATTTAATAGAGGGAGATGATTTTATTACAATATGTATATAAATTAATAATAGAATGTTTGTAATAAGCTATCTGTCAAAAATTTGTGTTGCCAAATACATGAAGCCGAATTGTAATGAATTAAATATATAAATAAAATAACTGCATTATTCATCATTAATGCTGCAAAGCATTAATTTTTTGTCACAATTTTACCACGAGTTACAAACGATTAACTTAGGTTCCGTTTATTCAAAAACATCGAAAATTAATAACGTCTCGAAAAAAAACATCCTTGTATGTTCCGGTGCAAATACTATAAGAGTTGACTTTTATTAATGCTTTGTTGTAGTAAAAAAGGGCTACTGATCGAACCTATCGAAAGATACACATGCTTCCTTTGAATTTGTTTAAACCTTTTCAAGTGAATGAGGGTAGAAATTGCTATATTATGCCATTTTATGGAACTGTCCGCAATAATGCCAAAAAATATGTGCTTATTTTATTTTTTTAATTTTATTTTACGTAAAAAAAACAGTTAAAAAACTGCGTATGACGTGCTATGGGGAAAAGTGAATTGTGTGCACATTTTCAAAATTCTGTGCCAATATACTACTTAAATTTTGAATTTTTGAAAGGGAGAAAAACAAAAACTCCCATGTAGTAAAATCTATTTTCAAAAATAAATAAGCAATAAATTTTGAATTTTGAAAGGGAGAAAAAAACAAAACAAAAAACTCCCATGTAATAAAATCTATTTTAAGATAAATAAGCAATAAATTTTGGCTCTTATTACTTCCTGCCGCGACAACATGGAAACGATAATTTGAATAATTGTATTTCCCACTGAATTCTAGAAGACGTGCACAGAAAATGAAGTTACATTTATGTTCAGAAGCAAAACAAGGGGCCATCTCAGCATTTGCTCAATGGATCAGGGAAACTGGACGAAAAACCTGATCGAGATGGGGGTCATTGACCCGGAAGCTGTAGTACAATAGTTGTTACAGGTTGTTTATACTCATTTACACAGTTCAAATGGTAAATAATGCATTATGTATCATTGTTAAAATTAATGTTACTTTTCTTGTGATGCTCAGTATAGTCTCTAATTGTATAGAAACAGTTATGTGCAGCAGTGCAATTGTATAGAAACAGTTATGTGAAACAGTGCTGTAGAAGAACTTCTAATATTTGCTTAAAAAGGTTTCGTGTGACAAAAAAAAAGTTCCGAAGACAATTGTTTAGTCTCATTTTTGCGACTGACGATCTCCGTTTTATTATTACAGGAAATATAAAGTTCTATCTAACTTATCTTCGTTGATAAAGCAGTTGGAAAAATTCCACAAACTGTGTGATATTTACACTTGTCAAACAAACGACATTTTTAATTGTAATGTTGACAACATATACGTTCTAGTCAGTCACAAGACAAATCGGACACGTGCTAAATTCAAGAATTTTTTAAACGTTGTACAAGTATTTTAATTCTGCATAATTTAAAAAATCGTAGATAGCCGTAAAAAATTTTATCAATTAGTAGGAAATTGAAAATTTCGTTAAATTCATATCATACATTTACAAGAAAACCAAAAATTTCAAAGACAAATAAAAATAATTCCATAGGAAATTGCCACTTATGTGTTAGTAAATACTTCCAAAAACAGATTGTTTGTTTGCTCTTTAAAAAATACCGGAAATGCAACTTTCCGCCAACTTGATGTCTAGTTAGCACCACTATGATAAAAATACCAAGAAATTACAGATAAATAAAAAAAGAGAACATGGGAATTTGTCGCTATTTTTGTTGCTCAATAGTTCCTCCAAAAAGACATTTTGTTGCTCTTGAATAAAAATGGTAATTGCTAAATTCCGCCAAATTGTGTTGAACGAATGCGAAACCACCCAGGAATTAGGCTTTTCGCCACCTCTTCTAAGCTAGCACTACCAAAATCGATTAACACAAAACCGCTTATGCCACCATTTAGAACTATTTAACTGATAATTAATTGCGCAAAAAATTTTTTTCCTTGCTCTTCAAATTTTTGCGTAATGGTTCATAAAGGTCCTCCAAGTACTTTGCTAATGATTGCTGAATGACCATAAGCGTGTACTAATCTACGGTATGTTTAAAAATACTTGATTCTTATTACGTTAGACATTTGTGGTGTCGAGTTACAAGTTTATTTAATTTAAATTGTATTGTTTGAATTGTGTCGGGCTATATCCGAAATAGTGCCAATTTGATATTAACCTACAGGCTTATAGCAGCAAGTATTTGTTCATGTGACTTACTGTTCCTTCACGGTGGCAAAGTTATTTATATATCAAGGTTTGAATTTTGGACAATTTTTGTAACATCTGCAAGTTTTAAATCAGTAATGCGATTGACGACTCTTTGAACGTGCGTAGACATTTAATTACAACATTTGTAGATATTTATTATTAATTACATCCTCCTTGGAACATTTGTTCCATTACTATTTGACTCCTGTCCTTAAATGTTGACTGATTTTTTTGTAGATCCTGTGGCAGATTTTTTAAAATTGCATATATTACATGCACCATTCCATGAAAACTAAAACTTTCAAAAAAATCTACATGTCCCTAATGCAAGATATATTTTTGGACAACAAATTTCATTTGAAGGAAAAAACTCTTATTTTCAAATTTATAATTGTGGGAAGACGGCGGAAAAAAGTCAACTTTTGCAATTTTCGAAACTTCAGAGTTAACAGTGGAAATCAGTCCTATGCCACTTTTATAGGTGTATTTTACTCTGTTTTTACAAGAAATTTAAAGAAAAATTTGGAGCCGCTTTTGAGAAATTTTTTAAAATGTACTGGAGGCTTCATGTAATGTACCCCAACTTTTAAAGAATGTTTTTCAAAATTTCAAAGCTTGAACTAGAGCCAGATGGACAGGAAACTCATAAAGAGTTTCACAACTAAACATACTTTCTAAACTTAATTTGCTTCCTAAAATGTAACAAAGGCGAACATGGGCGAAAGGTCATCAACATATCATGTATTCGAGAACTTTGAAGTCTTGATTTTATTAAATATTCAAGACAGGTTAAAGTCATCCGTTTCTTCAGCTTCCTAAATCTCAGATTTTAAAATTGAAATTTAATGACTTTTCAGAAATTCATCCACCGTTCTGGATTCTCGATTTATTTTACAATTTGTTAGAAAATTCGAAATTAGATACCCCTAAAACCCAATGGTATACATATCTTCTTTCCCCACCTTCCTACTTCGATTATGCCAGTGTGACTTTCGAATTCCGTAAAAACAGCAGGAAAATATTTATTGAAAATTACAGTTGCGCCATGTGTCGTGTATATTTTTTACAAAAATTATTTTAGATCTTATATTAAATATCTGTAATCCCGCACCGGCATTTTGAATGCGCTATTTTAACAGAATTACCCATTGAAATGCGTAACTGTGCGCCTGACACCAAGCTTCGCCCCTGAATGGAAGGTCCAGTGTCTCGTGTGAGCGCGCACGTTTTGGTCAGATTAGCGAAGAACGACACAGTATAAAACGCTCTTATTGCTGATATCTGGAAAGACAGACCCAAGACGATGGTGTTCTTAAGAAGAAAAGTTTCTTTCAATATAACTACTTGCATGAAATGTTACTGGCTACGAGAATATAGAGTAGCTTCTTTTTCGATTACTTTCTCGGTGTTCGGATTTTTTTTTATGCCGCAGCGTAATACGAGAATATGCGCCACTTGACTGCCTTTCCCTTCCTCTCTTTTTGTTTTTAATTCGGCCTTCATTTCCGTTTTTTGTTGTTGTGGAATTTACGGGGGCTCCCTTTCTGCGAGAGCAGTGGAGCGTCCGCCCCATGACGAATCCGGGCCTGAGCTCACGCACTGTTCTGCGAATTTTAGATCTTAATTTCGATCTTTGCTCCTCAACTCACAGTACCCGAGACCTGTATAGGTTCCATTTGTAAGACCTGTTATTCAATAACGAAACAAGCTATTGATGAAACAAACACATGCTTCTTTCTCAAACCTGAACTACAAGTGTCGCAACAAACCAGTATCGTCAGTCCTACAGCCGGCGCTGTTGCCAAACTGTGCATTATCTATGAAATTACTTCCGTACACGGCCCCCATGTCTCTCATTTTCCTCACTTCCGTACGATGGGATGGATGGGTGAGGATGGAAAAAAGGAGGGAGAGATGGACGGAAAAAAATTGCGTCTACTTTGATGCAACGCGTCTCCAAGCCCCTTAGGGGTAGGGGCATTGAGCGTTTTGCGCTTTTCGGAGTAATCCTCCGTTCATATGTCCGGCACGTCTCGTTACAGTCAGGTGCCAAGAGGACCGTCGGGTGGCAACTCCGCGTACGCGCCTCCCACCACGCGCTCCTGCGTCCAGCGCTCCACGCGATCCAGCGGCCAGAACTGGGAAGGAATAAGGATAGGGGTAGGGTTTGGGACACTTCACAGGGGTTGGACTAGCTCTCGTGAAGCAGCCAAACTCGTTTTGTAGGAACAAATTTCACATGAGATTCGACGGGAATCGAACCCGGATCTCCTTGGTGAAAGGCGAGCAACTTCGCTCTGCGCCATGAGTCGGCCCAAAAAAAGAAGGTAAGAAAGAGATGGGCAGAGGTGAGCATTAGGATTTGTGGCTAGAGGGAAAGGATAGATGAATGGTTATGAAGAACAGCATCTCAATACCAACAAAACATGGCACGACGTATTTCCATTAAATTTTCATTTTGAGCGTTTGCAAGAATACATTTAATATGGGGTAAATGTGTATGGTCAGGACAGAATATAAGGAGAAATAATGGTTTAAGGTAGTTTCGCAAAACTGATTATGTTACAAGCAGATTCAAAAATATATTTATTACAAGAGTTTGAAAACTAGTGCAATATAGTTTAAACAAATAGATATCCCATGATTAACAAAATATATCACTCATAAAAAATACTTCAGAGTTACTTCTTTTTTCTAAATTTAAAAATTTTCGAAATTTTCAAACCAGGTAAAAAATTTTAAACGATTAACCTCATTTCGTAAGTATTTAACTTTTTTTATAAAGATTTCATCTGTAGTAGTAATTCTCTTGAAATCCACCAATTTGGGGCCAGATACTTCAGTTATTTCCTTTGCCAGTAGCAAACCTGAAAATATATTAAGAATATTCACTGTATGATTGAACTATACCCAACACAACGGCAGTAAATACACGACAATTCCACATCTATCTAATTTATGAAGAACTACTTACCTCTATGAATGAAATTTACTACTTTATCCATATCATCCTCTTTCAAACCTCGCGTAGTTAATGCAGGAGTTCCTAATCTGATACCACTAGGGTTCAATGCACTCTTATCCCCCGGCACTGCTCAATAGAAATAATCATTAAAAAACTGACTGTTAGAATAGGATAGGCAAGACAATAATAAATAAAAAACATGACTTCTACCTGTGTTCTTATTGCAAGCAATTGATATACTCTCGAGAATAAATTCAGCTCGTGCACCAGTGATACCAGCAGGACGCAAATCCACAAGCACCAAATGCACATCTGTCCCTCCAGCAGCCAACTTATATCCAAGCTCTTGTAAGCTGGAGCTGAGTCTACTTGCATTCAACAGTACCTGTCAGAACAAAAATAACATATACCAATATTCCAAGTTGCTGTGAAAATTCTCGTTTTTATTTTCCTAACATATTACATATATTAGCCCAAGAAATAAAAAAAATTACACACATAAGTCCAAAATAATTATATTGAAATTTGTCGCTAATTAGTTGCGAGAAAAGAATAATTCTCGTTCTAAAATTAATACAGATTAATTAGACAATTAATAAGAGAATACATCAATACATTGAAAATGCAAATACATTCCTCGCAACACGGACAAAACATATGAATTTACATTATTATTAAATATGGATTAAATAATTTCTAAAAGATTAATTTGTAAACCTATAACAAAGGCTCGAATGTAAGAAACGAATAAAGAAATATCAAATAATATACAGTTGACTTCGATTATAGTGAACTCGGATATAGTGAATCCTCGGTTATAGAGAACTGAAGTCACTTGTCCCGTTTCACTTACATTACAAATAAGCATAAGAAGATTCGATTATAGTGAACCTGAACCTCGGCTATAGTGAACATAGGGAATAGGTACTGGAAATTAATTGAATCTCGTATGTAATTAGGCGATTAAATGGGTCTTCGGAGAGTTAGACGTGTTTCAACTGCAGGAGGCATTGAAAGGTGTCAAGACTGCATCACAATACTTAAGAGACAGAGGCCAATGCCAAATCAAGTATGAAGCGAGCACGACCTCTGAAGGAGGATCTAGAGAAATTACTAATGGAAAATGTACGAAGTAAATAATTGAAAATAATTGATTTTTAAGTACAAATAATGATATTGAATTTTCAGTTCGAGCTGTTAATGAATTTACCTGTATCTATAAATATATCAATATAATATAAAATCAATCATTTTGGAGAAATTCCGATTAATTTTGACATCATCGGATATAATGAACCAAACACGTTGGTCTCCAGACGTTCACTATAACCGGAGTCGACTGTACAAATTCTAACTTACGTAGCATCCAAGTGCATCGAATGACTTCTCACATTACGTTCACGAAGCGCAGACATTTCGAAGCGGGTAACATGTTTCACGCCAAATTACACACAAAATTCACATATTTCCGAAAAATTGAATTTGATCGTATTTGAAGATGTTTTTGATGAACACATTGATTTAAGGAAAAATGTATCGTCACAATTGTTACAAGAAGACGCCGAAAAACAATTATTTTTTTTAATTTTCGAAAAATCAGGCATTTTAACGAACATACGACTTGCACCATTCTCTTAAGCGACCTCTACGCTATCTAAAGTACAAATTTAATAAAAAAAATGTGCCTTTTTAAGAAAAAATTGTTTAAAAAAAAAAATTTAAAAAATTTCGCACAAAATACTCATTTTCGAAAATTAGAACATAACATTATTTGAATATATTTTAACGAACACATTTTATAAAGGAAAAAATGTTTATCCTCATAATTTTAATAGAAAGATGCCGAAAAACATTTTTGAATTTTTTCAATTTAAAAAAAATCAGAACTTTCCACGAACATGAGACTTACACTATTCTCTTCAGCGTCCTATACGCTATCTCAGATCAAAATTTAATCCAAATTGTTGGTGCCAAAAAAATTTTAAAAAAAAATTCCTACATTTCACGCAAAATTATGCTAAATATTTCGAAAAACTGTACACAACCTTATTTCAAAATCTATTAGCAAATTATTTTTAAGGCACAGAGTTCATAAGGGAAAACATTTCCATCTTCAATATTTAGTTGTAGTAAGACGCCGAAAACAAGTTTGAACTTCAGCAATTTTCGAAAAATCAGGGTTTTTGACGAATATGAGAGCTGTACCGCTCTCTTAAAAGACCTTCACACTATCCAGTAACAAAATTTAATTAAAAATGTTGGAGCCTTTTTTTTTTAAATGTCCCAGGGGCTCCTCGTAAAGTACAACCCAAAATTAAAATTTTGGTTTCAAATTCAAGGATCCGTGACATCAGCCAGATCGATAGGATACTGTCAATTTTCGTGAACGGTTTAACTGATAGCGTTCATAGACGTTTTGCCGTCAATCGATTTTTCGGTATCAAGGGCCACAAAATACGGATTCAGACTTCACCAAGTTTGAGAGAATTTTTCTAAATTTAGCGACTGGATTTATCTTCTTTTTCGTTACCAACGCTTGGGAATGAGAGTTTTTCTGTCACAAATTCTCGCTTTCTATTGCGTACGCAGTAGTCAGGAAGTAGAAATCTAATTTTGACCAACCAAAATTAACATATTTAAAAAAATAAAATAAGAATCTTAATGAATACTGCATATTATATCCAGAAGATATACATGTATCATATTAAACTAGAACGCGATTTTGGGACTTTCTTTCTCATTTTTGCCGTGTGCGCGCCCACATGCACACACAACCAATCAGGTCGTCAAAAAATTTCGAAATGCCATACAATGCTAAGTTGAATTACATTAATTACGATTTTAAATTATTTTCAAGTTCAAAATCTGTTTTCAAATAAGGTGACATAGATTAATTGCATGATTTGTTCTCACCTGTTTCTGATATGCTTTAAATTCCGGAGTCCGTGCTTGCTTAAAGGCTGTTGCAATGCCTGCAATTGTATTGTTATGAGGTCCTCCTTGAAGTCCAGGAAAAACTGCCTGGTTAATTTTCGCTTCAAGGTCATACATGATTTTCTCACCGTTCTTATTCACTGACCTAACTCCTACAACAAAAATTTTCATTAGATTCTTTTAAATTTTTTAGAAAAGCAAATTTTATGAAGTTTCTATCCAGTTCATGATATTTCGATAAAAATCGTGGTACTAGACGAGCCTGGAAAAGAAATTTCATAACCTTTACACCCGTTTTACATGCATATGCATGCATGCATACATATTATAATTAATATAATATATATATATATATATATATATATATATATATATATATAAAAGAAAATGTTTGAGCCAGGATTCGTCACAAAATATTGATATTAACCTGTGCCCCACTCAAGTTGAAGTTTAAATGGAGTTTAACATAGGTTTTGGACAATTTCAGATATGACGCATTACCTAACTGCCTCGATTCTTTTCAGTTTAATTTTGACAGCTTGTAGCTGCATTCTTAAAAATTTCATTTTCATTGACATGTTTCTTAGTAGCATTTTTTCAGTATCTGAGTGCAATTTCAATGCTATGAGTGCAATTTTTTAAAATGTCAATAGTGCTGTCAAACTTTTACAAATTGATCTGTTTTTGCAATTTAACCCATACTTTATAATTTATCATAAATAAATTTGGCTTTAAACATTTCTAATTAATAGATTTAATTTACAAATTCATTTTATTTATTGGTATATGTCAATGTGCCCTAAAATTAAGCTTTTTAAAATGGTAAATGTTATAATAAATATTATACGGATTAATTAGAACTATTTTTTCTGCTCATTCCACCAATTCAAAATTGCAGCTCTCGGAGAACACGAATTTCTTGTCAGACTATTATTTCAAAGAAATCATAAAAACAATGAAATACTCATGTTAATAGTGAAATTTACAATGTATGCTTTGAAATGAGGGCCATTTTTTCCGTACGCAGCTCTACTATCGGTCAGTAGTTTGTAAACTAAACAAGTAAATGTAACTCGGTAATGTAACCTCTGTAACTTTGATGTCCATACGTTTCACGTGTTCATGATGGTGTGGCTCAGAGAGTATACTATGGTGTGGCCATTATTACGTCAAAATATATTTTTAGTTGGCGATTTGGATGTGAAAATAGAACGCAATAAATTGCGTAGCAAATTACAAGCAATGAAATTGCTTTTTATTTGCGTATCGTTAAACTTGAGTTTCATCAAGTGTAAGCGGTCCTATTATTTTGGAAGAAAGCAGGAATTCCGACACAGGAATTTCACCGATGCAAACACAAACTACTCAGCCTTTATACTAAGTGGCACAGCTTGGAGAAGCACAAAGATCGCAATTTGGGAGGCCACGATATTTTCACGACGTCATTACAAAAGTTGTTCGACGATGGAAACGTGATGACACTTATCAGTGATGGAAAGAAAGTGAGTTCCTGGTTAATCAGTGCAAAGATCGAGTTGGCTAAATTAACAATATTCGAACAAAATATCATGTCAAAGAATTGCAATCTTCATTGAGTCAAACAAGCTTGAATTCTGGAGAGGAACAATGATTTTTTTTACTTCGAATATGCAATAACATTAAAAACACCGAAAAATTCATTAACAGTGAAGTACCAATTTACCCAATCCTTAATTTTTATCCAAATATAAGGGCAATAAGAATACATTATTTGTAAACAAAAAATAAAACGAAATTTTTTCTAATTTTATCAGCATTATATTTTAAAGGTTCATGGTAATGTAACTCCTTCGTGTGGTAAATAATATAAATTTATCAAAAAAAAAGAAAAAATGCCTAAATTTTCAGCAATTAAATAATGTATTTGCATAAATAAAGTTTATCAACAAAAATACGCAGTTTTTAAGTCATACGCAGTTTTTAACTGTTTTTTTGACGTAAAATAAATTTTAAAAAATACAATAAAATAAACAAAACAATTTTCTGCGTTAAACAGCATGCGATAACATTTGAATCAAATAGTTTCAACTGTAGTGTTTGAAAAGAATAGAAGTTTCATTATCAGGAATCTAAAGGGGAAAAATCTGTCCTCTTGGTACTTCCAGTTTTAAAATATCTTAACTTATTAACCCTTTAAAGCCTAGCGGTACATTACTGAACCACCATATCATTATCATGTTGTTTGATAGATTTTCTTAGTGAATGTGATTTTTTCTTTACTTTGCTTTCCTGCAATCTAGAAACATCATTTTAATTTGTTGATTTGATACTACAGATTTCGAACTTGATTTGGATGACATAAAAAAGTTGCGTATATAAATATATAAGATCTCGACAGCAGTGTTGAAACTGCTTTTATTTCATCAATAATTACAATTAACAGCTAATATATCTTTGATCCCGGTGAGTAAGCTGGTAAGTCATAAACCCTTAGTTTTACAGGGGAGCAAAAAATAACTTTCAACTGAAGTAAATCAAGGATTAATGATGAGAATGATCTTGGCTGTTCGGGTGACGCAGCGTCGAAGGCTGTGTTGCCGACGTTTCGACCATCTTTTTCGTGGTCTTCCTCCGGACAGGTCTGATCTGGAGTGGTTCTCGAGGATGTCTAGAGTTTGAACGGCCTGCTTCGAGAGGAGCTCTTCCGTTTTGTTGTTTCAGTAGTTTGTTTTGAGAGTTTTTTCGCGGGCGCCCTGTGATTGTCTCATTTTTGGGGCCCGCGTGGTTTTGATTAGGTCACAGTTTTGGTTCACTTTTGTTTTGGTTTTAGCTTTTAGCTGCTCCCTTTGGATCGAAGTTCTTTGTCATTTCCCGTTTCGCACACGCTAACGGTCTTCTGCTTAAGCGGAGAAAAATGAGTGAGTAAAGATGAAAACGAGAGCTGGGTAAACACGATGATAGCCTGTAACTTATTTACTAACAGTTTACTTAAGTGTAATATACTTTTGTAATTAATACCCTAAGTTTTCACTTTGAGGTCTCAGCTGCGTTCAGATTACCAATTAACAGATACGCTTTACACATAAGCACATAACCTAATTGAACTAGTTTATTTAAATGCAATAAATTATGCAACTAGCACTTTCATTTTTGGACTTTTCATCCTCAAACAGTTTAAATTGTTTGGCAATTAGTAATCAATGCACTGTGAGCTCCAAAATATATGATCTAATTAAATTTTTTATCAAGTGCGCTTTGAACACTTAAGTTATAGTATGTTAATTTCAATACAGTTTACTCAATATGTGCATTAAATACTTTAAACTCAGTATGCTAATTATAAAACAATTTAGTTAATACACTATAAGTATCTAAACACAGAAATTGTTTGTAAAGGTGCGCTTTAAGCACTTAACACTTTGTATCTGCTGACCGATTTAGTTTATCTAATCCAAAAAATTTGTGTATTGATTTTAAGACTAAAGAAATATCGCAGATGACTTACACTACAGGAAAAACCTAACTTAACACATGATTACTGTTTATCAAAGTACGCTTTAAACACTTTGCACTTTGTTTCTACTAAATCGTAATGCATTTGACTAATGCACTGTAAATACCTAAGTAAATTGGGTTTGATTTAAGGCTAAAGTCAGCTACAACACTCGCAGGTCACTTACACTTTTAGAATATCGTGCGAATAGTTCGGGGAAATTCGCGCGAAGAAAACTCTCTAATAAGTAAGCAGAAGGAGCCGTGCTCAACCTCTGCACCCACAACATATAGAAAACCGTTCAGCAAGCGCTGCGCGGGGCACTCGCAAAAGCACATCCGAGCGCGGTCACCGATTTGCGCGAAACACTCTTCAAAGTCACGACCTAATCTCTGCACGCGCTCTCTACCCGAAATCTCTGCCCCATCTCGCTGGAGTTCCCCCTGCAGCGAAAGCGACGTATCAATCTATTCGGCGGAACACCGCCAGGCTTCTGCGGGAGCACAGAAATGCGATGTGCGAAACTTCAGTTGAAAATTTCGAAATCAACAACGCACAACATGTGTGGAAATTGCAGCGGGTCTTACGAAGCCCACAGCCGGCCACCACAGCACTCAATCGCCCCAACGGCCTTGTTCCCACCAACGACCCCGCAGTCAAGGCAGAGGTTTTCGCCGATACCCTGCAATCGCGTTTTCCCCCACCCTCTACATCTCTCTCTGTCTCTCTCTCTCTCCCAAACCACCGCCGCGGAAATCTATTACACACCCACGCCCCCCGACGAAATTCCGTCTGACTTGCACATCACAGAGGATGAGGTAAGGACCAATTCAAAAACATTAACACGAAACGAGCGGGCGGGCCGGATAAACTCTCAGGTGAAATGCTTAAGGAACTCCCTCCTAAGGCCGCCCTTCTCTTAGCGTCCATCTACACTGCCTGCATTTCTGTGCAATACTTCCCCGCGGTATGGAAATCCTCGACTGTAACGGTACTTCCGAAACCGAACAAGAACCCGCGTCTCCCGGGAAATTATCGCCCGATCTCGCTCCTGCCGATTCTTGGCAAACTCTTTGAGGAACTCCTTCTCAAGAGAATCCTGCCCGACTTCGAGCAGAGAGGAATCATAAGGGGAACGCAGTTCGGCTTTTGGAAGAATCGCTCCTCCGCACTTCAGGCACTTCGTTTCGCTCTCTTTGCATCTATTCTAAATCTCCGCTGTTCTCTTCCAGCTCTCTTCTTCGATTTCCCTTTCGCCTTTGATACCGTCCACCACCCACTTGTTCTCCACAAACTTTGCCCCTACGTCCCCACCTTCTATCGCCGGCGTCCCACAAGGAGCCGTACTCTCCCTTTCTATTCTCTCTTTTCTCAAATGATGCACCTTCCACTGCCGAAGTGAGCGAATTCATCTACGCCGATGACGTAGCGTTTGCAGTCAAGGATAGCCGAATAACATTTGCAATAGCAAAACTTCAGCGCGCCGCAAATGCACTTACGAATTGGAGTGCGGAAATCTGCCTCACGCTGAATGCGCAGAAATGCCATTTCTCGCCTGCCGATTCTCGGAAAACTCCTTGAGAAAATTATTCTCGCGAGAATCCAACGGGATCTCGAGAAGAAAGCATCATCAGGGAGGAGCAATTCGGTTTTCGTAAGCAGCGTTCCTCTGCTATGCAGGCGCTTCGCTTCGCTTCGCTTTCTTCGGCTTTAAGCCGCCACTGCTCTGTTCCCGCTCTTCTCTTTGATTCTCGTCCCCTTTGACACTGTTCACCACCCGCTTCTTCTTCTTCGTCACAAACTTCGCCCCTACATCCCTCTTCACATTCTCAACTTAATCACAAGCTATCTCTCCCACCGCTCCTGCACTGTAAAATACCAACTTTTCACTTCCTCCTCTCGCCCTATCCACGCCGAAGTCCCCCAGGGCGCCGTCCTCTCTTCCTTCCTATTTTCTCTCTTCATAAACGGTGCACCGGCGATCACCGGAGTGCATAGCTTCGTCTATGCAGACATAGCGTACGCTGTGAAGGATAGCCGGATCAACTTCCCCACTAGACGACTGCAGCGCGCCGCACTCGAGCTATCGAACTGGAGCGCGGAAAACGGCCTCGCGCTGAACTCACAGAAATGCCAAGCTATCATCTTCACACACAAACACAGCCACAACACGCACATCGTCGCGCCCATTCGCCTAGATGCTCACACTCTTCTGTGGCGACAGTCTGTCACCTATCTTGGCGTCATCTTCGACCGCAAGCTCACCTGGAGGGCGCACATTAAAGAAGCGCGTAAGATGACATGACGCATCAGCTCCCTGCTGCCGCTTTTCAGGAGCCGCTCCCTTCAGGAGAAAATTAAAATCAGAATGCACCTCGCGTGCGTAAGGAGTGCGGGGCTCTTCGCATGTGAGGTCTGGGTCACGGCCTCTGAGACGACACGCGAGCTACTTATTCGAGCGGAGAACTACTTTATTAGAACCGCATTAAAACCAGCGCCAGGTGACGCCTATGCAAATGTTCTCCACTCACACAACACAAATACTATCTCCACCATTCACACGCTCGCCCCGCATAGAATATCTTCTATGTTTTCAAACATCGACACCCCCCTTCTTTCGCCCCTACATCCAATACTTTAATAAGAAATCCCGTCTTAAAACCAAAAAATTCCCCTCCGACGTCATCTTCCTCAAGCCTCTTCAAAGCCCTGACTCCTCCCACGTCAGCTGCGCCGCGGGCAAGGAACAGATCTCGGAAATTCCACCAAAATAAATTTAATACTGTGCTGTGCTGCATTCTGTGCTACCTTCTGCTATCTTATCTGACTCTGCTTTTGTTCTGTTTTCGTATATTTGTGCTTTTGTGTTCTGTTTTCTGTGTTGTAAGCCATATCGTCCTTCTCTATTTACAATTTAGTATTGAATTAGCAACTCAGTATTTACTATTTTCAATGTGTTCTTTTAAAATTATAATCTACTTCTGTATTCCTTTTATGTTATTAACGTAGTGTTCATAGTGTTTTTGTAAATAATATAAATGTATAAATAACTAGCGTAAATAACTAGGTATTAAGCATTCTTAATTTATAACTCAATTTTCTGCATGTGTACATGTCTAGATAGTAAATATAATTATGTTTAAACTTAGACTAAGAAAATAGTTATGTGTAAAATAGGCTTAAATACTGTTTAAAAATATACGTGTACTAACCAAATAAATAAACACATTAAAAAAAGACCGGTAGCGTGTGCGAAGCGGGAAATGACAAAAGAACTTCACAAAAAGGGAGCAGCCAAACACTCAATTACAAACTGACAGGCAATCAAAACACCGCGGGCGCCCAACATGAGACAATCATAGGCCGCTGGCTTTTCTCCCCAAGGAAAATTAACATTTTCTTTTATTATTGGCAGCATGTTTGATACCGTAGGCATTTGCTTTTCACGGACATAAAAATTGAAGACAGCATTTCTGATAATGCACATGTCAAATTCATTGATTTTCACGGCGTTGTGACGAATCATAGTTCTTTTCTTACCAGGTGAAGAAATTAGTCGTCTGTGGCACTTGTTTCATTTCATGTAGTATTTTCTTTACGAATTGTTTTAATACTAGTTACTCCAACACCAGTGTATGCCGCTGCTCTTTCTGTGGCCTTTGTCAAAGGAACTAGCAGATGATTTTGTCTCAATCACACGCATCAATTACACTCGCTATGATCTCCCTACCATCACTGTGAATTGTCGAATTCGATTTCCGCTTCGCCATTTCGCATCTAATATTCTCTCACTCTGAAACCTCTGAATCAAAACAGAGCTGATGTTTGCAAACCAATGCACTGACCAAGCACGCGCTGGCCCTTGCCTACAGCCCAAGTGTGACTCACGGACGTCTGTCAAACAAATCCTACAGCCCATCACCTTATCGCGCTCCCTTCAGCCCGCGGTGAAACTTAGACCCCTCTCACAGGGCCGGAGAACTCAGAACCGTTTTTGTAATGACACTAATGCCTCCAAACATTTTCGAAATTTTCTCATAAAAGGCGGCTCCAAATTTTTTCTTTACATTTCGTAGAAAAATACACTTATAAATATGGCGAAGGTTCAATTTTCACGGTTAACTTTGGATTTTCGAAAATTTCAAAAGTTTGAATTATTTCCGGTGTCTTCCTACAGCTACAAATTTAAAGAGAGATTTTTCCTTCAAGTGAAATTTGTTGTTCATAATTAGTTCATTCAATAAGGTCCTGTACATTTTTTGAAAATGTTGGTAGTTTTCGAGCAATATTTCGTTAAATATGCGTAATTAAAAAAAATACAAAAACAAAATTTCCTCAAACAACGGTTCCAAATTTGTTTTTTAACTTTTGCTAGTGATAGTGGTAAATGTACCCTATAGGATTACATAAACGCCTTATATCTCGATTCTTTGTTTCAAAAACTACAAAAATGTATTTTTTTACTTGTTTCTCACGTTGATAATATTTACAATTAAGTCGATTTGTTCACGTTATTGCATTTACGAGAATAAGTTATTTAAATGATGTCACAAAATTTCAGGAAAAACACCTCACGCTCTCCCCGCCGTTGCGTCCACCGCCCATTGTGGGCCCACGCGGCCGAACGGCCAAACCCGGCGGCCTGCGGCGCGGGAGGAAGCCGAACTTTCACGCAGGCAAGCCGGGCAGTCAGTTTATGCTATCGTCCCTTTCAATCTCAATATATTTTTCTCCACATATCAAACTAGTGATGCTGTAACACAACCAAACGTTCTCGTATCCAAGGACCGAAAAGTAAAATACCGGTATTTTCAATGACAAGCAATATTTTACCATCCATAAATGTTGACAAAAAAGTTACTTTAGTTAATAATATCCCACAAAATGTTAATTAATCAAATGTTATTTATTGTTTCAATTATTATTTTGTGTGTATATATATGGAATGAAGGGAATGAGTCATTCCCCTAAGCAAAGCAAAGAAAAAAATCCTTTCGATATTTAAAATATTAGTTGCTTATGGCCAGAGCAAAACGTTCACTCAATCTAAGATTCTGAGCTAAGTACCAGTGGTTGAACCATAACAATCGATGTTTTCAAAACGGTGTAGTTTCGACTCGTGACGTCAGCGAAGCTTCGTTCTTGGAGGGGGCAGGCGTTCGACTTTATGTGTCGTGGCAAGTCAGCTCGGTTAGTGAGTGCGCGAGAATGAATTTTCTAAAACGTTCCGTAGTGATCGGCTGGTAGCTATTTCAAGTTCGAAAGAATTTTGGCTTTTTGATAGTGTTTGATATAGGCGCGAACTTGCATCATAATACAATGTAAGTATAAAGTACATAATATCGAGAACGTTTATCTTAAGGTAAAGAAAGTGTTCTAAAAAACTAATTTTTTTGGTTCCGTTCTGCAGTTCTCCCTTGCGGGAAGGGAATGCATTGGCAAACTCATTCCGCGCAGTAGGCATGGCATCTAGAGAGGAAAGTGAAAACTAGGCAGAGAACGAGAGGGGTATATACTCTCTGGGTGGCACGATGACAGATTTATGGGACCCCTTCCGGTCCCTCTCCTGTCAACTATTGTACGCACTGATGAATTTTCTAAATTTATATTAATAATTTCAAATAACAAAGTATTCGATAAAATAGGTTAAGAATGTAAGTCACATAAATCCCGAATTATATTTGTTTATAATGTTAGCATTTACGCAACGAAATTTTCCCTGGGGTCCGTTTTCTTCCAGGCGACCAGTTACATTCCTTTGCAAGACACGATCTTTCCCGGGTTAATATTCACATTTCGTGAAAATTCATAACATTTTTAACTGTTAAACGTTTTTTATACTTTGGACTTCAAAAGTGCTTCCCCAACTAAAATTGTCACCGCACGACACTGTTCTATATTCTAGTACTATTTCTCTGCATGTCCAGACGCCGCGAAGAATTGGGACCTGCACATGAAAGGAGAGACTTTCATCTGCAGAGACTGGAGCCGACAAATAAACATCGTCCCACTGAACAGTATGTTTGATACCGTTCATATGTTCGTTGAAACCGTTCGATATGTTTTTCTCCAATTGATTTTGGTAGAATTTTAAAACCAGACAGTCCAAGAAAACCATACCGTGTCATTCAGATTTTCAAGGAACAGCAATATAAGACATTGCCATTTGCTAATGTGTCGGTTTTGAAATTTATCAGAACTCTGTACATGATTTTCAAAATATCACATCACAAACATGAAGTTTGGTGAGCCACATGTGAGGGACATGAAAAATGTATCAAGCAGAAAAAGATCGCACCACAGAACTGCAGTTTGAATGAGTTCCAAATAACCCCTAAAATTCAAAACATTGCAGAAGAAATAAGTGATCAAAAATCAAGGTTCGCTATAAGAAAATCATCTCCCTTCATGTCCTTACACTGCGTATGTAATAGTGCTATATTACATTTTTTATAAAACTAGGTATTAATATATCCAGTGCTTGATTTTGTAACGTCGCGGCCTCCTCAAATAAAAAAAAGTAGGTACGATTTCAACGAAAGGATGGAAATATTGAAAACATATTAAGTGCATCGTGTAGCCAGAACCCGTCCGCCGCCCCCACGCCCCCTACCTCTTAGAGAGCGTATACAATGAGACCCTCTTGTCAGCGGACGGGGAAGAACTAGAGATATTTATGATGTTAGGAACTGAGCTGTTGAGAAACACTAAGTGTAAATACCCGAGACGCGTGTCGCGCCGATGGGGCCCCGTGTTAGTCACGCATGAGGGACCTGGCCGGCACTTCCCCCCGATCAAATAAACACATAATTAGGCCACATTTAAAAGAAAAAAGCTTTCTGACGCAACTCTGCACTCCACGTGGAGGACGCGTGAATTAAGTTCTAAGTCTCACTCAGAAGTCCAGTTTTTAAAAAAGGTAATTTATTCTTCAAGAACAGTACAAGTTTCTAGAATTCTGACGACTGACATGAACAACGTTCCAAAGAATAATGCTGGAGAGAGCTCCTTCATTTTGGTATATATACTTTTGACCTGTTTACATGTTATTGGAAAGTACATGAAAGTAACCCAGATTTCTCTGGGAATCTATAAATGCATACTTGTTTGTCGTGCATAGAAATGCCTTTAGGCCGGGGATGTAACTCCTCCTCCCTTAAGTTGGAGCTCTCTTGAGATCCATTACAAGTGACGCCCCCATTACATTGAATATTTTTCTTTGTACATCTTTTGTATAAGTAATACAGTATAATACATATAAAAGCACAAAGCATAATAATGCTTAGGATAATCGTGAGAGTTATAGGTGTTGTTGCGTGAATGAGCAACGTTTCGTCTTTAATTTCAAATAGTTTTTGTTGTATATTATTTACATTGGTTTTTAAATTCTAAAAATACAATTTTTGTTTTGTCTTTACCTGTAGTTGAACCAGTTCTGGTAACTTAATTCTAAATGTATTTTTTTATTTACATAGTATTCATTATTGATATATACAGGTTACAATAATTTCTTATAATACTAATTTTTGTAATTGAGAATTCTTGAGACTTAGATTACATTTGTTTATACCTTGCATTATGTTATGTGAAATAACAATTAGCTCGTCATATAGTTGTAAGGTGTTAGCTCTAGTTAATTTAACATTTATTGTTTCCAAGTTGATAAGTCTCTTAATTTTAAATGGGTTGATAACATATCTTGACAATTTTTTGGCCATAACCTATCTCCATATTCATTTTCCAGTAAGTAGTTTGCGGGTAGCTTTAAAGTCATATTATGTATGTTTGGTATTGGTACAATACGTTTGGTTTGATATACAGTAGGTCTTAGAACTGGAACTTCCAAAATAAAGGTTACAGTGTCTGACGTTCCTACTCCATTCATTTTACACTTTGAAGGAATTCGTAGTATGGTTATATTTGTTGAATAACAATTGTGCTGAATACAAATTTCTTAATTGGTTTAATAAAGTGATAATTTCATCATACTGAAACAATTCAAGATTTATATTTTGAGTCTGTATAGCATTAATTGTTCTCTCTATTATGAGTACGTGATCTTTAAGTAAAGATATTTGACTCTGAAATTGGAATTCAAGGAAATGGTCGATCCTTGATTAAACTTGTTCTAAAACCTTTTTTCCTTTAATCTTTTATTTTTTAATGTTATAGTGATATGATTACTATCGGTGATATGATACAACTGGGCGTATTTTGAGAAAAGGTCGATTAACGTCAGGAATTTTCTTCCTTCTAAAGTAAGAATGTCAATAAAACATGCTCCAGGGTCGATTGCTATTAGAGGTCCTTGAATTTTGGGTTTGTATGGGTGCCTGTCATACTTAGCCTTTTTGCATATTTCACATTTATTGATATAGTTGATTAGTAATTGTTTCATTTTAGGAGTATATGTCCTTTGATTGAAATGTGCTATTGTTTCAATTATTCCGTTGTGATTCTGAGAATGGTAGTTTATTAATTTTTCCAAGAAATTTTCTTTTGTTAAGAACGTGGTTATTTTATTACATTTGGAAATTTTTTTAAAATTGGGTTAAATTTATGAAAATCCTTTCAATTTCGGGTCATAGAAATCCGCATAGGTTTTTTTGGTCAATAGTTTTATTCTGAAGGAGGAAGTCTTTTAAGTATTTTCGATGTTTCTTCTGGCCAATATAACATTGATACAGTTACTTTTCCTCGTTTCTCTTAGATATGTGCTTTTCTCCAATTGTAAAAGTGAATTTGTTCAGATAAGAATGAAAATTTCTTTCCGAATATGTCATCTCACAGATTGGGTTTTCGTTTGAAGTGTGTTGTGTTTGAATTGTCTCGTCATTGCCTATGCCTATTAAATCGTTTTCGTTAGTTGGGTCTTCTAGTGGTCCTAAGAGGTCATCAAGGTCATTTATGTCCATTACAGACGGTTCTGCTATTATCGACGGTTCGTCTATTATTTCTTCAGCAGTAGGGTTTTCTATTGATTCTAAGATGTCCGCAAGTTCATCTATTATTGCCGTTTCTCTTTCCTCCGTGTTATTTAGCTCGTGTATTTCTTTTTCAGCAGAAAATTCTCTTTGTCCTTTTTGTATTTAATTTCGTAATCATATTCCTCGAGTTTTAATCTCCATTTAGTTAGTCTAAATTTGGATCTTATATCGAAAACAACCATACAAGTGGTTTATGGTCGGTTTTAACAATGAATTTTCTCCCGTAAATATATGGTCTAAAATGTTTGCAAGCTTCAACTATTGATAAAAGTTCTTTTTTAATTGTTGAAAAATTTTTTTCTGCTGTGTTTAAACTTCTCGAATAGAAGGCAATTGGGTGGTTTCTCTGTGACAAAACAGAACCTATAGCCGTGTTACTTGCGTCTGTTAATATGTCATTTTAAAATCTGGGTATGCTAATACAGGTGAGTTTTGAATTAGCTCTTTACACTTTAGAAAAGCTTCTATGTATGTAGAGTCATTTAAATTTATTACTTTACCTTTTTTTAAGTATTTAGTCATTGGGGAAGTGATTTTTGCGAAGTCTTTTATAAATTTACGATAAAACCCTACTAGCCCTAAGAATTGTTTGATTTCTTTGTGGGTTTTTGGTATAGGATAGTTCGCGATACATTTTAATTTATCTGGGTTGGGCATTATGCCGTCTTTCGTAATTACATGGCCTAAAAAGGGTACGTATGTTCTGATAAATTCACTTTTGTCCAATTGCACTGTTAGGTTGTATTTCCTAAATTCATCAAAGATGGTTCTGATATGGTTCATGTGCTCTTGTAATTATTTAGAAAAAAATGACTACATCGTCCATATACACAAAACAAAAATTATTTATATTGTGGTATCCCCCCAATCAGAGAACAAGACGGAGTTACGCTCCGCCGCACCGCTAGTGGAGGGGCGCAGCCCCTCCCCTCTCCCTTCACCAGGCGGGGAGGTATAAAGGCTTGGCCGGGAGCAGGGCCCTCCCGTTCAGTTACCGCTTAGCATAAGCTACCACCGCCGCACTTGCACACGCCCTATGGAGGCGTAACCTGCGGCGCACTCAAAGGAGACTCAGGCTGCCCCGGCGCTTGCTACAGTCACAGGCCGTGACGTATCCGCCGGGCGATCAGCACCTGCCTCGGGGCTACTGCCGCCCTCGCATACGCCTTATCGAGGCGTACTCTGCAGCGCGCTACACGAGGACTGCAGGCTGCCCTGGCGCTTGCTACCGTCACCTGCCGTGACGTATCCGCCGGGCGATCTGCACCTGACCTCGGGGGCTACTGCCGCCCTCGCTATACGCCTTATGGAGGCGTAACTCTGTTGCGCGCTACAACGTGGACTGCACGGCTGCCGCCGACGCTCGCTAGCGTCACAAGTCGTGGGTATCAGCCAGGCGATCAACGCCGACCTCGGTGCCCTGCCGCCTCTCGCTACACTTCTAACTGCGGCGTCACCGCCGTGCGGTACTTCGGAGACTAGAGGCTACTGCGGCCACTATCACCTAACAACTCTTATCGCCCTGCAGGCGATAAGGCTCGGCAAGGCAAGAAGGCCGTTAAGAAGCATTGCACATATTTGTGATGTTGTTCTGTGTATTTATTATTTGGTGAAAGTAAATGGTTATAAACATTTGACTGTTTATATTACCTTGCAATCCTGCAAATACAACATTGGCGACGAGGATATAAGAACAAGACACGTGAAGAACAATGGAGCAAATAACGCAAGTGATCGCGATGTTGCAAACACAACATCAAGAACAGATGAAGTATCAACAAGAACAAAGTGAACAGACGATTAGAATGTTAATGAAACAATTCGAGATACAGAAACAACAACAAGTCCAGCAGATTCCGGTATTTCCACCATATAGTAAAGATCAGAGGACTGACAGTTTATATAGAACGTTTTGAGCAGCATTTGGAAGCACATGGTGTGACAAACGAAGCACAGCAGCGGGCACATTTTTTGGCGTGTGTGGGAGAAGAAACCTTCATTACGATAAAGAAAATATGCTCAGAAGATCCAAGAAAATTAACATTCAGTCAATTGAAATTGAAGCTGGCCGATCACTTTGAAGAGAGAATACATGTAGTGACCTCAAGATATAAGTTTTTTCAAACGAAATTAAAACCAGGTCAAACACATGCGGAATGGGTGGTAGAGCTGAAAGGTTTAGCGAAATCATGCAAATTTAAGTGCAATAAAAGTAACTGTGCAGAGTTATATGCAAATAATATGATTAGAGATATGGTGATATTACATACCCCGATAAATCAAGTGCGTATAGATGCAATACGGAAAGAAGAACCAACACTGGAAGAAGTGATGAAGATTGCTACAACACACGAAATGTCTGAAAATCTAGTAAAGCAGATGAAGACAACAGAAGAAGTGAGCAAAGTCACAAAGGAGAAAGAACGAGCAGAAAGAAAATTAAAATCAAGCCCAGGTTGTGAAAGTAACCATAAACGAGGTCAGTGTTGGTTTAAAGAGGCAAAATGTAGATTCTGCAAAAAGATCGGACACATACAAAGTGTTTGTCTGAAAAAGAAACAAATGGCGGGCAGAAAACAGGAAAACTCAAAGAGTGTGAAACGTAGCACCAAGCAGTCGGAAGAAATGGAAGTAGATCAAATACAGACGGTGAATATGATTTTGAATTCATCACAAGGAAGAAAGATAAGAGTGCAATTGGAAATGTTAGGGAAAAATATGGAGTTCCAGATCGATACAGGTGCTACAGCAAATCTAATAAATCTAACAACATATCAAAAGTTAGGTGCACCGAGATGTTCCAGCAGTAAAGCACAGTTAAAATCATATCAAGGAATAAACATCCCAGTAAAAGGTCAAGTAGAAGTGACTGCAAGATATAAAGGAATACAACGAAAGTTAGTTTTATTATAGTGAACCGATATGATGTACAAAATATATTGGGAATGGAAGGAATGAACACTCTTGGTTTCACGATAGAAGATAATGTCATGTCAGTCGACAACACAAGTAAAAGTGCAGAAATGAAGAAAATATGTGAAGAGTTTTCCAAGTGTTTTCAGAAGGCTTAGGTCATTGCACAACATATAAAGCTCACATAACGATGAAAGAAAATTGTCAACAAAATTTTGCAAAGCAAGACCGGTGCCATTGAATTTGCAAGAGCAAGTAAAACAAGAATTGCAACGATGGGTACAAGAAGGAGTGCTCAAACCAGTTGATAATGCAGAGGGCCACTCCAGTGGTAATTATAAAAAAACCAAACGGTAAACTAAGGTTGTGTGGAGATTTTAAAGTTACGTTAAATCCACAAATGTTAATAGACCACTACCCTATGCCAAAACCAGAAGAAATATTTGCGAAACTACAAGGTGAATGTTTCACGAAAATAGATTTATCGGAAGCTTATTTGCAGTTAGAGCTAGATGAAGAATCGAAGAAAATGATGGTAATTAATACAAATGATGGTTTGTATCAGTTTCAAAGACTTCCGTATGGCGTCGCCAGCTCGCCCGATATTTCAAAGGTTTCTGCAACAAATTACGGAGAAAGTACCAAATTGCGCTAACTTCTTGATGATATTATTGTTACAGGCAAAACGGAAGAAAAACATAAGCAGAATTTGCGGATGCTGTTACAATTGTTAAAAGACAATGGACTGAAATGTAATTGGGAGAAATGTGAATTGTTTAAGACTTCGATAAACTATTTAGGCCACGTAGTGGACAAACATGGAATTCGACCAAGAAAGGAAAATATTGAAGCAATTACAAGAATGCCAGCACCTCAAGATTTGAAACAACTTAGCTCATTCTTAGGTAAGGTTGCTTATTATTCCAAATTTATTAAGAATAGAGCAATGATATCGGCACCACTAAACCAGTTACAGAAGAAGAATGTGAAGTTCATATGGTCGACAAAGTGTGAAAATGCATTTCAGCATCTGAAACAAGAACTGATTAAAGCAACAAGATTGACGCACTACGCGCCAGGTCAACCGCTACTTCTCGCGACTGACGCATCAGAAAATGGTATTGGCGCTGTGATATCAACGACTACGCCAGAAGGCATTGAAGTACCAATTGCATTTGCATCGAAAACGTTAAACGACGCACAGAGAAATTATGGACAAATTCAAAAAGAAGCACTAGCAATAATTTATGGGGTGAAGAAATTTAATCAATATCTGTATGGCGCGAAATTTACGCTCATTACAGATCATAAACCACTTACGTCATTGTTCAATCCAAGAAAAGGTATTTCAGAGAGAACGGAGAAGAAACTTAAAAGATGGGCAATTTTCCTTTCTGATTATGATTTTGAGATTGTTTATAGGTCAACTTCACAGCACGGCAACGCAGACGCGCTGTCGAGGCTGCCGGCGGGGCCAGACGAGTCATTCGACAAATCGGAAGAAGCCTGCGCGTACATAGACTTCGAGGATGGCGACGCCCTGTTACGATTGCCGTTGGACGCAAAAAGGGTAGCGCAGGTAACACGGGAAGACCGCCTGCTAAAACAAGTAAGTGGTTATTTGAGTAAAGGTTGGCCAACAAGGAAACTAAATCATAGTTCACCAGACTTAAATCAATTTTTGTTAAAGAGAAATGAGTTATCAATGCAAGACGGGGTAATAATATATAATTGTGAAGATAACGTAAGAGCCGTAATTCCAAAGAAGCTGCAAGCAGAAGTGTTAAAGTTATTGCATGTTGGACATTGGGGCATTACCAGAACAAAACGTTGCTAGAAGATATGTATATTGGCGGGGATGTCAACAGATATAGAAAATTTGATACGTAATTGTAATATATGCAGACAAAACCAGGCAAGTCCGCCGAAGCACTTTTCAAGCTGGCCAAAAGCTGAGAAACCATGGGAGCGAGTACATATTGATTATGCAGGGCCGTTCTATGGGTCAATGTGGTTAGTAGTTACGGATGCATTTTCACAGTATCCATATGTGTGTGAGACGCGTACCGCAACAACAGAAGCAACAATTCAAATGTTAACGAAAGTGTTCGTAATAGAAGGCTTACCGCAATTGTTGATATCGGATAATGGCGCACAATTCACATCACATTTATTTGAGAAATTTTGTATAGAAAATGGCATTCAACACCTTAGGACTGCCCCATTCCACCCACAGTCAAACGGGGGAGCGGAGAGATTTGTACGCACATTTAAAACAACCATGATTAAAGCACTGGCAGAAGGAGTTGGCAAAGATAAAGCACTACAACAGCTATTAGTGACATATAGAGCAACTCCAGTAGGAAATGAAGAGAAAAGTCCCGCGGAACGACTTCATGGCAGGCAGCCGAGACATTATTGGCACTATTAGTACCCGTCAAACGCCCGAAGCAAGTAGGAACACAACATTCAAAGTCAGAGATAAAGTCTATGTTCGGTCGTTTAAATCCTATCCAAAATGGATCCCAGCAGTAATCCACGAAACTATAGGATATAGAATGTATCTGGTACAAGCAGAAAACGGTATCATCAGAAGACATGAGAACCAGATAACAAAAAGGTGGAACATGCATAAAATAGATGAGACACAACATAGGAGTAATATGCATTCTAATTTTCAGCCGGTGACAATGCGGATGACGGAACCAGTCATCACACACGAGCCAGCGGCTCGGCGGCAACACCAGCAGATGACACATCCCAAGGAGGGGTGCGACCAGAGGCGGAGTCATTCGCCGAATCCAGCAGCCGAGACGCGTCACCAGGTCCAGCCCTGCTGCGGAGGTCGCGTCGTCATCGTGGGCACCCATATGCCCACAATAAAACGGGGAGGAAATGTGGATCCCCAATCAGAAAACAAGACGGAGTTACGCTCTGCCGCACCGCTAGTGGAGGGCGCAGCCCTCCTCTCCCTTCACCAGGCGGGAGGTATAGGCTTGCCGGAGCAGGGCCCTCCCGTTCAGTTACCGCTTAGCATAAGCTCACCACCGCCGCACTTGCTACGCCCATGGAGGCGTAACCTGCGGCGCACTACAGGAGACTCAGGCTGCCCCGGCGCTTGCTACAGTCACAGGCCGTGACGTATCCGCCGGGCGATCAGCACCTGCCTCGGGGCTACTGCCGCCTCGCATACGCCTTATCGAGTCGTACTCTGCAGCGCGCTACACGAGGACTGCAGGCTGCCCTGGCGCTTGCTACCGTCACCTGCCGTGACGTATCCGCCGGGCGACCTGCACCGACCTCGGGGGCTACTGCCGCCCCTCGCTATACGCCCTATGGAGGCGTAACCGGTTGCGCGCTACAACGTGACTCACGGCTGCCGCCGACGCTCGCTAGCGTCACAAGTCGTGGGGTATCAGCCAGGCGATCAACGCCGACCTCGGTGGCCCTGCCGCCTCTCGCTACACTTCTAACCGCGGCGTCACCGCCGTGCGGTACTTCGGAGACTAGAGGCTACTGCGGCCACTATCACCTAACAACTCTTATCGCCCTGCAGGCGATAAGGCTCGGCAAGGCAAGAAGGCCGTTAAGAAGCATTGTACATATTTGTGATGTTGTTCTGTGTATTTATTATTTGGTGAAAGTAAATGGTTATAAAACATTGTTTATATTACCTTGCAATCCTGCAAATACAACATATATATTTTAGCAAAACGTGGTCCATCATATGTTGGAATGTGGCAGGGGCATTTTTTAAACCGAACGGCATTCTGGTATATTCGTAGTGTCCGTTTTCAACTGTAAATGCCGTTTTTTCAATACTGTCTTCGTGAATCTGAATTTGGTGAAACCCTTGCGCTAAATCTAAGGTGGAAAAGTATTGACATTTCCCAAGATTATCAAGGATGTCATCTATCCTTGGTAATAGGGTATTTATCCTCAATAGTTGCCTGATTTAATTTTCTATAATTTATTACCATTCGCCATTTCTTTTGTCCACTAGCATCTGACTTTTTCGGTACTATCCATACCGGGCTAGAGTACGGGGATGTTGAGGAGCGTATTATCCCGTCTTTCAATAATTTCTCTACCTGTCTTTGAATTTCGTCTTTCATGTGGTGAGGGTGTCTGAATTTTCTAGTAAATACTGGGTTATTAGTAGTTCGTATATGATGTTTCACCATACTTGCCGGACTAAGCTTTACTTCAGTTTGATAGAAAATATCTGTGTATTGTCTGCATAGTTTGATTATCATATTTCTTTCCTCATTATTCATATGTTCTGTTCTTATATTATTGATTATATCTTTATTAGGTCCACTATGTACATTGAATGGGTTCCTATCACTTACTATAAATTCGCTTAACGGTCCTGATTCAATCGTCTTAAACTATTAATTTCTACTTCCGATTCATGGGGTATTACTATGTAGTTGTTTCTACTAACGTATATTCCTTCAGGAATCTTTATGTTTTTGATTTTAGTTTCTGGGACGTATATATTTCCACTAACTTTTACAGGAACAAGGAGAGTCTTAAAGGTTCTTTTTAGAGGCATGGAATTAACATTATTCAATTCCTCATAAAAGGGAATCGGCTTTCCTTGGATAGTTAGCGTGTTGGTTTGGTAGTTTAAAATTGCTCCTAACTCTCTTAAATCGTTAGTAGATATAAGTGCATCATAATGATTATTCCAATCTAACACTAAAAACTTATTGGTTTGTTGATATTATAATTCTTAAACAAGGGATATTTAAATGCAATATCTCCATAATGGTTTTGTTTCACTGTCGTCAGTTTAAAAATATATGAATAAAAATAGTTCTTAAATCTTTCGTTTGCTACTCTTGAATTCATGATAGATGATGATGCTCCTGAGTCCACTAAAATTCTAAGTCCGTCAATTATAACGAAAGAAAGTTTGGGGCCTGTATAATTATTCAGGTGTTCTGTGTGTCTGAGGCAACAGACACTGGCATCGGAAAATTTACCGTTGACTCACTTTCACTTTCTATTCCGCGAGTTTCCTGGATAGTGGTCTACATTTCCGCCTTCCCGATGCCCTACATACTGAAATATACGACCTTGGCTGCCTTGGAATATTTCGGGTGTTTCATCGTGGTGAAAGAGTTCTTTCACAATTATGTTTGGGACTCTTGGATTAATTGGAGGGCGATTTCTATTTGTGTTAGTTGTGATAGACATTGGGGTTGGTCTGTCGCGACGTGGTTGGTTGTTTTGAAAATTATTCCTAAATTGTTGATTAGAAGGATGATTTCTAAAAGGTTGATTTGTATTGACGCGATTTTATTAATTTGATTTCCGAAATGTCCTGGAGGATTGTGAAAGTTGTTCAGAGGATTTTGAAAATTATTCGGGTAGTGCATGTGGGGTTTCCATGGAATGAAGGGGGACCCGTTAGCTGGTTTGGGGGATTTTGATTAGGTGAGGTTTTTTGATTGTTTCTATCGATTGGTTTTGGTTTAAAATTGTTTCTCATGAATGTGATGTATTGGTCATGAACTCTCCTATCATCGTACTCAATACATTTTTGAAGGGCTTCCTCTATACTATGTGTACGATAATTTTCTAATTTACTTTTATAGGGTTCTATGAGACCGCTTTGCAATGCTTTTAGCGTGGTGGTGGTATACAATTGTTTTTTCAAAGTTAGTAAGGGTTCCTCAGTAGTTAATGAGACTGTATCATTTAGTTGTTGAGCCAGACTATTCTATGATAATATTCCATATAGATTTCTCCCTGATACTGATAGATTGATGCTAATTGAAACTGTAAATGTTCTTCCGAACGAATGTTTCCAAAGCAAAAGAATTAACTTGTGTTTCAGGTCCGACCAAATCGTGTTATTTTTAATTATTGATTCTGCTTCTCCGATTACTTTAGACTGGATGAAGCTGAACACGAAAAGTTGATAATCCCTTTGATCTTGGGTTAAAGCTAAGCTAGATAACAAAAGTTCAACCTGTTTGATAAATTTTGTTGTCATCGTTGGGTCCGGAATAGAATGGCACTAATTTTGAATAGAGATCGATTTTTTCCTTGATTTCCATTTATATAAAACTTGAATTGTTAGGTTATAAAATGAATGTAATAGGACACTGTAAGAAGTTAAAACTTACAAGTTTGATGGCTTGAAATGGCCACAGTGAATATTCTGCGAAGTGTAGAGATTATACTATGATGAACTCACGACGAGACTGAGGGGAGGCTGCGATGAGCTGCGGAGAACTGCCAAGAGCTGCGAAGGACTGCGAAGAACTGCGAAGAGTCGCGAAGAACTGCGAAGTACTGCGGTGAGCTATGATGATAAATATATTTCTTGACACTTATTACGATTTAAATTTCTTCTTGTTTCTTTATTATTTTCTTCTTTCTTCTAATATACTTATACTTATGTAATAGCTGGTGGTTGTTGGCTTCGCTGTCGACGATCCTCTGTAGATGTCTCTAGCTTCTGCTGAACTTTACCAGTGGCGATGGTTCGTTTAACCGTTGATGATCTTCAGTAGATTTCGCTGGTTTTCCAGAACTTTTGCCGTTGAATTTTGAAGATGGACAGTGCAGCTCCAATTGAATTAAAATTCACCTCTGTGTTCCTGATTCGCGGTGAATTTTCCAACAGAGTGAGCTGCGTCCTACCGACTGCGCCAATTAAGTTCTAAGTCTCAGAAGTCCAGTTTTTAAAAAAGATAATTTATTCTTCAAGAACAGTACAAGTTTCTAGAATTCTGACAGACATGAACAACGTTCCGAAGAACAATGCTGGAGAGAGCTCCTTCATTTTAGTATATATGCTTGTGACCTGTTTACATGTTATTGGAAAGTACATGAAAGTAACCCAGATTTCTCTGGGAATCTATAAATGCATACTTGTTTGTCGTGCATAGGAATGCCTTTAGGCCAGGGGATGTAACTCGTGCCACCCTGTTCGAAATTTTCCGAAATCCTCAACTGCCATTGGACAGAACACCGAAACGGAGACCACCCATTGTCGCAAATTCTAACGAATCAAATCGAGGCTTCATAGAGATCCGGGAAGGGGCAGTCGAATCACGTACGGGACTAGCAGACGGAAAAAGATTTTGGTGGCGTGTAGACGCAGGAGATGAAAGGGAGCTTTCGTGGCGTGTAGACGCATATAATAGATTGAAAAAGACTTTCAATCAATATCAGCAATTAGTTGGAAAAGGAAGCACTGCCGTTATGCAGTTTAATCAGCAGTAGAACATTACTGGTTGCACCCTTTTCACTTTATTGCGAGCACATGCCGCACATTATTGTGCCATACGACAACGCCAGTGCCGCCTCTGACGGTTGCGTACTGCCCACTGTGACGGACGTGCAAGCCTGTTGGTGAGGAAGCCGAACCACTTCAGCTTATTGGGTCCGGAGACGTCCGCCAACGCCATCGAGCCGTCACCCATCGCTGATGCCCGTCATGAACATACGCCGAGAGCTAAGTAACTTTTGTATCAGGTAGCCACGCTCAGTTCAATTCCCGCCAAGGCGCGGAGAGACTCTAAAAGTTCCAAGCTGAGATTATTATCGTGGCTAAATTCTCTTGTTTATCTAGTTAAAAAAATTAAAGTCAACAGACAAGCCTCTGTAAAAAAGATTTTTTTATTTTTGTTTTGTAAAAATATTTGTAAAGGATTTCATTGCATGCTTCACTCATCCTCATCATCATTATAATCACGTAATTAAAATTTTTCTTTAAATGTAATTTTCTCTATGTCCTTCATTATTTACCATACACCTCCTGATCCATAATCACGGCAACGGTTACAATTGATAAAATTATAAGTCCCGAATGCTCCCAAATTACTTATTATTTTTAATAGAAATAATGATATATTTATTGTTTAATTTAATAATAATTTCGGAGGTACCGGGATGCCACTCTGTCGCGTTCCCCCAGAAATCAAGCCCATTCATTCCATTTATTACGTTAAAAATCTTACTTTATTATTTCAATTAATTTTGAATTTGAGTTACAACTTTGTATGATTTCACTGTAATTTATGCAATAAAAGTTATTGCAGATGCATTCTTCACGTTTAAATATATTTTTTACCAAATGAACTGTGGAACATCTCAGTTTTTCAGTGTATTATTAAAAATTGTTTAAATTTAATTATAAAACAAAACTTGGTAATATGTGAAAACTTTAAACTATTTTTCTCAAACTAACAAAATGCAATCAAAACCTTGACACATCAACGTAGCCAACTATTTCCTCGCTATATACAGTATCACCCCCTCAGTGTTTATGAACAAGCGATTATTCAAAGTCGAGGGCCACAGTGTTATTTTTTTCTGAGCTCTTCATGTTTGTCATGCGATGTAGGCTGGCGTGGAGCATGGCTCCCCGCATGCTATTTTAACTCAGACAGTAAATGATCACCACCTCATGTGATATCTGAGCTTATACTTAAAAATGTTAGTACTTATGGCAATATTTTAATGCTTTCCTGTCTGACATTTCTTATTGTATTAAATGTTGTCTATTCTTCGTTCGCCCTTAGAAAAAAGCTGATGTAAACAAACCGAAGTATTCATCGCCTTGCTCCGATTCTCAATCGCCCTCCCGCACGCACTACTTTCGGCCAGCGCGCTCAGTATAGTCCGTGGTCGCTAAAAAAGAGAAACAAATCTTTGATCCCCCAGACATTCGTCATTAACATTTCTAATAGCTCCCAAACGCAGTTTACAAACCTTAACAAAACTACGTAATGTAAAACTAATTAAATCATCCTTAACATTCAGATTGCAAGTTAAATTTAAAAATCTTTACGATAATGAAGTGAACAAGTGAATGCGATATCAATTACATTATTTCGACTGTATAAATTCATATTCATAAATCAATATTAATCTCTAAAACAATTTACGTACGAACACTCTGCTTCAGGAAGTGGTTAAAATCCTTTCATTCCTGAAGGCCATGTCAAGCTGGCACAACCACCATAGCACAATCACATCAAACCAAGTGGAATATTTAGTATTCATTTATTACTAATTTATTACTCTAAAATGAAATTCATTACTCATGCGTTTACGACAAAATTGTCAAACACAATTAGTTATGCAACCCGCACGACTTTCGCGTATATTAATAAAGAGTACCAACTACCACAAAACACTACAGCCAATTACAAAAATACATATACAATCAAGTCACAGTCAGTTCTAATATTTAACACCAAGAAAAAATTTTGAATGTAAACAATTTAAAAATATAGTAAAAACTAAATTTAAGGGTTTTAAAACATGCGAGATATTCAAATTCAAAATTTGGGAGAACTAACGAGCACAATCGCTTAAAAAAACACATCGTTTAACAGATGTACCACACTATTACTTAACCCCAACCGTTTGGTATGTCTTGGTTTTTCAAAATTTTTTTCCGTAAAATGGGGTAATAAATTTCTAGTTTGTTTTAAATAAAAATGAAATACGTTTCTTAAATGCTGTGTTTGGTTTAATGCGATTGTGCTGTTAGTTCTGTCTATTTTAATTTGAATCTCTTGCATATTTTGACCTTTTGGTTTGAGTTTACACAATATTTCTTAAAAGCGTTTCGCGTTCATGATTTTCTACGGTGTAAATAACAGAAGATAATGTCTACTTTTGTAAAAATTTGTTTCATTTATTTTGGCTTCCTATACTCTAAAATTATTTCCCATGAATTCCGTGCGTTATTGCGTATGTATGTCGATTTTTCAAATTAATTATTCCGTAAAATTGCGGAGTAATAAATTTCTAGTTTGTTTTAAATAACAGTGTACTACGTCTCTTATTTGATGGGTTTGGTTTAATGCGATTGTGCTCGTTGGTTCTGTCAAATTTATAAATTGCATCTCTTGCATATTTTGACCATATCGTTTGAGTTTACACAATACTTCTTACATGCGTTTCCACGTTCATAATTTGCTACAGGGTGGTAGATAACGGAACATAATGTCTTTTGTACAGGATAGGATTCATTTGCTTGTGGCTTACTATGCTCTAAAAGTACTTTATCAATACCGTTCGTTATTGCTTAAGTATGTCGTCTTTTAAAAGTATTTATTTCGTAAATAATAGGAGTAATAAATTTCTGTTTAATGTTAAGTAATAGTGTGGTACATCTGTTAAACGATGTGTTTGTTTAATGCGAGTGCTCGTTAGTTCTCTCAAATTTTGAATTTGAATATCTCGCATGTTTTGACCATTACAATTTAGTTTTTCACAATATTTCTTAAATTCGTTTTCACATTAAATTTTTCTTGGTGTTAAATATTAGAACTGACTTTTACTATTGATTGTATATGTATTTTTGTAATTGGCTGTAGTGTTTTATAGTGATTATACTCTTTATTAATATACGAAAAGTCTTTGGGTTGCATAACTAATTGTGTTTGACAATTTTTGTCGTAAACCAATAGTAATGAATTTCATTTTAAAAAGTAATAAATATGCTCTAAACACCGTATTAGTTTGGATCGTTTGTGCTCTTTTTTTGCGGGGGTTGTGCTAATGACAGTCCCGCTCACAACCTTTTTTTCAGAAACAGGGGGATAATAAATTTAATTTTTGGGTAATAAATTAGTAATAAAGAGTACTAAATATTTCACTTGGTTTGATGTGATTGTGCTATGGTGGTTGTACCAGCTTGACATGCCATTTCTGAAGCAGATGATTCGATGTTGGAAGGGTGATGACGGTGATGACTATCTTGTTCCCGACACTGTCATGAACACTATCACTACCTCCCACATTATTTGTTCCTCTTTAAGAGTATGCCATACAACAGAGTTCTGGCGTCACTTTAGAAATACCTTGATCGAGAAGTGCTGAAAAGTGCTAAAAATGTATTGAAAACGTTCAATACCACACGTTTTTAACAACTCCGTAATAGTGTTTTACTAGGAAGGACCTGCACCGCTCTCGACATCTTAAGCGAACGTTTCAAAACTCCGAAAAAAATTTCTAAACAGATTTGCTTCGCTTCGCATGAGTATACCGCCCCCCACGTGCGTATCAGACCTGCGTCTGTCATCAGTTCTTAGAATATAGACGATTTTCTTAAGGATGAGCCAAAGGGGCATCTAGTGCTGTCGACATAACTGAAATTTCTGTGGTCGTCCCCTCAGCCATCGACTCCCTTCCTGCATTCGTTCGTTTCGTTTAACTTGTAAAAGGTTTACGATCCTTTTGTCATAATTAAATTTAAATATTTCCCGGACTCGCGTACGTGCATATACCTCAGCGAAACTCTTAGACTTCTACATAGGGATGTTTTCACAGGAGCCATTAGCACTTTACGAAGGGGCGTGGCTGAACAGCTGTCGCGGCGGAGGGATACTTTTCCGAATTACATGTGATGTTCACTTGTTACGCGAACTGTCACTTTGGCTCATCCGGAAAACCCTTTCCCACAGTTTGCCTCTTGACTCTCCGGATTCATTTTTTCCGCTGGGAGCTGATCCAAGTAGGCGCTGGACATATAACTGTCACGACATCGATATCTCCTCTTCCGGCAAGGCAGGCGTGGAACAATGGTTTTCTTATTTCGAGTCAGGTTATAAGTTTCGTCTGGAATTTTAACATTGTGAGAAATATGAGCCACTACATCGAAAACTATTTTCTTCTCATGAACACGCCTGAGGCTGTAATGCGACAACAAACCCAAAAGAACATCCCAAGACGTGCTATTGTTTACATCCACTTTTTCTTTGAGTGAACGAGAATACATTCAATGCAGTTGCAATATCAAATCTCATTTTTACATGTGACCATTTTCACATAAGTTCGGGTCCTCAAAATAACCAAAAAGTATCTCAACCGTATCATTCTATTAACCTTAACATTAACTTAATCGTGAATAATAAATTAATAATAATAATAAACAATAAGAAAAAAAGAACTACAAATTAAAATATTGGATCCGTTGTTTTTGCAACAACTGACAAATATCTACTCAAAAAATCAACATTGAACATCAATTCTAATAATACAAAATGAAAAATTATTAAAACATTCCTAGAAATTTACGATCCCTTTTTCCTGAAGAAATGACTCCAGCTCTTGGACCTCGCAGATTTTTATGGGTTGTTGATACCACATCGCTATATTAAAAAGGACTGGGAATGAGTCCTGCTGCAAAAACCTGATATTGAGCCATATCCGAAAATAAATAAGCCCCATTTTCATCTCAATACTACGAAATCTCTTGTAATCCAGACATCGGGAATACAACTCTTTTCCTGCCACAAAATAAAAGTAAACATTGATTAAGATGTAAATATTAAAATCGACAGAAAAAAAAAACAAAGCCCTGACCAAAGGGATAAAGATATTGACTGAGACATAATGAGACTTGACAAAATAAAAACGAGTATTACTCCATACCAGCGCTCACTACCAAACCATTGTTCAGAGACAATTACATAAATTAAATGACTCGGATAAGGTGGAAAAATTTCTCAAACCAAATGACATATGATGTTACATTATAATTCTAACATAAAAATAGTATTTTTGAAAGGTTTATTAGCCCTAGTCCCAACATTCACACCCCTCTACAGCCAAAAACATGTTTTTTTTATTTTAATTTGTCTTGTCAAATTAACACTATTTTATGTGACTGAAAGAAACATGATAAATAAGAACAATTTATACGATCAGAAAATTTTTTTGACATTTTCTCAATGCCAATCTCAAAAAAATATTTTTGAAAAAAAAATTGTACCTTAGAACCAAGCAACAGAAATTTTCTCTCCCCTCCCTCCCACCCTCAATATATATAAAAGCTTTGAATTCTGACATGTATTTAAAATGTCAAGAACATAAACAACCATCTAAAATAAGTAAGTTTGTTTGAAAACACACCTGCAACAATAACTTTTGGTTTAAAGCTTTAGTTTCAGCCAATTTTCATAATCAATCAAACCAGTAACTGAATCTACTTTATAAGGCATTGATTCAAAATATGGACGTTGCCGATATTTTTTTATTTGCTGTCATAAAACCGTGAGTGAGATGTCCGCCATCTGGCAAATCAAGTCCTGCAAAAAAGTAAAATGGTAAGAATTAAGACAATAATAATCACATTGTAAAGACAGCATTTGTATATTCAAATATTAATTAAAATATTGACAAACTACAAAGTTTCAACACTTCCTTCTGTATAATGGCATCTAAAAAGAAGAAAACACGGAGGGCAGTATTCAGCAGACAGCAAAGTGAATTAATGTATATTTGCTTACATTGATTTGATAAAAATTGAATTAAACTGATAATGTTGTGTATGAATATGTATATTTACATAATTTAGAAATAAATATTGTGAACATGAAATAACTTTTTATTTTGCACTTCCCTAACTACAATTCATTTCACCGACTCAAAATTCCTAATCCTAATAATTATTGGCTTCTAAATTGCCTAGCGTATTAATTTGACAAAAAATTAATTATATTCATATAATTTGCCGCCACCTTAATAAAATTACTTTGTAATGTAATTTTAAATGTTCCGGACGTCATCTATGCGCCATCTTCATTGGTAGATCGCCCTTCAACGCTAATGGCTCATTGCAGTGAGGTCAAGATGTCTGCTTACCCCTCCGTGAAAATAAGAGCGTCCAGATTAATATTGAGTGTCGTCTCTGTTATAATAGTCTGTTACGTAACCATTACTAAGAGCGTTTGCTGTTTACCACCATTAGTTTCTATTATGTATTGCGAATACCATAACAGTTAAATTTATTCATGTTCGTTTGATTTGTAAAGGTTAGAAATTAATACTGTTCCTGGCTATCGAAATCAACGCAGGGTTTTGAATTGGTTGAATTTGACTTTTTTAAGTTATAATCGACTACGATAAAAATTACAACTATTCAATAATACAATTTCCAATAATGCGAGGAAGCTTGTGCTGTTGCAGTACCATTAGTTTCAGATTTCTTCTGCATTTCAAAACCTCCGTTAATGGGATTTATTAACAGTTCCATAGGCAAGCATCACGGACCCGAAAAAGTAAGCAGCACACTACACGCCGCAACGACACTGACCCCGTGTATTTCAGGGCTTCAAGAACAAATAATAACCAAATCCCACCCACGTGATTCATGTAAGCCTCTCTTCATTAATCTAGGAATTCTACCATTACCGTGTCTTTTTATTTACGAATCAGTGGTTTTGTAAAAATGACTTGCTCAAGGGTGGGAATATATTTTCAGAAAATGCGAAATTTATTACTATAACACTCGACTAGAAATCATATTCATCAAGGTAACAGTATCAACAGCTCATTACAAAATTCACATACTACATGTACATTTTTACAACACTTTGAGATGACATTAAACGATTAAATTCAATAGAAGAGTTTTTAAAACCCAAGTGAAATCGTTCTGCTGCATAACTGTTTCTATACAATTGAGACTATACTGAGCATCACAAGAAAAAATAACATTAATTTTAACAATGATACATAATGCATTATTTACCATTTGGGCTGTATAAATGATATAAACAACCCGAACAACTATTGTACTACAGCTTCCAGGTCAATGACCCCCATCTCGATCAGGTTTTTTCGTCAGTTTCCTGATCCATTGAGCAAATGCTGAGATGGCCCTTTTTCTTCTGGACATAAATGACTTCATTTTCTGCGTCTTCAAATTCAGTGGGAAATACAAAATTTTTCAAATTATCTTTCCATGTTGTCCAGGGAGGAAGTAATAAGAGCCAAAATTTTTTGTTTTTTATCTTTGAAAATAGATTTTATTACATGGAGTTTTTGTTTTTTTTCCAAAAATTTAAAATTTATTGCTATTTATCCTTGAAAATAGATTTTATTAAATGGGAATTTTTTCTCCTTTCAAAATTCAAAATTTAAGTAGTATATGTCTTAGTGTAGGGATCACAGAATTTTGAAAATGTGCACACAATTCACTTTTCCCCATAGCACGTCATACGCAGTTTTTAACTGTTTTTTTTACGTAAAATAAATAAAAATAAATAAATAAGAATGGCATACAGCTCAGTAGTGAATACATTGCACTGAGAGTGAAGCCGATATGATTTGTTCAATAAAAAACATACCACTGCGTCATTATTCGATGGACCATCTGTATTAAGATCGATAGGCCGTCGTCATTTTCTGAAACTGCATCTGATAAACAAAAAGACTAGTAGTTTGTTTAGGAAGATTGGAGAGTCTGAGGTCAATATTATGGGGGAGGAGCTTCCAAGGTGGAATGGGGTTACTTGGTTTCACAGGGGTAGGAAGATCGACATTAAGGTCCCGTAAATTAGTTCGCAATCGAATAGCTGGAGGCTGAGGGCTGATATTCAGGATGGATAATTATTCGGTGACAAGGATGGCTAAAGAGTCCAAGACGCTAAGAGTCCCATCTTTTTTTAAGGATGGCTCCTCAGGGTGATTCCTAAACACCCTGTAACCAAAGCGAACACGGAAGGACCCGTTCGAAAGGAAGTTTTAGAAGAATAGAGGAAGCTTCCCTCTAAATCTCCAGGAGCGCAGGGTTCGTATAATGCTTTATCTCTAAGTGGTGTCGTAAGCCTTTTCATACCAAAAAATATGGCCACATGATATTGCCTGAAGACGAAGCTGTACAGATCGCTGTTGCCAACGCAACGAGGTGGTCCAAGTTGACGGATGTCTTCTAAACCAGCTTTGGATTGGCGTCAACAGATGTTTACACTCTAAGGTTCAGATCAAACGCTGATTCACCATGTTTTCCAGCACTTCGCATACACAGCTGGTTAGAGAAATGGGTGGATAACGATGGCAATGGATCTTTCCCTTTGGAAAACGGGATGATATATTCTCGCCATAAACGGGTTGGCGTGCTCTTCCCAGATACAGTTGTAGAGCCGGAGGAGACCGCATGGCTGTTTCGGGAAGATGCTGTGGCATGGGTTATGGATTTCGTCCGGACCAGGGCGGCTCTTTTCGCAAGCAACACAGCAGTGCGTATTTCACACGGGGAGAACGGGGTATTGTAATTCTCACGTGCTTTGCTCGGAAAATCCAATGCGCGGTTTTCCATTCTTTATTTGAACAAAGTCTGGAGTATGGGTCGCCGAACTAGACATATTTTCATAAATAAGTGGCAAGTTCCTCTACAATGGCGTCTCGAGATGTAATCATCTCTCCATTCTTAAGATCTGGCACAGAGTTTGGGGAAGATTATCCCTTGATTTGAAGTACCATCCATGACAGACGTGGTGGCGCATGGCAATAGAGGGAGAACACGTATGCTCTCCACGATGATTTTTTTTTCTAAAATGTTTTTCCTCGCCTTCGCCCTGCACCTCCTGTAATCATTTAAGTTACCTGCGGTTGGATAGTGTTTCAGACGTTCCAACGCCTTATTATGGACATTGTCCCACCTTGAGCAGTTCAGGGTTCCTGCACGGGACAAAGAGGTGTCGCAGTTTACCGGTAGAATGGTTGCAATATCCGCAGCTCGTAATACAGCATTAAGAAATGGGATGACATTTCGTCTACAGCGTCCAAGTCACCCTCTGATACACTGACATTCGCTTAAAATTTTAGCCAGTCAACACCATTGAGGGGGTCGAGCCAACTCTCGAACATATCGATCGATGTGGATTATAGAGGGGTAATGGTCGCTTCCATAAAGGTCGTCTAGAATATACCATTACAGAATGACCGCATGCATATGACCGGCTGCAGAGAGCTAGATCAATATACGTTGTATTTGTGGCTATGGTCAAACAAGTTGGTTTACCTGAATTCAGAATAACCAAGTTCTAGGAGTCTGTTACTGATTCCAATATGAAGTCTCTCTGAAAAGTACGGGACGAGCCCCCAAAGAGGCCTGGTTTTTTTTATATCACTATAAAAAATGGTGTGGTTGGATTATCATGCACAAAAGTTTGTCTGCGGATACACTCTGTCTTGGAGGGATGCAAATACTAGGGTGCGTGAGGGATTGCAAGAACGCCTGCATACACATGCACTGAAGCTCGGTCTGAATTGGAACATCTATAGAGCAGAAAATCGTGGAACCAAGTAGCAACTCCGCCATCCGAACGGATAGTCATTACTAGGGAACGGATTTCCATGTAATGAAATGTTTTACAGGAACTAGATACCTGCATTCAATTACCATTGTTAAAGTTGACAAGACATTCTGAATGAATTAGAACTATTTTTACATATTTTACCTATTATGACACATTTTTTACAAATTTAGCTACATTTTAATACCTTTATACGACGAAATGGAACATTTCTTACTTTACAATTGATAAATACCATTTTTAATGGACAAAAGTAATTTCAACCACGTGCTTGTTCATGTTTCAAACAGCGTGATGAGGGAGGGGGAAATACCCCGTAACTCTCACCACTGGGATCCATCACTCGCTACACGGAACTACTATTCACTTGTACACTGGCTCCTAGTAAACTATAATATATACTAAGAACGTATTTTATATTTCGAATAAAATTATTATATGCGGTGAAGTCCACTGTACAATTACTTCAATGAAAACAGAACCTACTTTCAGACACTCCGAATCCTTATTACGAAATGAGCAGTGACGTTCTATGGTTGGAAAATTCTTGTAGAGAGCAATTTTAAACACAATAATGAAATTTTATTCTACATATTTTCTATTTTTTCTTACAGGTTTTGGAAACAATGTCATATATATATATATATATATATATATATATATATATATGCATTTTTTTTTTCATTTTGTATTACAATAAATTCCGTTCCCTAGTCATTACCAATCCTACATGGGGAAAAACCGCAAATGAATAGGGGTAGAAACTAGACGAGCCTTCTGTAAACAAATTATTGAAGGCGTGTAACGGGACAAGTTTCAGTTCGTCCCGTCGAGAGTAAAAATTATTTAAATTCCAGGGTAGGAGACCATACTGTTGTGTTTTTGTTCGTTCAATATCGATTGGCCTCCCCTTATAACGTCTGCGCAGTAGCAGTTTGAAACGTGTCGATGTATGCATGAAAATTGACTATAGTACTGTCGACAGCTACCATAGGTATTCCCCTTCATGCAAGCAGCAAATGATCCGTCTTGCCAATAAGCTGGTGGGCATAGACTATGCCCCCATTTGAGGCAACGAAAAGGGGATGCGGGGTAAAAGTTTAATGCGAAATTCCCTGCAGTTGTCCCAAATTTTTAAGAGAAGCATTTGACATTTGTAATCTACATTTATTGCTTTGAGAATTTCAATTGTAACTTGGGCAGAAGTAGTACAAATGTTTTATCGGGAATGTCAAATTTGGTGTTTTTTCTATGATTTTGTTAACAGGTAGGTTGGCGAGTCGCCAAACATTTTCATTATTTAGGTTGGTTTATTTTCAAGTGCACAGAATAATCCAGAGAGCGGATACGGAAAATAGCAATGGTACTCAGTTTGGAATGGCCTATTAGTTATTTAGAAGAAAATTGCGCGAAATAGGCGGCCAATTCGACGCATTTTGAGGGGCAGGTGTTGTATATGACAAATGTTTAATTCGCGCCATGGGCGCGTCACTTCCCCAAGTAGCAGCGGAAGCGCAGGAGACCGTAGACTCGCACCAGCAGTCCGAGGCGGGCCGAGTCTCTGCAGAGGGGGTGCCCATATAACGGGCCCGCAGGAGTCTACCAGTTCAGAAGATTCGGTCGGTCGCCGGACGCCGAGGAGAGCGGACGCACCCGCGGAGCGCTCCGCGCGAGGGAGTTTCTGCCGCCGCGGGAGTAAACAGCCCTTCAAAGCCTAGCTTCGCCCTTTTAAGGGCGCTCTAGTTTATTTTAACAGCCCCTTTTAGGGCCTTATTAAGGCTATTGTTATAAAAGCTCTGGGTTAGAGCTTTTCATAAGCGATATGTCGTCGCCGGCGAACTCTGCCGCGTTGACACCGTTGCCACCCGTCTGGGGTGGGGAAAGGTGCGTGGAAGCCCGCGGGCGCACGACAGACCGAGAACCTCAAACGACGGGGTGGTTCTCTTCCCCGGGCGCATTTGCGTCAAAAGACTCCTTTTGTTTGCAGGAGGGGACCGCAGAGCGGAGAGGAGGGCGGAGGGCCCTCCACGTCGGCCGCCGCGCAGCCCGCCGCGAGTTCGGTGCGAGACGCTTGAGGCGCACCGGGATATTTTGGCCGCCGTGGAGGAGAGGTCTGTGGAGTACCACACGTACTCCCGGGCAGCGGGTTTTGGGCATCCTTTGGGCCCTTTTTCCGCGCCCGATCCTGAACGTGTTGGTTTCCAGGGGCGACTGAGCGCATCTGCCCAGCGGCCGGACGACGGGCAGATCACTTCCCCGGTCCTTGCCACCAGGATTCCGGGCGCCACGGGCTCGGAGGAACCTCCATACGTGGCTCCGCGCGTGGAGGTATTCCCTGCGCGGGCCACGCAGTGCACGATTGCCGGATTTCGGGCACGTGGCACGGAACCAAGCCCGCACGCGCTGCGCGTGGGCGCCCCTGCCGGGCGTGCCCGCTGGGGCTAACCCCGGCAGGAGCGTAACTGCTCCAACTGTCTGGGCGATAACCGCGACGCGAGTACGTGCCCGAGTACAAGTGCCGCTGTTTCAGGGGAAACTAGGCCCAGCAGCAGCGTCACGAGCGGCAGCAGCGGGATCGCCAGCCGCGTGCTGGCATTCAAGAGAGGCGAGCGGCCGACGCGCGGTCAGAGGCGTCGCGTTCTTCCTCACGGGAGGGCGAACCTTCGCGCAGCCACCCCACCGCCGCAGCCACCGCGGTCTCAGCGTTCGCGACGCGAACGCCCACGCGGCCAGCGGCAGCAGCGACGCCAGGAGCGGACCTACGCGGACGCCCTGGTCCCACGCCAGCCAGGGCCCAGTCGGCGAGCCGCCGACGCGGCCAGCGGGCGACCACTCGCGTGGAGTGGCGGAGGCAATCCCGTTTCCTCCTCGCTGAGGCGAGCAGGAGCGCGTGCTACACCGCACCATTGACGATCTCGCCCGCAGCAGGATCGACTGCGGTGACGAGCGTCATGAGCAGCTCATGCGGCTGGGGTATGCAGCTGTGATCCTGCTGAGTGGCCATCCTCAAGGCGGTAGTGTCACAGCTACTTGTGCACTCCCATGAGGTGACGGCGGCCGCTGCGGCGGAAGTGGCGGATGAGGCACGCTTCCTCGTCCTCGCCCCGAACCCCGTACCTCCCCCGCACCTTAAATAATGGCTGCTTCTCCTTCATTTTATAGGAACAGCTGCACCATTGCCTTCTGGAACTGCAACGGCATCTGCGCGCGAGTGAGCGAGTCAGAACTACACAGCTTTCTCGCTCGGCACAATATTTCTGTTACGAGCTGGATTTGTCTGGGTAAAAATCAACGGCGTTTACATCTACAGCTGTTATGCCTCACCAAACCTCCTTGGCCGCTTAGTGTACGACGCAAGAGGACGAAGCCCCTTGGTGATAGCTGGAGATTTCAACGCCTGGGCGGTTGAGTGGGGTAGTTCGTCCACTAATGAACGAGGTCGAGCAGTTCTGCATCCCTCTCTCTTCTAAATGTAGAGCTCACCAACACAGGAGACATACACATCTTCCGCAGATGGGGCGTGGGATCTGTTGTGGATCTGACGTTCATGTCAGATAATCTTTTGAGAATGGGAGTGTCCTGGAGAGTTAGTGACCACCAGGCACTTTTGTAAGAGGTGAAAAATCAGCGGAGGGATAATTTTGCGCCGAAATATCAGCCAGCTGCGTGGAAAGCAAAAACGTTCGACGAAGACGTTTCCCGACCATGTTTGGAGACGATAGTACCAACAGGTACCGCAGATGACAAAGCTGGACAGGTGATGAAATGGGTAACCAAAGCCTGTGATGCGGCTATGTATAGACGGGGTGCAATCTATCGACGTTCACAGTTTACTGGTGGAATGAGAAATCGCCCAATTGACGGAGGTGTCTTCGAGCGAAGACAGTACCAGAAGCTCGTGGCAGAGACAACTTTCCTCAAATGCAGAGCAAACGCTTATGCGCCAAAGCCTGTGTGACGAGATGGAAAGGATCATGGGTAGGCCGTACAAGACAGTCATTTGTAGGTTAAGACAGCGGCACCTACGTTTCTCAACTTGCTCCAGTATGCTGCTCAAATTGCTGACGCCCTATTCCCGAGCCACCCGGTGACTCAGTTAATATAGCGTTATCTGAGCTAGAAATAATTCCTCCAGTCACGCAAGAAGAAATTCTGCACGCAATCAGCAGAATCCAACACAAAGGTTCCCGGACGGATAACATTCCAATTTGCCCTCAAGACTGCGATACTCGCTCACACCGGGGATTCAAATCTTTATGGATCTTTATTAAAATTGGCACGTTAGCCGAGGGAAGGTGTGTGATCAGAAAGATGGAAAAAAAAAAGCGCTTGCGTTGCTCCTCCCTAAGGGGAATAAATCATTGCGAAAGATCCATCATCAACTTACGCACGGCCATTGAGTATTGGCGAGCTATCTGGCCGAGCGAAGGGATTCTGGAAGATGAGTGGATAGCCATGTACGAAGAAAAGCGTGTGGAAGGAGGCCTTTCGAAAATCAAGTTATGGTTTCCGCAGCGCCACTCGACTGTTGAGCGCAGTGGCTTCAGTCGATACCACCGCCGACAAGCGTTGGAGAATAGATGGAGGACACCGAACAGTACTGGCTGTCATTACGTTAGATAAAAGCATTCAACTCGGCAGGTGGAGTAATATTCGACAAGCTCCCCAGAATTGTAATAGCAGAAGGAAGATTGTGCCGAGTATCTGAGTTGAGCCTGATTTAATACAAATAATGGCCGGACGTACTAATATCACGGCTGTGTGTCAAGTCGTGTGGATCCCATTAGGATGGATGTATGACAGGAGGTTCTTCGTTCTCCTCCAGAAAGGAACCAGTATTATTGGTTTCGCATGGACGCTTATTCACTATCGTCGCCTTTAAAACCAAAAGTACATGAAATGTGTAATGACAGAAACACGACAAATCATGGTAAGTCCTCAGCGCAGTTAGCTGAGCACAAGACTGAGTTATCCTACACGACACAAAGAAAACCATCACTCTCAACGTCGGAGACACACCATGGACATCGCAGCCATCGATCAAAATCAGATCATGATTGACGCCCGTCAGACATTGCTGACCACGATGGCGCAGCAATAACAGACAGCTAATTAAACAGCATTATCACAATGCCCAACACAAGGCCTGTCAGAAGCAGAGCTTCTGGCCTTGGTTGCTGAGAGTCCGTCTTGCTCTATGGAGCCCCAGTGACAACAACTCCATGTCGAAATCATTACACACAGAGACAGTTACGATTATCACACTTGCAGCGAGCTGCCATTCCACATGTCAAACGATGCACCGTCATCGCAGAATCACCCAGATATCTTGCCCCAGGAAGACGAGGCATATCACAAAGAAGGAGTACAGACTGCTCAACAACACTGCTCGAATGGCAGGATCGACAGGACAAGTCCATTAAAGGAAGATGGACATACCGCAGTTCCTCATTGCGTGGATCAACCAAGGCGAGTGAATTTCTTGACACAGCTGTTCTGGAACGATGCTTCCTGCCTATCTCCACGGTTCAAGCTGGAGGATACCCCATTCTGTCATATGTGACCTGCTGTCAAGTGCCGAGCATGTATTCTTCAGTGCCGCGATACCATCTGCAGCGACGGCGTTGTAGATAGTACTCGGGATCGACCCGCTGACTGACCCGAAAGCAATGGCTGGGTGCATCTCGCCTCGAACCAACCTGTAAATTTGGAGGAATTAACGATGTCTCCAGTTGCTACAGGGATTTGTATTAGACCTCAAGAGTCATCAGTCATCTCAGAGACCATCCGAGAAGAATACATCACAATAGGTTATAGGTTTATTCATGTAAATGGTTCAACATGGATCCTCATAGACGTCTTTTCACTAATTCTCTTAAAGGTAATAGTTTACATTAGCTGTATCTCATGCGAAGGTTTGAAAACCTGAGTTTTTGTAGAATAGTTTTACTCAGTATGATCTGAGAAAAATTCATGAGTTGTGCAACATTTTCTCATTCAAAAATAGGTTTATTTTTAAAGGAACCATTGTTCTGAGTTCTTATATCAAATCCAGATTTTTAAATTGTAGACTGATTAGATCACCTCATTGCCTCTGTGCCCAGATTTAATGTTTTGATTGAAGTTAAAGTTTTGCTGCCTTCAGAGGCGTCCACAGAGTGCTGCGGATCTAACGGGATTCGCTGGCATCCTTCAGTGCGAAGGTCACCAGGCTACCTTTGCGCTACTGTGGAAGAGTCCAAATGGAGATCAACTCCCACGTACCCGCATCGCGGCTGCAGCCTTCTGAGCTAAAGCCATGCGCGCCTGGCAAGTGTCTCCACTTCTGTTCTTGCGCGGTCGTTGCTGACGATTTTTGTGAGGCACAGCTCCTCAGAGCCTTAATATGATCAACAGAAATGGTACTTTTAGCGGATAGCACCATTCTTAAATTGTTATCTGACTATGCTTAAAATATCAGATGTGAGACAATATCAGTTTCTCATTTCATCAGAGTACCTGAGCCATGTTTGTTTATGTTGGTCTCCTGAGACCAAACAATACGATTAATGAAATTAGTGCTATGTAGTAATTTGTGGTATGATGGACTGAGGGAAACTCTTACTGAAATATTTGAGTATGAAGGAAGTTTGTAATGCTTATGTTTTTTCACAATTTTTCAGAGTATGTCTATATGTGCGCCCCCGTTTGGTGCGGAGGTTCGCTAATCGTGACTCCAGTATTTAAATCTTAATCTTGCATTTCTGCCATGATAAGACAGCGTTCCGCATTTGGCTAAGAAATTGCTCGCTGAAATAAGACGGCGGCTGTACTTGCACTCAGGAGACACGAAGGCGTGCAGGCCGTGCAGTGCTCTGGACCCGAAGCCATGGTTAGCAACATACGGTCCATGCGCAGAAGTCGGCTGGTGCATGATCACCGCAGGGCATGACACTTGCCGACTTGTTTCGTGCAGGATCAGCGTCGTGTCAGGGCAGACTTTGTTCAGCGAGTGCGGGCGGGCGCTGACCACGTCACTCTGCCAGTAAAGCATCTATGTTGATTGTAGCGTGAGAATATAAGCCCATTCAAATTTTGGTAGTCACTCCTGAGGATTCCATGGCTCAAGTATTCTGGTTTCTCACGAATGTGGAAGGGCCTGGCTTTTAGCAATGTATCGAGCATATTTCTAACCGTCTAAAGATTCAGGTGTTATAGACATAACCAGGTCAGCAATTTTTGCGCCTGCTGGTAAAGTTCACCTTTGTTCGTTAAAGGTTTTTGTTGGTTTCAAGGCTTCATCTAAGTGGTTTGTCAGAGGCGACAATGGTAAGTTGATGCAGCCTTTGACGCGCCTTTGTTCATGGAGAGCCGACCGCGCCCAATGGTGAATCAGCTGTGATTTCCACGCCTTAGCGGTTCAGGACTGGATGTAAAGTTCGTATGAATAATGTCGTTATGTTGAAGAGTTCTGATTTCATTCTCTGATTGAGATCCAAAAGTGTGATACCTTTCATTTAAAACCTGGGGATCGCATTTAAACATTCATGTGACGATAATCTTTTGAGATTATAGACTCTGGAGCTTAGTGCACTATTATTTCCATAGGCATCATGGCATTCTTTTCTATTACATGCGGGGGAAATTTATGAATTAAATGTTTTTACGCTGGCGACCATATAAAAAAATGTTATTAGAAGTCAGCAATGTTTGTAACACCATGGGTGCGGTGACCGGCAGACCATAAAGCTGAGCAGGAAAATGAAAGGAAAGAAGAGTCGTTGATCCTTTGTTCAGCTGTGACCAATCTCTAAGTCACCGTTGTAATGCTGGTTCATTTGGAGGATCGAGGAGGGGGTTTGTTTTAGGGAAAAACTCCATTCAGTGAGGGCCAGGTTCTTGAAGATTTCCATACCTCGAAGAGAATACAACACCCCAGAAGCACAAGTTGACAGACACAGATCGCACACAAACAGACTTAGCCACACAGCACGACAGGACAAAGGACCAATAGCGACACACAAGACAGACAGCACAAGACAGACAGACCACACACACAACAGTGACACACCAGACAGCCACACAGAAGGACAGACACACACAGCAGACACACACAGACAGACCAGACAGACAGCACCACAGACAGACAGATCCCAGAAGACAGACAGAAACGACCAGACGCAGATCGACACACACAAAGGCACACACGACAGGAAACATCACAGATATGCCACACACAGACAGACAGAACTCAGCGAAACTACACGCACACACTTTAGACAGACACATTATTCATGCGAGGGAAGGGTGTATCAGAAGATGGAAAAAACAGCCTTGGTGCTCCTCCCTAAGAGGAATAAATCGAAATCCATCATCATACCAGCCATTGTGTATGCGCAACAGCTGGCAAGGTTCTGGAAGAGTTTTAGTACCAGACTAGAAAAACTGTGGAGGAGGAGGGCCTTTCAGAAAATCAGTATGGTTTCCGCAGAGCCCGCTCGACTGTTGACGCAGTCAAGCTGCTTAACACCGCCCGACAAGCAATTGGAGGAGCAGATGGAAGAGAGGCCCAAAACAGTACTGTGCTGTGTTACGTTAGATAAAATGCATTCAACTCGGCCAGGTGAATATTCACCAAGCTCTCCAGATTTAATGTCCAACGTACCTGAGGAAGATTGTGATATCTGAGTAATAGAACCTGATTTACAATACAAATAATGGGCCAGTACATAATATCACGCTGGCGTCCCACAAGGTCGGTATTGGGTCCACCATTATGGAATGTGATGTATGACGGTTCTTGCTCTCCCAGAAGAACCAGTATTATTGGTTTCGCGGACGCATTGCTATCGTCGCCGTTGCAAAGTACTTGAGAAATTGTGTATATTTGAAAGGCTCGCTATTGATCGTGGTTGAAGTCCTCAGGGCTGCGTTGCTGAGCACAAGACTGAGGTTATCCTAGTCACTAGCAGGAAAAGAGAGAAACCATCACTCTCAAAGTCGGAACCACCATATGTATCGCAGCCGTCGATCAAATATCTTGGTCTCATGATTGACCCCGTCTGACATTTGCTGACCACCTGAAGTACGCCAGCAATGCTGCGGTAATTAATGCAGCATTGTCAGACTAATGCCCAACATAGGGCCTGTCAGGGAAACGGAAGCTCTGGCCTTGGTTGTGAGTCCGTCTTGCTCTATGGAGCCCCAGTATGGACCAACTCCATGTCGATTAATAGTTACATCCGAGGATGACGTCAGCGTACAGGTTATCAGCATTGCGGGTAGCTTGTGCATTCCGCACGTGTCAAACGATGCAGTGTGCGTCATCGCGGGGATGCCTCTGTAGATATCTTGGCGCGGAAAGACGGAGGCGATATCACAAGAAGAGGAGCAGACTGCTCGACAACACTGCTCGAATGGCAGGATCGATGGGACATCCATTAAGGAAGATGGACTACCGATGATTCCTTCCATTGCACGTGGATCAAGCGTAAACACGGCGAAGTAAATTTCTTCTTGACACAGCTGTTGTCTGGACACGGATGCTTTCTGGCATATCTCCACAGGTTCAAGCTTGAGGATACCCCATTCTGTCCATTATGTGAACCTGCTGTCGAAGACGCCGAGCATGTGTTCTTCCAGTGCCCGCGATACCATCTGCAGCGACGGTGAGTATACTCGGGATCGACCCGCTGACACCGAAGCAATGGTTGGGTGCATGCTCGCCTCAGAAACCAACTGGGATGCGGTGAGCTCGTATGCGCAGACCATAATAGCTGAGCTCAGGAGAATAGAAAGGGAAAGAAGGAAGTCGATTGATCCTCGTTTGACCCTTCCTACGTTTTGACGAAGAGAAGTGGCTTGTGACTAAGCCACTCTAATCCACTCCCCGTGATGTAATGCCTAACGGCGGTTCCGCGGGGAGGATGGAGGAGAAGGGAGGTTGGTTTTAGTGGGTAAAAATCTCACACTATCATGTGGTACGGGCCGCATGGTGTCTTTTGAAGATTTCCACCTACCCTCGTAAAAAAAAAAAAAAAAAAAAAAAAAAAAAAAAAAACACCAGACAAGACACACACACAGACAACACACAACACACCAGACACACACAAAAGACACACACACAGACACACACACAGACACACACACACACACACAGACACACACACAGACACAGACACAGACACACACAGACACGACACACACAGACACGACACACAGACAACACAGACAACAGACACACACAGACAGACACACACAAGACAGAGCACACACAGACAGACACACAGACAGCCCACACAGACAGACACACACAGACAGACACAAACGATCCTAAACACGCCGATTTAAACTCCCTTCTGGATACAGTACAACATCTGATCATACCTACCCGACATCAACCCCAACCCCATATCTTTGGGATTATCTAGAAGGCTTCGGACGATGCGTATTTCTAGTAAACAGGCATTAAAACAGTTCTATTGAAACAATGAGATAATAATTCGTCAACGTGACATCCAATTTAGTCACTTCTATACCACGATGATTGGAAACAATAATAAAATTGATTATCCCACTAAATATTATAATTATCAGAAAAAATTACTTTAAATTAATATTTTATGAAAACTATTATTTGTACGAATACTTCTTGAGCTTTGATCCTCCATGATAATTTTATTAACAAATAACTAAGTTTATGCTCATTTATTTCTAATCTGGTATTTAGAAATACCTATTTGAGCAATTTTACGATGATACATAATTTTATATAAATATATTATTTTAGGAAAATGCATTTCTTTTTTTAATTTCTCGCCCTGGCGAATGTATTTCGAAAGAAGAGTAAGTTATGTAATCATGCGCCAGAAAACGACGAATTTTCGAAAAAGAAAGAAAACACTTTTTTCCGGAACCTGAAACCGAAAAAAAGGTTGAATTCTCTTGAAAAATATAGGAAAAATCTTGTGACATGTGGCTTAGTCAGAATCTGTTTTTTGAGCCCTTGATACCGAAAAATCTATTGATGGCAAAACGTCTGTATGTCCCTGCCCATACCTGTCCGTTGGCATGTCTGACTGCCTGTTCGTCGGTGTGTCTGACTGCCTGTCCGTCCGTGGTCAACGTGAGTGCCTAAACTGTCCAGCCAATTTTCTTCGAAGGTTAAAACACTTCGTATCCGACCTCAACTAATGAGCTTCAGACACCAGTTTGGGTCACAATATTAGCGGGAATTTTAAATACAGCCAGATATCACCTTGTTACAAAACATTGAAACAGATTTATGAAGCATTTATTTTAAACATTGAATTTTGTACACCTTCATCGTGTTATTTTCGGTTACCATTGACAATTGTCACTTTGTACCACTTTCAAAATGTTTCCCAACACTTCTCGCTCTCCACGCAACATGGCGGCCAGCGTCTGGTCTGGTTCTACAAACGAAGCTGCGGTCACGAGGTTCGTGACGCAAACTGGTGATGCGTAGAACCAGCTAAAATCGTGCACTGAAGGAACCCACCCATGTATTTCCACCATGGCCGCCCCCATAACTTCTAAATCGTTCCTGATATCGAAATGCAGTTTTTGCTCATCATGCGGAATCATGAGGCAAGTAATGTGCTGTAGAGATATTCTTCGAAATAGTTTTAGCTTTCGAGAAATTTAATCATTGATTTTTTACGTGGTACCATGTATTTTTCTCATTAGCAATCGAAGATCATAAATAGACTGCAATTATGTAACATGTGTTAATGTTTTCATTATATTTTGAGTATAAAATTATACTGAATGTTATTTTAAATTTTATGTACGAGATTTCCTGTAGCAATCCTTGCAATTGTCGCCTTTGGGATGCCTGCGCGGTCGTGTACATTTTTTTGAAACTTTTACTAGTTTTTGCGTAATACTACAGGCAATCTGAGCAAAAACGGCTCCAAATTTAAACTTTTGGTAGGGATAGTGCTAAATGTACTCTATGAGATGGCAAACACTATTTTGCTCTATTCATTTGCTTTTTCAAATATTACAAAAATGTAATTTTTTGACTAGCCTCTCACGACGTTAATATATTTATATTAGCAGCGATTAGTTTGCTTTACTGCATTTACGAGTACATGTGCTTTAAACGATGCCTTATAAAGTTTTCACGCTAACTCAAAACGTTTCTGTGAAAACGAGCTCAAAATTCCGCATTTTCAGAAAAGCTCCAACGCCATTTTCTCAGAAAGGGTTCCAAATTTATCTTCAAAACTATTATACGGATAGTGTTACTTGCACTGTGTAAGATGACATAACATTAACTTTGCTGTGTTCTTTTGTTTTTCAAAAATTACATAAAGTAAGTTTTTTCAATATCTCTCACGCTGTTAATATGCTTATTTCCAGCGTGTTGTATACATTATTGTAATTATGAGTGAATGTGCTTTAAATGTTTTTTTTCGAAAACAAAAGAATCCTGTAAAAAAGAGCTTCAAATTTCGCATTTCACAACAGCTTAAACGACTTTTTCTTAAAAGCGGTTCCACATTTATCAACGAAAATTTCCATAGGGCGAGGTTTTCAATACTTTAAAAGTAATATTTTGAATCTACCATTAGGAAACCGAAAAATTGAGAAAACTAAAGATGTATCATGGGCGGCAATAGATTGCAGCTGACAAGAGATGAGGCAAGACCGTAAAGCTAGCCCAACCAAGGAAATCAGAAGACTTTCCTACGAGAAATTCTGTGCCATTCTGCAACACCACTACTATGGACTTGTTTTAACGGTCTGAATAAAAAGATATTTAAACAATTTGCAGTCTAGAAATCCAGCGTTTTCATAATTTTGTACGAATAGTAACTGAATAACTCATTTTTCCATCGATTACCATCGTGTTCCTCTTTTTCTCTATAGTTTTTTACTAACTTTTGCAACAATCAATTTGGCAACAGTGCACGGAATTTTTCCATAAGAATAACATTGTCCATAAGAGCCCATTTTGCCTTCAAGACGTGAAAATGAGTATAGAGTAAAATAAGTATAGTACGAATATTTTAAGTTTACATTTGCCCCAATCAAATTAAATAAACGTTTTACGTCAACTAGTACTGACAACGTCAATAATTATTACCATTATGAAAACTGAATGAAGCACTATTTATTCAGAAATTGGTCTTAATAGCAGGCGTGGATTCAGGTAGAACGCTCCGATGTAATAAAATATATTTTCAATGATAAATAAGTAATACATTTTGGGCTCTAATCCATTATGTCCTTCGTCAAGGAATAATGCTTCCTGCCGTGACAACATGGAAACGATAATTTGAATAACTATATTTCCCACTGAATTCTAGAAGTCGTACACAGATAATGAAGTTACATTTATGTCCAGAAGCAAAACAAGGGGCCATCTCAACATTTGCTCAATGGATCAGGGAAACTGGACGAAAACCTGATTGAGATGGGGGTCATTGACCCAGAAGCTGCGATACAATACTTGTTTCATATTGTTTAGAATAATTATACAGTCCAAATGGTAAATAATACATTAAATATCACTGTTAAAATTAATGTTACTTTCCTTGTGATGTTCAGTATAGTCTCTAATTGTCTGTTTCTAGACAATTAGAGACTATACTGAACATCAGAATGCAGGAGAAACGATTTCATTTCTATCGAATTTAATGTTAAATGTCATCTGGCAAAGTGTTGTAAAATAATGCATATGTATGTGAATTTGGTAATGAGCTGTTGATACTGTCACCTGATGAACATGATTTCTACATCGAGTGTTATAGCAACAGACATCGGCATTTTCTGAAAATATATTCTCGCCCTTAAGCAGTTCATTTTTTACAAAAACCACTGATTCGTAAATCAACAGACAAAGTAATGGTAAAATTCCTAGATTAATGAAGAGAGGCTTACATGAATCACGTGGGTGGGATTTAGTTATTATTCGTACAATTCTTTTTTGTAATCTAAAAGTCTGGGAGCTATAAGATGTATTTCCCCACAATATTATACCATATTTCAGGCGGGAATGAACATTCGCGAAATATACACAATTTAAGGTTTGACTGAATTGAGAGACCTGAAAATTATGTTGTCTTCACATCAGTCAATGGTACACCGTTCATTTTCAATGGAGCACAGAATTGTTTATTTGAAATGGAAAACTGCATTAAAACGTTTTCTTTTCATTTACAATTAATTTGTTATTTCGGAACCAATTTGAAAATATGACATTGTACTATTTACGGTTTCTTTATTACAAAGAATGTTCTTATCATCCGCAAAGAGAACTGTTCTTCCGTTTCGAATCGTCGAGGGCATATCGTTTACCTGAAGTAAGAACAGAATAGGGCCTAAAACTGACCCTTGAGGAACTCCACGTGCAATTAGCAAAGAGTCTGAAAGGTGTGTACATAATGTTCCATCATTCCGGTAAGATATTTCCACTCTCTGAGGTCGTTGTTTAAGGTACGAACATAACCAATCTAGAGCAATACCACGGATTCCATATGAAGGTAATTTTGAAAGTAAAATGTCATGATCAACGACGTCAAAAGCTTTTGAGAGATCTAAAAATAATCCAATAGGTGCTTCGTTTTCGTCCAATGATGAGGCAACATCTTTAAGAAAAGAAAATATGGCTGTTTCCGTACATTATGATTTTCTATATCTATGTTGGTAATCTGAAAGCGCGTCGTGTTTACTGAGAAAGGTTTCCATTCGTACGTAAAAGAGTGTCTCTAATATTTTTGAAAAAACTGATAGAAGAGAAATGGGCCGATAATTTTGAATTTCATTTTTGTTGCCTTTTTTGAAGAGCGGCTTAATTTTAGCTGTTTTGAAAATATCTGGAAACGTTACGGTGCATAAAGATGAATTAAATATGTGAGTTAACGGGTGTATAATGGCAAACGCACATGTCTTTAACAAAGAATCCGGGAATTCATCTAAACCGGACGAATATTTATTTTCTAGTTTACCTATTATTTTGAGAATTTCATAAGAAGTTTCGGAAACGAACATTGTATCTAAAATTTCGGGGGAAATGTCTGTTATTGAATTTTGTGCCTGAAGACTTAGTGAGATCGGCAGCAATTCTCGAAAAGTATTGGTTAAAGAGACTATTGTCGGATCGTTCACATTCTACAAGGTTTCTAGTTGATTTGGTCGTATTTTTTATTATATTCCACATTGCTTTTGTTTTGTTATTTGAGTTCAAAATATCCTGGTCGTGTTTCATGATTCTAGCCTGTCTTATGACTTTTCTTAACAATGATTTGTATTTTTTAAAGCAGATTAGGAAATCTTGAGATCGTTATGACGTTTAGAAATGAAAGACAGAATTCACTTGTTTTACAAGATGTTCTAATCCCTTGTGTTATCCAAGAATTGCTTTTCCGTTAAATAATTAATTTTCTTTTTTGAAGAGGGAAGCAAGTGTTAAAATGAAATGAAAACTTAATTTTAGCTCGTCACGAAACATTCAAATAAAAATATTTTTGAAGTCATTAAAACGGGTAAAATCGCATTGCAACTTGAGCTGAGTTTAGCATGCGTGCTTCCACATCATTTGTAAATGTATGTGCATTAAGTATATACATTCCCCCACCAAAAAATTGTTTCTGGATCCGCCCCTGTTAATGGTATAATTTAAATTAAGTCATCACGACTGTATTGGCTAACAAACAAGTTTAGACTCCTTATAAAACGCGCAGATCAAATAACCTTTTCTGTCTGATGAGCTTCAGAAGCATTAATGAACAGCGTCAACTTTTCCGTGGTAAGTTATAATCACGAAGACTAAGTCTTCGTGATTAAAAATTAAATAATAAAAATCTAATAAATTAAAAATGCTACGTACCCATAATTCTTCCGTGAGGTTCTACAATCGCTGTATACACAGCCAAATTGGCGGGAGATCCAGAATAAGGCTGTACATTCACACCCCATTCATCAGGATTCAAATTGAATGCCTCCAGTGCTCTCTTCTGACACAGTAGTTCGATTTCATCAATATACTCATTACCACCGTAATACCTATAAAATATATCAACATTACAATTAGTTATCGTATCACCCGCTATACTGTTTCCATATACAGAACACGCACCTCTGACCGGGTAGGCCCTCCGAATATTTGTTGTGTAGGCAAGTACTCAAACACTGAAGAACAGATAGAGATGTAAAGTTTTCTGAAGCTATCATTTCCAAACCAGAGGTCTGGCGTTCCTTTTCATTCTGTATGATTGAGAATAACTCAGGATCGGATTCCCACAACGGATCATTAAGGCGTATTTCGGCCATGCTGAAAACTAGTTCTGAAACTCCGTGTTAGCTCTCAGAAATGTGTTTACTAACTGCAATCCGCGTAAGAACAGAAAGACCTTCGGCACACTATCGAAGGTTATGACGATAACCCTACTGACGTTAAGCTTCGCTCTATTACGAAATTCGAAAACAAATCACAAATTGAACAACCAAATACGTAAAAACTTCGCACAATGATGTGTTGCCAGTACTCCGATAATCACACTCCTGTGCACAATACTCCTAATTTACCATTCTACACAAGAAACTCTTACAAAACTTGCACAGATTAGCCGTCGACTCGTGCTTCGCCTATCCCACGCACAAACCACCTGCAGTAAATTAACACAGGACCATGTGATTTCAACCAATCACCATAGACCGCTCGACTCTTCAGTTGCTTGTCGCCAACTGCCTCGCCTACTTCCTTTCACTACGCTTCTGGAATAAACCGGTTGGTCACTTTTGAGAGCGAGATTGACATTATTGCCTATAATTTGGATAATTCTTTTTATCTAGATGATAACTTAATTCTTTACAAATAAATTACAGAAAAACCGCCGAGAATGTGGAAACCGTTTTGTTTTCACCATAATAGTTTGAAGTTTAATAATAAAGCTAGTATTTTCTCAAATTTTACCAGAAATTTGACTACTGAAAGGAATATAATTTAATGGCTGCTGTAATCCTCTCCCAGCAAACAGTTTTGCTAGTGTACAAAGCATTAACATTTAATGCAAATTATATTCTGGAATTTCTGGGGCTTATCACCTCTCATTGTGTCAATGCAAATCTTTTAGAATTTCTTGCAAGAAACCACATTTTCTCATAAAACCCTAATGCTAATTTTATTGTTGCAACATACAAAAGAATTACACATTACAACTCATTCAACCATAAAGTATTAAGGACGTAGAATAGGACCTTATGAATCACCTCCAAATACACTCAGAAATAAATTTATGGAAATTGAGGACAGTAAGCAACACATTGCCTGGGGCACTCAATACTCCTTTTATCGACTTTTAAAGATCATTTCAACATTACAGAATACAATATTAAAATTTTTAGAGAACAAGTGTCCTATTAGAAGTCTACAAACAGATATGAAGTGCACATAATCCACATAACCCAAATTTAGTACCTACGCCATTTACCACTCTGATATATATACATGATATACTCAGTTTTTCAACCTTATGCTTATGCACACTTGTAAGAAAAGCAGTATTGTACTGTTCATGCTCAGGAAGCATTGCTGAATATCTACAATATTAATTACATAATATCATTATTCTCATATATTTATTTATTATCATTATACCATACAAAGTAATATAACCAAAAACCTTATTTGGTTACAATGCTTCATTCTGATCCATTTAAGCCCTGTTTGGTGTTCTCATTTACCCTATCCAGTCAGCATTTGAAGTGTTGCAACACTTAGCCTAAATTACCTAGTTCATTAAAGAATTAGACCATTCCAAGAAATTGTTTATACACCATTATTACTTCAGGACATCCATTAGTGCTGTCATTGATTTAATCTGCATTTAAATGCAGTTACTGCCACATAATGCTTCCATCAATACAAATGTTAGTAATGAAAATTATCTCACTGATTGATCAACTCTTTCACACTATCAAACATACAGTAGATAATTTAAACATTCTTACATCTGCACAACGTAACTTTAAGGACCAATATGTTGGTCGCAACACAAATTTTTTGCAAGTCTTTTCATTAGTTTTGCAACAATATACAAGCATGCAAAATTTTCTGCCCCCAAAATTCCTCATTTTTTTTAAACAATGAGAAACTATAGGATTTAAAATATTTGTTATGAAAAACATATGAACCAAGTTATACAGGAAATATAACACAATAGCAGACAATATATAACATTTCAGACACAATGCATTGCTTCTTTAAGATATGAATTTTGGAGTTTGTAATAAATTATTCACAGCAAATGCATTGAGCAAAGAGTATCGTGCAAATCAGACCACAACATAGTTGGCTTTTTTTATTCTACTCATTTTGAAACATACTTGCAGTGGTATTTACTTAACATGACAATACAATCTACTTAAGTCTACAAAACAGTTTAATTATAATCATACAATAATATTCTTACTTGTGAAATTTAACAACCTTACATTATGTACAGATCAAGAATTCAGGCAATATGTACAAAGTGGATGTTTAAGTTGGTTTTTAAATAATACTGATGGATAGGGTAAATTTTTATAGGGTGTACGGCAAATTCTGTAATTAGGAAGGAAATTTCAGGTTAACTATAGTATAAATACATTTATTTTTTTCTCCTGCTCACAGGCTAAATTAAAAAATAATAAAAAATTCTCCCTCTCCCTTGATTCTATCACAACAATCTTGTACTCTTCATTCGTTCTTACAGGCAAAACAAATCAAACATTCTACATGTCAAGTGTGTAGCAATTACAAGTTGGAACCAATCCAATTAAAGAAAATCAACAATGCATGGTCTTTTTACGGTATGTGCTAACCTGATTTAAAGTACTTAGAGCAAACAAATTCAGATGCAGGAATAAGTTAACTTTCAGCTGAAATCACAGAGATGCAAAAAGTCAAATGACTTGCAGCAATATCTTAAGGGATGGGATTGTAAGAAAAATACAACTAAAGTTATACCTAAAAACAAAAACAAGAAAACGTATGTACTTCCATGTTCAGATAAAAGGTATGTTTCATTCCAATACGTTTCAATATGTCTTATCTGTAAAATAAACCTCCTGTAAAACAAGAGGAGCTCAAAGTGATTTATTGTTTTACACAAGAATACAAGTAAATTTTTATCTACTTCCTCTGTGGAGAACAAGAAATGTTAAGAAAGGAAGTGTTTAAAAATACACAACTATCACACTGCAGAAAACTGTAATTACTAATCAAGACCGACTATATAAACCATATATCAAGTTGAAACCAGATAATGGTCTCAATTTCAAAAAAATATATAAAAAAGATGCTGCAAGACAAAAAAGAACTTAAAAAAACACACTAGCCCATATACAGAAATATGAACCTCAAACATGATTTACAAGCGATCTGAGAATGTAAAGAAACACACAATAAAATGCTTCTTTAAGTAAATATTCCAACAGTAGTAAGAATTATCCTATTCCTTCAAACATCAGCTTAATACATAATTTTGTTAGATAATGCACTGCTTTAGTATATTTTTTTAATAGATACACATCCCATCCCTATTGCCAAGAGAATTCACATAGTAATTGCTCCATTCAAATTTGCATGATCTTTCTCATCAGCCATGAGCACAGTTGTCCCTTCTGCCTAACATGGCCTTCACACTCAACAAATTCCACATTCAAATACAAAAAGAAAAAGAAATAACACCACAAATGTCATACCAATATTTCTGCACAAAGTCATTATAATGTTCCTTCAGAATTTTTAACACTAGTACAACACCAGTAGCGTTTGAACATGACTACAACCATTTGCAGGACACAGGGAAGTCCGTCCATATCCAAGGGAAGCAGCTCACTTTCATAGGCAAGAGATGTATGTTTGAAAAAGGGGAAATAATAAAAATATGCATAGAGATCAACAAACCAAGCTAACATTCACATCCAGATGTTGCTTTCTTCTTGATCCTCTTATTTTGCACATTTTTTAATTCCTCATTATTACTTTGGTGATTAAAACAGTTCAAATGACAGAGCTTGTTTGGTTCATTCAGTCTTAGTGAGACATGAGCCTATTAAGATGACACATATCAATACATCTCATTGAGACTCCTGCTGCCATTAGTTCTAACATTCACTGCATCAATTGTGTTCTACGCAGTTGCAGCCTTACTTCAGTTGTAGATTTTAATGGCTTTCTCCAGGTAATTAAACCGAGATCTCTTGGGGGCCTTGTTGATGTGTTCTAATCCAAGCCAAGGCTTTGGACTTGCACTCACTGTAAAAAAGGAACAAACGTATATTATTAATTAGGACTCGGACTAACCAAATGCTAGACTTCCCTGTTATATGCTTTCTTTTTCCTACTGAACTCAATTTTTATTAATTAGCCAAAAGAAGAGAAGGAAATTCAGATATTCAATAGTTTTTGTATTAACACAGTTGCATCTCAGCTTTATGAAAATTATATTTCTGGGAAAACTGCCACTTGCGTAGTTGCACCTCATAAACCTTTTCAGAAAAGCTTTCTATTCCCATTTGTTGGGGTGAAATAAAATTTGCCTGCACCCATTTTTCTGGTAAGTGACATTATCGAAGTTAGGTTGTTTGAAAAACCAAATGACTCATCTCTTCAGTCTTTGGATAAATATTTTCAATCATAATTTGATAAGCATGCTTTCCACTATTTCAAGATTGTTTCTGACATTGAAAGAAAGAAAAAGAAAGAAAATGAAAAAGAAAGAAAGAAAGAAAATGAAAAAGAAAGAAAGAAAAAGAAAAAAGAAAGAAAAAAAAGAAAGAAAGAAAGAAAGAAAGAAAGAAAGAAAGAAAGAAAAAGAAAGAAAGAAAGTTTAAGGTAGTTTCCTTCACTGATGCACTTCCATTGTGCCACTAATTCATTCAAAATATATTATTTGGCATTGAAGTAAAATAAATCACTTGAAAATCAGACCAACTTTTTCTTAATTATCCTTCTTTCTAGCTGACAGATTTTATATAAACATGAAAATTAAAGCTAAAATTAAAACTCAAAATTACATAACATTACGTAAACAAAAAAACTAAAATTAAATTATGATATCCTGCACAACTGTTACAGGATCTAAATCTATGCTTAATTTAATTGTCTTATGCAAGAGTATCAACCATGCTTTAAGTGATGTATTAGTGTGGGATAGGCGCAGAAGTTAGGAGTGAAGTGATTGTAGTTATAAACTGGACTGATATGCCAAAGGCCCTGCTGCTACCACAATTTTGCATTGGAAATCTGTGTAATGAGATTTGTAGTTATGAGCTATAAAACTTCTTTACCATACCAAAAGCTAACATGACAGTAAGTTTTCTTTGACTAGAAGAATATTAAGATGTGACCGTTTTCAGAATGAGAGATTCTCTTTTTCCAATTCTCAGATGCTACAATGTTTATTAACAATGATTCAAATTTCTTCATAATAAGGAAATCTGTATCCAGAGATAAATAATATAAATCTCTTTAACCCATTTGATTCTCACATTCTTCAGAACATACATTTCTCTTGTCTTATTTATTGAGGTTAGGCACTTTTAACTGCTGAGGTCAGTGAGGCTCATAGACTCTCTACAACACTGGATAGGGTATAGGTAGAGATAGTAGATTATAGCAATTGCTAAAAATGCAAAATGTAAGCAAATGCTGAAAAAATAGTAATTGTATGTTTGATGATCGATGCAGAATATTTCTGATGGCTTTCAATCTGCGATAAAATGTGGAATCGATCACAAACTGCGAAATCAGGTACAAAGTAAGAAATAGTCATGAATCTGTGATATAATAGCTAAATTGCATTTTACGGTTTCCTTCATGTTTGCTCTTTAACTAGAGATGCCACACTGACAACAGCATATCAAAGTTTGAAAACATTTAATTTGATAGATGCCAACAGTGTAGAAGCGAAGGACTTTTCAGTCAATATGGTTTAATTGTTACTGACAGAAGAAATAAGTTAAAGGAAGCCAACATGAAATACACTCAGTTAATTTTTCACTGTGTTACGTATTGATAATAGTTATTTATATAAATTTATTTCATTTAAAAACTACATGGACTTTTGAAATAATGTGTTATTTTAATAGGCATTTACAAATTCCAAGACAATTCTTCTTCTCTCCTTTGAAGTTTATACAGAACGAAGACTGTAGTTCTATATAAGACATGAAACACTATGGATTTAAAATTAATCATTGTGAACAGGAGGATAGCAGGTCTGGTGCCTGTTCCTGTTAAAAGACAGTAAATCTGTTGATGATTACTCCAGATGTTCCTGAGCCATCCATCTTTTGTTGGGTCTTCCTATATTTCTTTGCCCTATGGGTTTATACTTTAAAACTGCTTTAGGAAATCTTTCTGCCTGTATTATTCACACATGTGAAAGCCATCTCCTCTGGTTCTCTTTAATGTCAGCCACTATATTTTTGGTTTTGAGTTTTTTTCTTATTTCAGTGTTTCTTTGTCGATGTCAATGTGTAATTCCTACCAGGTGCCGAAAAAAATCTCATTGTGTGGCTTATCTCTGACAGTCTCTTATGTTTTAGGGTCCATATTTCTGATCCATACATTAACATTGGCTTAGATGTTATGATGTGTATTCTTAGTTTTGTTTGTGCTATCATATCACTTCCAACATTTTTCTTCATTATTCCATTAACCCCATTACGTTTTTGAAGTTTCTTTCTTGATCTTCTGAATTTTGTCCAATGTTTCCTACATACATACATTTTGCTTTTTCCCTTTTTTCCTTTGTGTTTGAATTGTTTGGACCATTTGTCTGTTGTTTAAATTTATACCAGTTTTCACTTTTTGATCATATGGTTGGCATATATTAAATAGGCATGGTGATAGCCCACACTCCTGTCTCAGGCCCCTGGTTCTTCTTAAAGCCTCTGTATTGCTTCCATCATTCATTCTTACTTTAATCTAAGAGTCTGTATGCAGACTCTGGATTCCTTTTATCTTCATCTTTACCTCTTCATCTTCCAATATTTCCCACAATTCTACTATCACTAGGTAGAGGCACTGAGCCATGTGCAAGTTGAACAGTACCATGACACCTAAAATTGAGGTTTTGTGCCATTCTTTTTGCAGTTACAGCATGCTAATGTTCACCTGCAGCCAACATAAACAGAAATTAAGTAGCAAGAAAAAACTAGTAATTAACCGGCAATTTTTGTTTGGTGATGTCATTCGTGACTTAACTACTTATTCATTATTTTAATTCAAAAGTTGTAAACTATTGTGAGCCTACATTTATATTTTATGACAATGGTTTACAAATGCATGTACGGTGGATGGAAACCCACAAAAACAAAAACTACAAAAGTAAGAAAATAGTTTTAAAAGTTGTTAATTTATATTGCATAGTAAAACAAGTATAGTTGGTTTGAAGTACTAACCAATTATTATCAATACTCCTGCAAGACAAGAATGTTAGAGAATGGAAAGAAAACATGGAACATGTAGATCTTAAATGTTAACAAATTCGAGTAATGCCCAATGTACTTTGAGAAATATTGTTTAAAGCCAAATTAAAAGTAGACCATCAAACTTAACCGTGTGTTAAAATTTTTTGGAAATTGTAAGATTGAATCTGAATTTGGTGAAGAAAAACTAGAGATGCTACAGAATGGCACAGACTTGCTTGCAATCTTTAGCCTAGGCTAGTTTTTCGGTATTGGCCTACCCGCATCTTAGCTACTACCTATTAGTACCTAAAATAATCCCCCCCCCCATTTTCTCAATTTTTCAGTCCCATAATCACAGAATTGAAACGTGACTAAGAAAAGGTTAGTACAGTGAAACATCTCTTTGCAAATTTTTCAACAAAAATTTGAAGTTGTTCTTGAGAAAATGTTTGAAAGTTTCTGACAATTTGCAATTTTGATCACATTTTCACAGAAAACATTTGAGTTTTTGAGAAACTTCATACGTAATCATTTGAAGCACTTGTACTCACACCAATGCAACTACAGGTGCTACAGAATGGCATATACTTCCTCGTACCAAATTTTTATAATTTCCTTGGTGAGGTCTGGTTTTAAAGGTCATCTTCCATTCTCTCACCAGCTGCCATCTATCATCGCCCAAAGTACATTTTTTTTGACAATTTCACAACTTTTTGCTTTCCAAGTAGTACAACTGAATCATTACTTCAAGACTATTACAGAAGAGTAAAAACTCGTCATTGAAAAATTCGTAGTCATTTTTAAGAAAATGGTGATTAAGCATTACTTGAAACGCGAAATTTAAGCTCTATTCCACTGGAATCTCTTGAGTTTTCGAAAAACTTCATTTCAAGTCCTTTCAAGCACATCCACTTACAAATGTAATAATGCATACAAATCGATGGAAATGTCCATATTAATGGTGTGAGGAAGAATATTATATGTGTCATTTTTGAAAAAATAAAAGAATACATCAAAATGAACTGTATGTCATAATAAACAGTGCAATTAGAAATATCTCTTGGAAAAATTTGAAGAAAAAATTTGGAGCCATTTTGAGAAAATGGCATTTGTGCGTTTCTGAAAATGCTGAATTTTGTGCTAATTTTTAGATAACTTGAGTTTGAGAAACTTTATTTGACATTACTTAAAGCACGTACTCATAAATATTATAATGTGAGGAAATCTCCTTTAATGTAAATTTTGCAGACGTGAGAATTTCCAAAAAAATTTACCTAATTGAATGAACTATTTATGCACTACAAATTGCATTTGAAGGGAAAATCCATGTCTTCAATTTTTTAGTTGTAGGACGACGCTGGAAAAAATTCAAACTTTTGCATTTTTCAAAAATTCAGAGTTAACCGTGAAATTTCTGACTTATGCCACCTTTATACGTGTAATTTGCTCTTGTCTTACAATAAACTTAGAGAAAACATTTGGAACCGTTTTTGAGAAAATTTTGAAAATGTCCGGGGGATGTCATGTAAAGTACTCCAAAATTTTAAAGAATGTTTTTGAAATTTTCAAAGTTTCAACTAGAGCCAGATCGACATAAGATTCTTCAATTTGGAAAAGATTGTGTGGTTTAGAGGCCAGTAGTGTTCACAGATGGACGGACGGAAGTTTTGCTTCCAATTGGTTTTTCGGCATGAAGGACTCACAAAATGGGGATTCCAACTACACCACGTGTTAGAGGAATTTTTTCTCTTAATTTAGAAACTGGTTTTACGCACGTTTTCGCCTCCAGAGCCCGGCCACGATTTTTTTCCGCCGCAAATCCATTGTTTGTTCATGCCACATTACATAACGTTCTACATATATTACTCCTATACATATACGAGAAAGTAAACATGTATAAAAACACCGATATTGTAAATAGTGAATATGTGAGATATATAAAAAAACTTACATTAGTGTAATTTCTGAAAAATTAAGAGATTTCTGAGAATTTCTTAAAAATAGTATTTGTCTCCTGTTATTCAATGCATTCAGCACTATCCGTACAAAAATTTCAAGAAAAATTCATAGCCATTTTTGAGAAAATCTTATTTCTGAAATTGCTTTTATTTCATCTCAAAAACTACCCAATTTTGGAAAAATGTGCACTATCTGATTTTAATATCGAATTTGAAGAACATATTTTCATAAGAAAAATCTTTATCTTTAAAACTGTTGGTTTACAAAGTCACCAAAATTTTTTTTTTCTTTCGCAATTTTCAACTTATGGGGAGCCACAATGGGCAAAAATTATGAAAATACCATTTTTATTTTGACCAATTAATTTATGGTTTTGTGTTAAATAAGCCAAGTTTCATTTTAAAATGCCATCTCTAAGTAGATTTCTAGAATTGGACACACTGTTTGTGGTAACAGTTGAGGGTTGAATAGAGTCAAATATTGGTGTGTTTATGTTTGCCCAGCGTAAGGATCAGGAATGCATAGAACACTTTAGGAGCCTTTTTCCATGAGTTTAAAGTTTTCCTCCTTAGGGAACATTTTCTCACAAACTATTAATAGAAGGACGCTCAAATTTTAATAGAGCATGTAGCACACCAGTTTATATACTTTAATGAGGCGGATTTATAAAATGTTAAATACTTTATAGACAATATTCTTATAAATGTTAATATTTTAAACAAAAATTTATATTTAAAACACTAGAAGGACTTTTTAAAAACCACTTCCTTAAAATACATACAAATAATGATTTACACTCACATAAAATGTCATGTCAGTAAATTAAATAATTCTTTAGAAGATGCTCCTTACGTTAACATAGGCGAGGTAGGCCATTCCAGCTCCCCTTAGTTTTTAAAATGACAATTGTTGAAAGTAAAATTAATTTTGAATCAAAAGTGATTTCACCTGCTTACATAATCTGAATCTGTTTACTTAAAGAGTCCTTATTACATGAACTTTCTGGGTTCAAGTTAGAAGGTTTAAAAGACAAAAATTCTTGGCTGTTAAGAGAGCTGACCTCCCATAAGTAGGTATTGTTAATTTATAGAAACTTGTTAACTTATTTGCTCACATTACTATATATAACAAATACCTGAATGATTTAATAAAATGTAAGAGAAAATTGAAACAAGGAAAGAATTCACCATTCAAACATATTCCTGCCACTTGGTAGAAATATTTATAGAGAACAGAATTTTAAAAAAGTGAAATAGCAGTAGGTAGTGGAGAATAAAACCTAATACAAATATTGTTTCTTTTCCACAACAAATCTAACAACATTTTTTTTTACGAAACCACTGTTCCCTGCCTCCTGTCACTTCAGTTTGCACATGTACACCCCTTTCTGGATTTGTAGGAGAAATGTGAACGAAGCCAGGGGAAGTTGCCCAGGTTCCCAGGAGTGCTGGGCTTCTCAGATGGGCAAGTAGCTCATGCAGGTTCGCTTTTACATGCTTGAGGTAGAGGGAGTAATTTATAAGATATAGAAATAAGAACTATCTGCATTTTTGGTATCAGGGAACTACAATATAAATTTTTCTGCTGAAAAATCACAGTTTCAGCTGCTCTCCCTATGTATGTAGTATGTGACAAAAGAAAAAGGCAGAAGTGGCATTTTATTTTCCAAATATGGTTAAGAATTTGTCTTCCTAATTACTAAATTAAGCATTAGTAAGAGAGCTGAAAATAATCCAAAATATCCAAAACTTTGCTTATAATATTTATTATAATTATTAATTAAACTTTGCTTATTATAATTAATTTGTTCTTCTGTTGATGTTTTGAATTTTGTGGATTAGCTCCCTCTTACACAATGCTTCATTTATTGACTTACAAATTTTATTAATTTGTAATGCTACAATTTAACCATTAAATTTCCTTCTCAAGATGCATTTTTTCTATAATGAACAGTTTTTTTTAACATTATCCTCAAAGAAAAAATGAATAAATTTACAGCTGTACGTAATGTATTTTTTAAAAACTGTTTATGATTAATTTTATAAACGAATAACAATCCTTACTTATTAATCGCCTGCTATCATGTCCATTTGACTTCCATGCCACAATGTGGCACAAAACCTCAATTCTTACTGTCGTATGCACTAGCCAGTATACCACAAATCCCCTTCCCTCGCCTTAAATTAATGTATTCTCGGGTTTTTTAAATTTCTGCAAGAATTATAAAGGCTGGTATACATAGTACAGTTTTCATGCGGATTCTCATACAGTTTCTGGACAGAACCTTCAAGATCCCAAACTAAAAGTTTAAACGTTGAGGACTATATAATAGGACATGAAACTCTCGCTGTTTGAGAGTATGGACTAGAGGATGTGCCAGTGTTGTTTCCGTGTGGTGGCATCTATATTAAGGCGTAATTTCAAATGCTACTTCGATAATTCACTCTTCAACGTCCACCTAAGTAGAGAGCTTTGTGAAACTACTTCAATAATATAGAAGAAATCTATTCCTGGTCCTGAATGTAATCCACAAGTAGCCAGCCAGGCAAATGAAGCAGTGTGCAATATGTGAGAAAATAAGACCAAAAAACAAAAACTTGCGATACATGTTGCTCGTCAGTGTGCCTTGAATATCAGCCAAACATTTGTAAGGAGTGTCGACGAGTCTATTTTTACAATAATAATTTTATTGTTAAAAATGTGTATCAGAAAACGATAATACGAAAAAAAACAAGTTTTAAAAAATATTGGTAAAAATAGTTTTATTTATAATTATTGCATAACTGTCACAAGTTAATTTTAATTAGTTATGAAAAAAAATTTTTACTAAATAATTTTGAAAATTTAAAATGTTAAATTTTATAAAAAAAAAAAAGGGGGGAAAAGGCCAAGGTATAGAAAAAAACTCACCACACCAGATGAGAGTTAAGCCTACAAATCTTGCCTGTTTGTTACCCTTCCAATTGTATGGTTACAATGAAAATGTGTCGAGTTAGAAAAAAGAACATGCGTTTTAAACTAACAAATAATATTGGTATTGGGATATAAATCTTCCAAACTAAAAGGTGGATCTGAACAAGAATAAAGAACCAAGGTTCGAATGACATATTGCTGGATGTATAAATATAATATTAGAATCTCTTCCCTGATCTATAGTGAAGGGAATTGCAGTACATATTTAATAACTTTTAATGATGTTGTATCTGATCCAAGGTGCAAGTCATTTCATTATGTTGATATAAAAACATTTATGCCAATTGTACGAGACATAAAATATACGTATGTTGTGCGTTATAACTTGAAAAGTTAGTGGAGTTAAATAAAAATTGTATATCACAGATATGTAAATTTGTATGTCAAGAGTTGCTTCAATAGTAATGTGTCTGCAATATCAGATTAATCTTTTGGACCTGTATTGCACTGCTTTATGATTATGTAAGATACGATCATTCTGGCCACAGAGTGCAGTGCTGTCGAATATTGCCTGAACCATATTGTATATGGTGCCACACGAGTTTCCCTTCCTATTCTTTATTCCGCCATCATATAAAAGCCAAAAGTTGCGCATACACAGTCTATACTTGGGTTTTCATAACATAGCGCCTGAGGGTATTCAAGATGGTACATGGCACGGATTTTCACATCTTTCTCGGTTGTGCAATAGACTCACTCGATATGCAGCACTGCTTGATACGGTCGTGATCATGCAACATCTGGCAGCACACCGAGAAAGATGCAAAAAGCCATGCCAAATTCCATTGTGAAGGCTAGACACTCGTGTGCCACATTATGAAAACCCACATGTAGTGGCGCTTGAGTGCAAACAGTAAGCTTTCTGCGTGAAAAATTTCAAACGTGCTCAAAAGTTTTCATGCAGAAATCGTGTGGGCTGGTCTGCACTTTTTCTGTACCTCCAATCTGCAGAAATACTGTAGTGTGCACTGGCCTTAAAACACCTTCCATTTCACAATGCAATGACCCTTGGCATTCAACTCATAGAACCACAATTTCTCCTCTCCCTCATCACTCAATCAACCTCTAGAAGTCTAACCATTATCAAATGGAAAGTGTGTAAATTTCTAGGTCCATACTGGGTTTGAATGGATAAAAGGAGGTCAGAAAGTTATTTTGTGTGGAAACCTATTAACGAAGTTCATGAAGTGAAATGAATTGTCTCAAAACCTCAATTTTACATGATGAATGAAAGAAAGAAGAAAAGAAAGAGATGCCCACACATCCAAACATTCCTTTCCCCTCCTATTCAGGTTTCCCTTCTCACACTCTCATAGACACGAAGGACAATAATTACCTTGATTAGGATTGCATCGGAAATCCATTAAATTAATGTGATAGTCAGACTCATCTGTGATGAACTGTGCCCTGCCCATTACAACCAGAGCAAACTTAAACTGAAAAGGAAAAAGGAAAAAAAATTAAAATATTTACCTGATTTTCACAAGAAATATAAACAGCATACATTGCATTAGTTCACAGATACGTACCTTTTCAAATTCTTTTTCTTGAATTCCTAACTTTTTCATTAATCGTTCTTTAACTTTGCTAAATGGTTCTCCCTAGGTTGTAAAGAATAGGTAAAAATTAGAATAAACGTTAAACAAAATGTAATAAAGACTATTAACTGATACTCACACTTTTAACTTTTAAAACAAAAGGAATTCCGAAAAGTAGAAAAGATGTCCTTGTAGAAGTGTGCAACAGGAACAAGCATTTCATCTTCTGCTAAATTCAGCTCATCACGAGGTATTTCTTCTATCCTATGATAAGGAAACAATTACATTATTCACATTTCCAAACTTCTGACATCCCTGATTTGGAGCCACTAGCTGGGCCTGCAGGAAAATACCACACATACTACATACATAATTCATTAATTTGAAAGTGGAAATAGTTTCATATTGAAATCAGACTTCAAACAACCAGGCCCCAAACATATGTTACATCATATTGGGCTGGTACTCTATAGCACACTAATATTGCCTGGCAATTATGAACAAATAGAAAACAGACTAGCATGATTAAATTGCTCCAAATACAAAACAGTCAAGTTAATTTTACTGGATATTCAAGCTACAGAATGAAAATATCCTTCAGGGTAATTCAAAACTTTTCAGAGCTTAACCTCCAAAAATGTAATATAAGCCAGGACTCAGTTTGTAGATTGAGGCTAAAAAACATTCCTTAAAACCCCCTCCTGAAACCCAGTTTTGAAGGACTTAGGTCACACCATTCCCAAATAATGCACTGTAGAGTCATGTGTGTTGTGGATTGCATGAGAATCTGCCAATTTCATTACTTATTATTGCATTAATTCAATATAGCATCTACAAAATAATGCATTTTTTTACCTTAAGAACTTATCAAGAACACCTGGGGAAAAGGGGGTTTCTCAATCCTAGTGTAGCATATTGTGGAGGAGTTTTAGCGATCACATCCTTTATATTTACAAATATATGCATTTTACGTGTTAATATGTACAACACTAGTACAGGACCATTGCGAGTCACAGCGTTAGGTGATAGCTAGCATAGTGCACCACTATGGCTCCATCACAGACTCCTAGTGGCTTTCCATTGCAAGGGGAAAATCCCCCGACATCTTTTCTGTGGGAGACGGAACTTTGGGATAGACAGCTAGGCAGCATCTTTATGCTTCCATGGCAACAGTAGGCAGAGTCAAAAGAGTATTAGTTTAAACAGCCACTGCTGATCTGGCTTGCAGATGGATCATCATGAGTTCAATCGATTGATTGATTGGAGATTCCAGGCAGGTTAACGGGTAAGATCATTAGTCCCATAAGAGTAGTGCTTGTTTGTTTTTTTCCTCAGGTGGCAATCATCTTCCCCTGCTGGATGATGAGATACGACACCGACCTACCTGTCGACAAGCGGGATTTTCCCCAACCAAATCTGACAACAAACAGGCATGGGGGACCATCCTGTGGTGTTATCCACAATACAGGCATTGGGGCACCATCCCAGATGGGTCAAGCTCTAAGCTCCCAACTGGTCTCTTGGCACATGGGGTGTAGTGAAAGTAAGGGCAAGGATAGGAGAAGAAAGAGGAAGGACAGTCCACAGTGCACAGTGCACAGTCCGTGGTTGAATTTTTAGGGTACTGCTCCGGCAATCGCCTGGTATTGATTGGAGATACCATGGAAAACTACAGATCAGAGCAGTTGACCATTACAATTCTCCTCCAGAGAAATAAAATCCTACCACTGTTAGGACTGGAACCTAAGTCCTTCCAGTCAAGAGGCACTGCAATGACATCAGTTGAAGTTGGTCTGTGCCACCTCTCCCTGTCATGTGTTCCACTAGTTTTGGGGTATGCTCCACAGCACTTTGGGCAACACACTTAAGGGAATAGAACGCACAAAATGTTCAGTCACTAACACTTTTTCAAAGGCAAGGGTATTTCCTATGATGTCAAGAGGGAGTGGAGAAAGGGACAAAATATATTTGTTGAAGCAAACCCTTGCGGTTTTTATGGCAGTATTGTAGTTGGACTATGTACCATATTTACTCAAATATATGAGAAGGTTCTTTTCTAAATATCTTGTTGGAAACATACAGAGCTATCTTATATTCACAATTATGCCTAGGATTAGGGTTTATATTTTAAGTGCCTTTCTGTGTCATGAAACTCATAAATATAGACAAAATAAGAAGCTCCAAAAATGATAAAAATATTGCAAGTGTATATAATACATAATTACAACTGCAGACATTCCTGGCATTCACAATGAATTTGCCGGATGATTCAGACCAACATTTTTGATCCTGTAAAGAGAGAACTTCAAACAAATTTCATTACATGAAGTGAACCACAATGTGAAATTGAATAAAATCATTGTAGAGAATTTGTTTAATGATGCGCAGAATGACAAGGCTGCGTTTTGCAAGAGATGGAAATTTAAAAAATGTACATTGATAGGAGTATGAACTCTAAATCCAACCACAGAAAAAGATGATAAAAAATATTTTCATAGCAAAAACTTTGCAAACCTAGAAACTTATCACTATCTCGCACATTACTCATGACATGGAGGAACAGATATGTATGAATTACCAGTTCATAACTCACTCACAAGAACTTTAAACAATGTGAATTTCAAATATATTCTGTAAAGAATGTGAAAGAACTTAACTCTTCAACATGGAGTGACGTTCTCTGCAAGGGTGGGTTTCCGTCTGCATGAATGGAATAATGTGCCTGGTATGCTTGGTGCAGGCTCTGCCTTGCTCTACTATTTCTTAGTCAAATTAAGAAATGTCTTTTGATAAATATTCTCTATTGTAATTTGATAGGGGTGCATTCCTATATTTCAAGATTGTTTCTGAAGTTCAATAAGAAAACACAAATAAAGTTTAAGAAAGTTTCCTTCAATGATGCACTTCCATTGCGTCACTAATTTATTCAAAACTCAGCAATTCATTCAAAATATATTTGGCATTGAAGTAAAATAAATTAATTGAAAACCAGACATCAACTTTTTCTTAATTATCCTTCTTTCTAGCTGACAGATTATATATTAAACATGAAAATTAAAGTTAAAATTAAAACTCAAAATTACGTAAAAAAACAACAACAACAACAACACCCAAAATTAAATTAGGATATCCTGCACAAGTGTTACAGGGTTTAGAACTAGATCTATGCTTAAATTAACTGTCTTATGCAAGTATATCAACCATACTTTAAGTGATGTATTAGTGTGGGATCAGTACAGAAGTTAGGGAGGAGTGACTGCAGTTATAAACTGGATTGAAACACCAAAGGCACTGCTGCTACCACAATTTCACATTGGAAATCTGTGTAATGAGATTCATAGTTATGAGTTATAAAACTTCTTTACCATACCAAGTGCTAACAGGACAGTAAGTTTTCTCTCTAAGTCAAATTAAAAAATGTGTGAAATCTGGTTTCACAGTCTTCCAGCGAATGCATCAGGCTTTTCTTTCTTATGCATAATCATTATGACAATCTATTAATAGGAAGCACTATTATACAAATGAAAACATTCTGCTCAGTTTGAAAATGGTTTTCTGTAACGAGGAGGATCTTGCACTGTAACAGCACATCTCAATGAAGAACTATATATGATGTACTATTGATCATACAGTGAGTTGGGCAATTCTATCCTGTAATTCACGCTCTATGTGATTTTCATCAGCATGTAATTTTTATGAATTATAATTTTTAATTTATTTTATTTTTCATAATATTTCTGTAATAAATATTATGATTCTTGAAGTTTTCCCAAAAGTAAAAAACATTCTGAGAATTCAAGTAATGATTCGTGCACAGACCTACAATGTACAACAATATTGATACTAAAATAACACATTGTTGAACACCACAACGCTATACGTAACAATGATCTGTAACAATCTGAATCTGTAACAAAGTATACTGAATGATAAGTATCATACGTAGCCCAGAGGAAAATCGTCCTACAACAGCAACAAGAGATGCGGTCTAGCACTCCTGCATTGAAGGGTTATAGAATTAGAGACCGTGAATAAAGAGCAAGAAAAGTGGAAAATCTGGTGACACGGAAGGACACATTCTTATATGGCATCAAATGAAAGACAAAGAAAGCAATTGAATGCACAAAACCTTTAGTTGCATAAAAGTCAGGCCCTCACAGAATAAGAGGAGGACCAAAAACAAAGAATGATATATGTGAAGATGAAGAGTGTAGTGACAAAAACAATTATTACAATGATTTTAAGGAACAAGAAAAAATAATAGTGATAGAATAGAATGAAAATATTATCAACAAGACAATTTTCTAGTCAATTAGACAATTTGTTATTTTATTTTGACTGAATAGAAATAATTACAGTGAAACTCCATTTATACATTTCCCACTTATAAGTTTTTCATGTTTATACGTTTTTTTTTGGTAAGTTCCGGATAAATTCCTATAATTCCCATGCTAAATTATTTCAGTTATGCGTTTTACGTTTATACTTTTTTACACTTGTACGTTCATAATAAAAGTCCCTTTAAGACCATATAATGTTCAAGTGATCCCGGTGAGGCACAGGGCGACCTGCGCCGAGAGCCTGGATGTTTTATATTACTAAAGTCGGCACGCTCCCGAGCACTCCTGTGGAGCGACCTGTCACTCGGCCTCTGAGACGACTTCCCATTAATGTCTTGAAGGTGAACTGAAGGCAACTTAGCTGAGGGCCGAAGATCCACGAGCCCATGGGGAGGTAAAGCAAAGTCGGCTTCTGGGCTACCTCTGGCAGCGGAACTTCCAAAAATTTCAGTCAGGTGCATACGGGAGCTCTCTGACGATGTAAGGAGGTGACGGCTAGCTCCCAGGAAAGGTCCAAGGCGTCTCCAGAAGAGAGTAATGGCGTAGATGACCAACAACAGAGAAAGTTTGTGCATTGACTATCCAACTCTCCAAAGGCCCTTTTGCTCGCTGTAATAACATACGAGATCCATTCGGTAGCAGCGTGGTACAAGAGGCTAATGAAAGTGATTGCTTTTTTGTGCGGCGCGGTGGGTGTCGCCAGGCTGTGAGGTTGTGACAGTCGTGCGCTTCCTGTTGCCCACATAGAACTCTGTGCTTCGACCCGCAGAATCTCGAGCAAAATGAAACTTGAAACCTGCCGCGAACCACTGCCGCCAGTTGTAGCACATGCAGGACACAGCCTTCGTTTCCGCAGTGAAACTCAGTAGCACAAGGTCATCAGTAAGGTCCCCATTGCATGTCCATTCTAACGAAAAACAGTGGTAGGAAAAGGCAATCCCTTTCAACATCGGATAAAATTATATTTTTAAAAGTTGTTAGGGAGAATGGCAACAAAAAACAAGTACACACAGCTAAATAAGCGGTAAAACGATATTGCAAAAATATTGAGTTCTTATTTTGCTCATAATAATCAATTTCAGTTATGTGTTTTTCTCACTTATACATTTTCCCCTTCAGTCCCCTGAAAACCGTATACGTGAAGTTTTACATAGTCAATAATTTTAAAAATTCTCTGGAGGTTTCTTCAAACTTAGGTTGTCTTATTTTGACTCTTGTTCAGGTAAATATGGTATTTTTCTTTCTTTCAACATGTCAGAGTTTGTTAATGTAAAAACGGACCAAAGAAGCGAAGTGTTAATCGGGATGCTGCACTGAAGAGCCATGCCCATGATTTTGTGTGTTCAGCATGTGATATTTTGAGAAAGAGGAAAAATAAAAGGTGTGTGTTCCTTCTTCCCTCTACCTGAACTAATTCACAAAACTGCTGTCATATAAAAAATAACAAAAATGTGGTGGTTTCCATTGGAAAAGCAAAATATCATTTAGGTGAGGGTGAAGTAAAACAAGTGTTTCTTTCCCAGAAATAATTGATGCTTTTACACTGAATTACCTAGGAAATTAACAGGAAGTACTTTGAAAACATGAACAGTATATACCTCAGTTTTAAATATTATTTCATTCTACAGATCCTTTTCTCAGGCATGCATTAATGCAGAAAATTCTGAATGCATTTACAAAATTAATGGACCAACATTTTCTGCAAGATGATGTAATTATTATTGAAATAATCTGGGTAACCTGGATGCTGTAATTGGGTTAAATGGGAAAGAGGAAAGAATAACATGGAAGAGTAATGCTCTTCCATGTTATGTATAGGGTGTTAAGTGATTAATATTACTAGTCAATGACTGGTGAATGGTAATCAAATACATTTTATGCATCAAATAAAGTAATGCCAGGTAACATTGCTAGGGGTGAAACACTGCCACAACTTCGAAAAATTTAAGTAGCACGTTTTGTACCATAAATTTATTTGCTAGCTGTGCTCCCATTGTTAGCTACATCTCTTAGAAACATTATGTGCAATAGTTTGTTGCATTGGATTGCAGTTGTAACCTAAAATCACCATAAATATATGATATATTGTAACACAGCCAAATCTCATAATTGAAACTTTGGCAATCTCACCTCTACACTTATATCTTTTCTTTCTTACATTGTAACAATTGACATTTGTGAGTTTATATATTTTTCTTAAAGCATGTGACTTATAAACTGTAAACATTGATTAATGACATTGATGTCTAATAACATTTTTGTTGTTGCCATACTTGCACAGTCACTTAGAGATTAATTTACTTCAGCTTCTTCTTTGAGAGAATGCCACATAGGCAAATAAAAATCCAGTATCTAAGGTTATGTTGAAGTTAAAATGAACCAAGCAATGGAAAATGCAAATAGAGGAAAATTAAGTAGGAAAATGCTCCTGAACTGAATGGAATAAGCAGGTTCACTTTAAACATTGTAGATGAGTGTGTTATGCCAAAATACAATACATTAGCTGAGCTTCCCAGGCTAAATATAAAAAGAAAAAATCACTATTTCCTTATCGCATTTTATCACTATGTAATGTAGTTAATACACCTTATTTTAGACTAAGATCTCAAAGCAGTATTTATCCCTGTTTACAGTATTTAAATGGTCAAAACCAAAGACTAATAATCATAAAATTTGTTCTGATACATATTTGTGTGTTTTTGTTTCCTATCTCTCACACATTTACACATTGATACTGACTTGGAGATAAACAGAGGTGGCAGTGTTTGACCCCTGCAGGTTAACATTGCCACTTTGCTTACTTTTAAAAAAATAATAAAATCTTTCAAATTACGGAATTTGTGACTTCAATATTTTGAAGAAACATATTTTTGTGATGTGTTAAATTGTCAAAATAATTGTGAAGATTGATGCAACAAAGTGGAACTTTAAAAGAAACAATGTGGCAATGTTACTCCCCCCCTTTAATTTAACACTTCAGAATAATCAAGAAGAAAATCTCAAAAGTATAACAACACATTAAAATCTCTTCAATATCTCTGAAGTTTTCATTATTCTGATCTTCCTTCAGTGCTCTCAAACTCTGCAGTGACAGGATTTTGTTTATCTACAGGTGCTGCACATCAGGCAAACCTTAAGCTTTTCTACCTGCCTTTGCCCTATCTATCTGATAATTATACAGTACAACCTCACATTTAAATTCCCAGAATTTAGAGTTTACACCGATTTTCCCCTCTCTTTTCAATTTCCATATGTTCATAATGTTAAAATATTCTCAATTTTACAATTTCAAAATTAAATTTTTCCTGCCATTTATAGTTTTTGAAGCCATCTTGGAACTGTGAATGCTATTTTCTTCATATTTTTTATCTCTCTCCCTCTCCTAAGGATATCTTTAACATAGATAAAACTGTTCGACTGTCTTCTTCTGAACAAAGCTTTCTCTTTTAAAGGTGAGAATTGCCATGGAAGCAGAAACAGTAAACTTAGGCTTACTGTAATGATGGGAGTAAATACCGACGGTTCTAAAAAGCTTTGCACATTTGTTATAGGAAAGCCTAAAAAACCTTAATGCTTCTAGAGCATGAAAATGTTGTCCACAAAATGAGGCCAATAAAAAAAGCTTGAATGACTTGTAACCTATTTGAGAGGCAAATGATGCGAAGATGGGAATGCAGAACAGAAAAATTCTTTTACTTGGTGATTAGTGTCTGCTCATCCAAAGCAAATGAACTTCAGAAACATTGGAATTGAATTCTCACCACCAAACTGCACAAGCAAGATACAGCAAATTAATTTACACATAATCCATGCTTTCAAAACCTACCACAGAAAAAATGTACCGAGATTATTAGGTTTGAAGGTCTGAGAGAGTGAGGGAAGGACACAATGACATTTAAAATATCTATCAACAATGTACTGCATTACATTGCAAAGGGATGGAAAGATGTAATTCAATCCGCTACCTGCAAAAGCTTTCGAAAAGATGACATGAGGACGAGGCCAGTGAAGAAGAGAAAGAAAAAGAAGACTAATCTTATTTCTGCATGGGAGAAGTTGAAAACGGATTACTGAGTTAAATACTTCCTCCATTTTCATAATAAACTCTTGATTGTGCAAACAGTATCTATAAAAAGTACGATTGATACAGGTCAGGAAGAAAATGACAGTGAAAGACGCAATAGTGATTTTGATGATGACCATGATGGTGATAGTAGTGCACCTACTTTGGCAGAAGTAGTTTCTGCAATAAACACAATAAAAAAATATATTTCGCAACAGTTAGTGACTTTAAGGGTTTTTACAATGTAAGAATTTCAAAGAATTCACCAGAAAAGGCAAAATATCAATATTAGACATTTTCAAAAAATACTAGACTTCTTGTATTTTAAAGTGGAAAACAAAAGTAGTTCAAAAACTACTTACTGAATGTTAATACTAATCATAAAAGATGTTTATAAATTTTCAGTAATTTATTACATGTGCAAAAGGATTTTCCCTCTGTTTACCCTTTCCCGTGAGTTACACCATTTTTCTTGGTCCCTTGAAAAGTGTAAAAGAGGGGTTCTACTGTAATAGAGAAAGCTTTATTCCATGTTAATATTTTTTCTGTTAAAGTCATATGTAGTCAAACAAAGATAATCACGATAAGATCAATAAAAAATTATTTCATTTTGAGGACATCATGAGGCAAACACTGAAGTCTTGACTTAGTAAAACAACCTGATTATCCATGACTACTCTGCATAAGAATTCTTAATTAAGATTATCATTCCATTTCTTCCAGCAATTTATGGTACATATCTTTAGAGAAAAACCAAATCCAAATTCCTTTATTCACTTTAAGACAACAAAAACTGCACAAATTACACCTACCTATAAACTTTAGTTCCTGTTGAATTCAATGTTTCAAGCAATGCATCTTCTTTCGGTCCACAAATGATTTTATTACAATTAACTTCAAATATCCTAAAAACAATATATTCAAAACAAGATTTAATGAGATGAAAATGCTTGTTAAAAAATGCATATATTAAAAAAAAAGTTTGGTTCATTTCAAAGATATTTGATTTACCTAAGTTTACCAGATCCATTCTCAGACAATTCTACTTGTTTTCTTGCTTCTTCCAAAAGGTCAGCAACAGTTCCATTTTTATTAGGATATAAAATCAACTCTTTTTCTTCCTTTAACTTGGGACCTACCCATAGGCACTGAAAAATATTATGAAGGGTTATTTTAATTTCTTAACATAATCAAAATACAATATTTATTATAATTTTATGCATTACTAACTTTGAATTGCTTCTTGTTTTCTAATTCATTTATTCGAATATTAAGTTGCTGATAGAAGATTTTCTTAGGAGTCTTAGGCTTACAGTACACAAGTAATTCTTTCAGGGTTCCTTCAAACGTGCATCGCAGTGGATGCCCAGGACTGTCTTTATAACTGCAACAACAAATCAAAATGGTTTACGTAATGAAATAGGTTTTATAAATATACTTACATTGTTAGTAATTAAAAACGTAAAGTCTTTCTTATAATTAGTAATTTCAATCATTACAGAAACTGAGAGGGGAAAAGAAAGAGTGGAGGAGGAGAATGTTTGATTTCATGCGGGTCAACTGTTATGGTCATTAGTCTCATATGTGTAGTGCATGTTTTTCTCATGGGATGTGGCAGTAATCTTCCCCTGGATGATAAGATATGGGACTGACCTACCTGTTAGCTTGCAAGGTATTCCGCAACCAGGTATCTCCTACCAATGGGGCAATGCCCCATCAAGTAAAAGTTCTAAGCTCCCAACTGATATCCTGGCACATGTAGTAGTGTAATGCATGTAAGTGAAAGTGTACATAAGTAAGGGGTAGGATAGGACAAGTATGAGGAAGGAAAGATTGCACATGTTCCATGACCCATTTGTTGGGTACTGCTTGGGCAATTCTCCTCCACACAATAGCTGAATTTGACCTAGCTATGTAACTAGGGTCAAAAATCTTCCCACCAATGAGACTCGAACCCTTGCCCCCACAGTCAGAGGTACTGCAGCAACATCAATTGATGCCCTGAGCCACCTAAGCCAGTGGAGGAATGCAGAAGCATCTTAAAAAGTGAAAAATAAAAATAAAACACACTGGATATAATGCACCAAATTATCTGAAGCTTTTGAACGTAAATTCCAGAATTTTTAGGTGGATTATAAAGTTGTGATTGTTATTCTGTGGAGTGACCAATTCTATTGCCCCTAAATGAGTTCTTAGTACACATTTTCAATTAAGATATCTGAGACACTATTCAGTTGAAATAATTTCTAATTTTGAAATTGTGTGCACAATTTTAAACTTTGAAAATGAAATAATCATAACACTCATTAATTTTAAAATACATAGACAAGAAAACAACAGAAAATATTTCCAAAACATTAATTTTTTCTATTTCGACTTTTTTTTTTTTTTGCCTTTACCTTCAAGATATGTTTAAACTAGTCACTAATCAGTGCAGCCACATTATGAACTTACTAATAGAAAACCAAAAGAAACTGAAAAATTTTCATGAATATCTTCTTCTTTAGCAAAGTACATTTCAGGAAATCATTTTCTTACTGATAAAACAAGGACTGTTTTCAATAATATATTCATGTTACACACCATAGTTTAACTAGTAACCCACTAGTAAGTGTTTTCTCTGAAGATCTGCAATGATTCTTTCAAGAGACCATGAAGCAAATATACAGATGATCTGCTTGGGTTGTGCAGTAACCATCGAGAGGATCAACCAATGAGAGTACTAGCCAAAACTAAAAAATCCTGCTCTTAATATGTGCATCTCACTTGTTTGTAACGCACAAATGATGGATTCTAATACTTTGCCAAGGTGTTCATTAACTTATAAAGAGTATTCTATGTTAATACCAGATTTAAAAGACCAAGAGACGAGAGAAAGAGATAAAAAGAGAGAGCACAAGAGACAGAGCAAGAGAGAGAGAGACAGCAAGAGAGCGAGAGACAGAGCAAGAGAGAGCAAGAGAGAGAGCTAGAGACAGCGGACAAGAGACAGAGAGCGAGATAGCGAGAGACAGAGCGAGAAGCAAGAGACAGAGAGCGAGAGACAGAGCGAGATAGCAAGAGACAGAGAGCGAGATAGCGAGAGACGAGAGCGAGATAGCAGAGAGAGCAAGAGAGAGAGATACAGAGAGAGAGACAGCGAGCGAGCGAGCGAGCGAGCGAGCGCGCGACAAGGCGAGAGAGACAGCGAGCGAGAGCGCGACAAGGCGCGAGAGAGCGAGCGAGCGCGCGACAAGGACAGAGAGAGCGAGCGAGCGCGCGAAAGGCGAGAGAAGCGAGCGAGGAGCGCGACAAGGCGGCGCGACAAGGCGAGAGAGAGAGAGCGAGAGAGCGAGCGCGCGACAAGGCGAGAGAGAGAGAGCGGGAGAGCGAGCGGCGGAAGAGGGAGAGAGGAGGAGGCGAAGGACATGGGAGAGAGAGGAGGAGGAAAGGGAGAGAGAGAGGAGACGGAAAGGGAGAGAGAGAGAGGAGGGCGACAGGGAGAGAGAGAGAGAGCGAGGGGACGGAAGGGAGAGAGGGAGTGAAGGGATGGGGGAGTGAAGGGAGGGGGGAGTGAGAGGGAGAAGGGGGAGTGATGGGAGAGGGGGGAGTGATGGGAGAGGGGGAGTGAGGGAGAGGGGGAGTGAAGGAGAGAGGGGGAGGATGGGAGAGGGGGAGAGGAGAGGGGGGATGGAGAGGGGAGGGATGGGAGAGGTGGGGAGGAGAGGAAGGGGAGAGAGGAAGAGGGGGAGTAGGAGGGAGAGGGGGGAGTAGAGGGAGATGGGGAGGGAGAGGGAGGGAGGGGAGGGAGAGGGAGGAGGGAGGGAGGTGGGAGGAGAGGGAGGTGGGAAGGGAGGAGTGGGAAGGAGAGGGAGGTGGGAAGGAGAAGGAGGTGGGAAGGGAGGGGAGGTGGGAAGGGAGAGGGAGGTGGGAAGGGAGAGGGAGGTGGGAAGGGAGAGGGAGGGTGGGAAGGGAGAGGAGGTGGGGAGGAGAGGAGGTGGGGAGGGAGAGGGAGGTGGGGAGGGAGAGGGAGGTGGGGAGGGAGAAGGAGGGAAGGAGAGGAGGGGAGAGAGTAGTAGTGGGTGTGGTAGTAGTAGTGGTACTAAAACTAATAATAAGAATAGCCAGGGCGGATAGCTGAGATCGCTAAGGCAGTAGTGCCATGGCAATCTTAGATGGAAGGAGGAGTCCTGCCTCGGGCATGGGTGTGTTTGTGTGTACTGTCCATTCATCCTTCATTATCTTCAATCCATCTTACATCCTCCCCAGGACTAACAACCCTGGGGTTATAAAAAGCGGATTCAGCCTAATGCTGATCCCCCTTATTAGTTACATGCAAGACTTGGAACGTGATAAAATAATACTGAACCAGTGCAAGCGCATGTCCTGCAAGGTCCAAGATGGCCTATGCGCGAGCAAAAAAACGGGGGAAAAGGGAGAGTGGGAAAGATGGTGAAGGGGGAGAAGGAAGGTGAAAGGGGAGAGGAAGAGTGAAAGGGGAGAGGAAGAGTGAAAGGGGGAGAGGAAGAGTGAAAGGGGGAGAGGAAGAGTGAAAGGGGGAGAGGAAGAGTGAAAGGGGGAGAGGAAGAGTGAAAGAGGGAGAGGAAGAGTGAAAGAGGGAGAGGAAGAGTGAAAGAGGGAGAGGAAGAGTGAAAGAGGGAGAGGAAGAGTGAGAGCGGGAGAGAGTGATGGTGCGTCTTGTCATGATATGCTCTGTTTTACAGTAAGGTTAGCTTAGATTACATCTGCTGGTGTTAGCCGATCTTTACCTCCCTCACTGTTCTTGTCTCTCTCGCCTTGTCTCGCGGCTCCTGCCTGCTCTGCCTGCCTCTCTCTCTCCTCTGCCTCTCTCTCGCCTGCCTCGCTCTCTACTCGCCTTGTCTCGCCTCACCGCCTCTCGATTGTCTCACAGCGCCTCTGTCTCAGGCCGAGGAAGAGGGGAGAGAAGGGAAGGAGGAGAGGGGAGAGCGGAGGAGAGGGGAGAGAGGAGGAGAGGGGAGAGAGGAGGAGAGGGGAGAGAGGAGAGGGGGAAGAGAGGAGAGGGGACGAGAGGAGAGGGGACAGAGAGAGAGGGACGAGAGAGAGGGGACAGAGAGGAGAGGGGACAGAGAGGAGAGGGGAGAGAGGAGGGGAGAGAGAGGAGGGGGAGAGAGAGGAGAGGGGGAGAGGAGGAGAGGGGGACAGAGAGAGAGGGGACAGAGAGGAGGGGACAGAGAGGAGAGGGGACAGAGAGGAGAGGGGAGAGAGGAGAGGGGAGAGAGAGAGGGAGAGGGGAGGGCAGAGAGGAGAGGGGGAGCAGAGAGGAGAGGGGGGAGAGAGAGAGGGGGACAGAGAGGAGAGGGGAGAGAGAGGAGAGGGGAGAGAGAGGAGAGGGGGAGAGAGAGGAGAGGGGGACAGAGAGGAGAGGACGAGAGGAGAGGGGACAGAGAGGAGAGGGGAGAGAGGAGAGGGGAAGAGAGGAGAGGGGAAGAGAGGAGAGGGGAGAGAGGAGAGGGGGGAGGGAGGGGAGAGAGAGAGGAAGAGGAGAGCAGGAGAGGGAGAGAGGAGAGGGAGGAGAGAGGAGAGGAGAGCAGTGAAAGAGGAGACAGTGAAGGAGAGGAGGGAGAGGAGACATGAAAGAGGGAGACATGAAAAGGAGACAGAAGAGGAGACAGAAGAGGGACATGAAAGAGGGAGACAATGAAAGAGGGAGACAATGAAAGAGGGAGACAATGAAAGAGGGAGAGGGGAGAGAGTGAAAGAGGGAGAGGGGAGAGAGGAAAGAGGGAGAGGGGAGAGAGGAAAGAGGGAGAGGGGAGAGAGCGAAAGAGGGAGAGGGGAGAGAGCGAAAGAGGGAGAGGGGAGGGTGAAAGAGGGAGAGGGGAGGGTGAAAGAGGGAGAGGGGGTGGAAAGGGAGGGAGTGAAAGAGGGAGAGAAAGATTGAGTGAAAGGGTGAGGGAGGGTGAAAGAGGAAGTGTGAAAGGAAGAGGGGGAAAGAGTGAGAGGGAGAGAGAGTGAAAGGGAGACAGAGTGAAAGGGGGAGAGAGAGTGAATGGGGGAGTGAATGGAGAGAGACCTTCAAAATCTTTTAAGAATAACTGCATTGAAATATGTATTTAGAACACACAGTTGTTCTTATTTTACTTACTTTTGACATTTAAAAAATTGTAGAAGGTAAGGGTCAGTTCCTACTCTCTGAGCAACAGCCCTAGCCATTTGGTCGTATGTCATTCGTTGTGACAGATCAATTGTGAAACCAGGATCATTTGGAATCATTTTATCACAGAAAGTTACTTCAACATGATGAAATAAATCTCTGAAACAAAAATAACGCATTTTTGTGAAATAAATTAATGTGATTATTCAATGTGAAATAAATATATGCAAAAAAATTGGAACAATTCAGTCATGAAACAAAGAACATAGAGAGTGAAAAAATTGAAGAAAAATAAAATATGAATTTCCATTATGTTCATTTAGTGAAGTTGACAATGCTAAATGAACAGGATGGGGTCAAAAAATGAGAATGAATAAGAGGCTTGAAAGGAAACTACTTTCTATTCCATACATACTTGAAATAATCTCGGCATGTAGGCAAATCATACATTACATCCCTTTCATCTTTTTGAAACACAATTATGTCACCATCCATAAGTTCCTCAAGGACTTTTTCAAGCGGTTCATTGTAATTCTCAATTCTCTCAACCATATTTGGTTTAATTTCTTCATATAAGACAAGTTCCGTATCAGGAGGAAAGCCAGCACGTTCATTTAATAAAGGAATCAGTTCCTCTGGAACACATGAGCCATTAGAAAACAGTGACACCCTTTTTGATTTAATTTCCCTAATTATGTTGAATAAAATGATACTCACGGACTTTTGCAGCAACTGGCATGTAATGATGACCACAGTAATGAATTCTTTTTGTTTTGGGATCATACAGTTTAAAGAACAATAAAACATCTGAGTCTTTGTCAAAAGAAGGGAGAGCTTGAAGTCCTGAGTCTGGAGGAACCACTTCAACAAACACATTCCATGGATTCTGATTTTCTGCCACATCTATCACTGTCTTGTGAAGATCAGCTTCTATGTCGATTAAAGTAGGACGACATGTCTGGTTGGATCGATAACTGAATGGCCAAGGACGTATCTGTTCTATTGGATATTTCTAAAATTCAAAAAAAAAACACACACACATTAATATTCATTTTGTTATCTGGTGCACATGTACAATTTAAGAAAACTAACCAGACTATCTGCAAGCATTTCCAAAAGCTCTTGCAATGTGGTCTGCTTCCGTACACGGAATATTCTATACAGTGCCCTGTCAGGATCGTAAAGATCATTCCCTTGATGACCATCAAAACTGTCCTCTAAAAGCACTTGAACAGACATGTAGAGGTGAGCCTCATTGCGTTCTTTACGTCTAATTTGCTCCATCCGTTTTTCTTCTTGCAGCCTTTCTACTAACTGAATGCAAAATAATTTATAAGTTGTAATCTTCAGAAATATATAACTCACATTACTAGTATCATCCAAAAGATTTCAAAAATACATGAAAGAATACATCTTGAAGAACCACAATAATATATGTAACAAAATCACCTCTTGTGGAATATCTTCCTCAGTCACTTCTTGTAAAACATTCTTGATTTCACTATCACGTATATACACTAACATATATGCATTAGTGCAATGTTTGACAGTCATGTTCATATCATCGTCATGTCCACCATAATTATGATCAATGGCTTCTTGTTTTGTACATCGAGATACAACATCATCATCAAATTTACACCACTAAAATTAATTTTAAAAAAATTATTTCAATTATTATATCCTAACTAGAACTTCCACACTATGAATTTGCACTCTAAACTTCATACAAAATGAATTCTGTTGTATTTGGATAGGCTAAATGAACAATGTCAGATATTTGAGAACTACACTGACCCATTAACACCCAGTGTCATCATCTCAGGAGGTATACGAAGGGCATTGAAAAAGTTCCCAAAATCATCTTGCTGTCACCGAACAAGCTATAAGACAGAGTTCACATTCTTGTGGCAAAGGGACTGTGCATATTCACATGTGGGCAAAATCAGTCTGAACATGTTTCAGAACGCAATGGGGGACAACACTGCTCTGTTACTTGGAGGTGAGTGGTGGTTTGTTGGCATAATGTCGCAGTAGCATGCAAACAAAAGTTCTTGTGCAAACTAGGAAAATCGGCTTCTAAGACACTCAACTTCATTATAGTGGCCTGGACAGTCCGTAACTAAAAATTTCAATGTGCAAATTTTGCAGAGGTTGCCTGATGCAGTTGGAAGGACGTGACTAGCCAAGTGACAAGGGAGTGGTATATGCATCACAATAGCATGCCAAGCCACACATCGCTTGTGTGCATAAATTCTCCTATGAGAACATTCTTGTCTTTCCTCAACCCTCATACTTCTCGGATCTCGCTCCCAGAGACTACTGGTTGTTCCGTTCTCTGAAAATTGGCCTCAAAAGGAGACATTTGCATCTGCAGAGAACATGAAATCTAATGCGATGGTTCAGTTCCAACAGGTGCCAAAAGAAACCTCCTACTGCTGATTCCAACAATGGCAGGAACGAAGCAAGTGTATGGGTGTGTAAGGGTCCTACTTCGAAGGGGATTAGATTACCATTGCCGTAGGTTATAACATTACCATGCTGCACTACCATTCTGGGAACTTTCTTAATACCCCTCATATTTCTGGACACCTTATATTTGTTTTCCCTTACACAAATTTGAAGTTTTACATTTTCAATAGTCACATATATTCTAAATGAAACGTATAAGTAAGGTTTGAAATTTCTGAAAGCTAGATGTTCACTTTGCTGATATTGCCAAAGTAACGTATGTTCCAGCCTAGGGCACGACTTGTGTACGATGGTTTGAATCTTCTAAAACCTTGCTTAGCAACTAGTAGAGCAGCTAGTGGAGGAAGTTGGAGGAAGAGACCGGTGTAAAGCAAATAGTGGTTGGTTGGCATCGAAGTTGGCAGGAGATAAGTAGCCAAGATCTAGTTTTCTACTTTTTAAAGAAAAATCTCACTCATAATTAATGGTTTGGTGCTTAGGAAAGCTCTAGCATTAGAATTCAGCAACATAATTTGGCAATAAAAGTTGCAAACATCCAACTAGACAGCTAATCAGCCCTGCGTGCACAAGCATGATGACATAGAGCGTGCACCAAAATTAATTTGAGTGTAAATGGATTAAACAGTAAAATGTCTTCTAAAACATACATTGGACAAATATTCAAAAAGCGAATTTTCTTTTTATAAAAGAATAGCAATTTGAATAATGTTCTGACTTATATTTATTACTTTTCCAAATCAGTATTAACATTCCCATGGGTCATTGCATTATAAGGGGACCAGAATAAAATAAATTGGACATCTTACTATCTCAGAAAAAAAAATAATCATATTTTGCATATTCTCCTATATTTTGGTTACTCAAAAACATTTAATGTTTTTTTTATTGTACATGGTTCACAAAGGTCAGTTATTTTTGTTTATGTATATTGTTGCATTTGTAAACATTTATGATTTTGGAAATAACTCAGTGCTAGGTTGTAGCTTTTTAAACTTAAATACATTGGATTTAGAAAACTGGCCTACAAATCAATGTCATATTTACCTATCTAATTTTTTTTTATTAGCAAAGATAATAAATCAATTGCAAATGAACAAATTTCTGTTTTGAGACTATATAAATAAACCATCACTGAAATAGTTTTTATATAATTTGACAAGAGGTAAAGCTAGCTATCTTCTTTGGTTGGATCAAATTATACTACTTACTAATACCCTTTAAAATCGATATTATGTTTAAAATAAAGAGACAAAATTTTGCAAAACGGTAGGAACTAAATGGTCATGTAAATGTCTTCTAAAGATACATTGTCATAATTTAGAATTACCAGAAACTATTGTTTAAATATTTTTCCTGTAAATTAACTCTGATTTGTATAGTAGAGTTGATCAAAAACAATTTATCAAATTTTATTGTACTTTCATACTCACTTTTCCATCACCTTTTGGATTTATAAAAACAACATAGTGCCCCCCATGATTATCACCACTGTGAACTAACACAGCATGCAGAGTATAATCTGCTCTTGTAGGTTCTGGATTTTGAAGATATGTTTCCAGGCTTATCTTCTCATAGAATTCAAACCTACAAAATACAAACAAAATGCTCAATTCATTGACTTATATTTCACTCATTAACACAGAAAAATACTTTCAAAAACAATGAATGCTCATTTACTATTTATAGGCAAACAATAAAATGATCTCAGAATATTTATAAAAATATTGAATGTGCCTTATTTTACATGGCGAGACTCAGGCCATGAGGCCTGCTCTTCCGCCTGACCACGCAAATTCCGCTACGCTCCTTTCACCAACCATGGGAGAAAGAAGGTATTACTTGGGCGACGAAATAGGCGATTTGAATTTTGCTCAGAGGCTTCATTTAGCTTGAGGATCTTTTACATGCAGTAAATCTACTAACATGGGACAGCCGGCTTTACTTCCCCTAAGGAAGGCGTACAAAGGATTTTTTCGCCCTTAAAATCCACGGCTTCGATCGGGTTCGAACCCGCGAACTTGGGTATGACAGTCCGATACGCTAACCGTTACACCATCGCCACTGCAAAATATCTTTTTAACAGATAACCACAAACTCTCCACACAAATATTGTAGGTAGAATTAGGACCTAAGAGAAAGAGAATATGGAGGAAAGAAACCCTACACATTTAATAATAGAACAGTTAAATTGTATAATCAAATCAGAAAAATAATTTAAAGTTGACAAACAATACTTAAAAGTTTAAACAAACTAGTAGTGCTATAGAATGGCGCAGACTTTCTCGGATTAGCTTTCTAGATTTTTGGTCTGGGCTAGCTATTCGTGCTTGCCTCATACTCTTGCCAGTGGCAAGAGTATTGTCACTCAAAATACATTTCTTCCCCCTCAATTTTTCGGTTTCCTAATAGAAGAACCAAAATATTACTTTCAGAATATTAAAGAAGAGTAAAATCTCATCATAAATGGCAATTTTTATAGAAACATTGAAAGGTGTTTATAAGAAAATTGTTTTTCGCATTAATGAAAATGCAAAATTTGAAGCTCATTTTCACAGACAACTACTGAGTTTTCGATAAACTTCATTAGAAATAATTTGAAGCACTTCCTTTCACAAGTGCAATAATGTATACAAACTGCTGGATATGTGCATATTAAAGGCATGTGAGGCATTTAAAAAAAATTACATTTGTGTTTTTTATTAAAAAACAAAATACAGCAAAATTAATTTTGGATCTTAAGCAGGTAATTAACGCTATCCATGTGAAAAGTTTGAAGAAAAAAATTTGGAGCTGTTTTTGATCTCTATTTGTACACCTGACCTTCAGAGAAAAGTTACTGTTTACTGAAAATTTGTGAAAGCTATCTCCATCTCTCTTTTCCCATCACACTTAAGTGACCCCAATATTTCTGACAATCCATAAAATTTTCTACTAAATGCATTTTAATTAGATTCAATACAGCAATTAGGCTTTGAGTAACTGTAGGTCAAAATTGTTACTGAAGTCTGCCAGAAGCATGTAACATTGCATCTGGCAGATTGCACCTGCAGTATAGAACGATTTTCCTAAGGATGAGCCAAAGTGACAGCTAGTGCTGGCAACATAACTGAATGTTCTGTGGTTGTTGTGCCCTCAAGCCCATTAGACTCCCTTCCTGCATTCGTTCGTTTGCAGTTGGCTAACTTGTAAGTGGCTTCGATGCTTCCTTTTGTGATGTCCTCATCCAACAAAAATATAGTGCGCCGCGAAAAATAATTGAAATTAGGAAGTGCAGTGTTATGTGCTCTTCTGTAAAAATTCTCTTTTTTCCATAAACATTACATTAAATTTACTTTTTGTGTGATAAATATTATGTTTATTTTAAAACTGAGACGAATGCGAGATGTGTACAGATGCACATGTCTCTGGCTTAAAATCATTTTTCTTTCTATTTACATTCGTGGCAATTTTCTTTTACTGATTATGAGAGCATGTTAAGAGATTTTCCACATACGTAATTAAAATTAAGTATTTCCCGGACTCGCGTATGTGCATATACCTCAGCGAAACTCTTAGACTTCTGCATAGGGATGTTTTCACAGGAGCCATTAGCACTTTACGAAGGGGCGTGGCTGAACAGCTGTCGCAGCGGAGGGATACTTCTCTGAATTATATGTGATGTTCACTTGTTTGTGACTTGTCACTTTGGCTCATCCTTAGGAAAATCCTTCTATAACAATGACAGCAAACATGGTGAGGCAGAGTGGTGATAGACTGAATTTATTCCTTTCTTTCTAATATTAAGATTGAGATGAATAAATAGCTGGCAATGCGGGTTACTTCACCTGCTGCTTTAAAAATACATCACAAATCATCATAACTTCAAGAAATTGTATAATTGTAAATGGACAATTTGTCTGTTGTATAATTAAATAACATAAATAAAAATTGAAACTTCATTACCTGTAATTTTTGATACTTGTGAAACAAAAAATATTATGCAAAATGAATGTCAGAAAATATCTGCAAATACATTTTCAAATCTTATAATAAACACCGTATTTTCTCAAATATTCACGTTAGTAGTTAATTATATCTCAATCTTAGAGACATGTAGTACAAATATGAGTACTAGAAAAGACTATGTAGCATATTCAAAACTTAGTATTATATTTGTTAAGATCTATGTTTTAAGTGGAACTAATTTAACCTTCTTTAAAATATTGTTTTGTTAATTAAAAAAATAGAATAAACACCGTATTTTCTCAAATATTCACGTATTCTGTTATACAATTAAACACACTAGAATTTACATTTTCCAGGTCTGTGTTGATTTTCACTTTGGACAAATTTCTGCATTGTACATGTTATACATTCTTTTCATTGAAAATTGAACAAATTTTACTACATAACCAAATATGAGAACTCAACATGCAATGTTTCCTGGTACAGGCATGGCAGCCTGCCAATTTTAATATGCGGATGGTTAACTGTTTACATTTCCATCTCCAGTGGAGCACAAGTAAACGTTCATCACATTATCGATCCATCTATCCATAGGCGACTCCACACATTCAGCATTCGCTGAGCAGCAAGCTACTGCTTGCCCAATCCTGAACAGCCGATTTTTGGTGAATGTTCGCTTCCTTTGATGTGTCCAAAAGACTGACACACAGTGGGTAGGGTGAGCACCGAACATTTGTTACTCTGCAAATAGCAAGCAACTCGTCCACATTACTCAGGATTCGGTGAGTGGTTGCTAGCTGTTCACCGAATGTGTGGAGTCGCCTTATGATCATCATCACAAATTGTTAGCTAAACATTGAAGTAGTATGATAAGTTCCTAAATTGGATCAGGATGTACCCATATCAAAAAAGATTGAAAACGGCTAAGAAACTTGTGACAGATCCACCATCAAACAACATCACATTCGTTTTTGTACAGATAAACTCAAAAATCCAACAAAGCCATAATCCTATGAACAAATACATTGTATGATGGAAGCTCACCAATATTTATTATAAATCATATTGATTTCACATGCAAGTAAAATAATTTGAATGCCCAACCTCAAATTTTAACTGCTAGATCACAATAACATCTCCACACCAAAATTAATCACACTCGATGCATTCATTATAGTTTCATATTTCATCTGCCGTAGTAGTAAATAATAATAATTAATATCTGTGAAATTTAGACAATTTTTGTATCACTGGATAGGCTAACAAAATAGTTACATCATATTGCAATCAATTGCTTAAAAATCATCATAAAACATCACTTCCTTCTTCAGAATGTTACTCAATTTGACAACTTTTTACCATCACCTGCTTTGTTTTCAAACACAAAATACAATGGTAATTGGCAAACTATTAATGAACAAATAACAACTGTGTGGTAATGATGTGGAAAGTGCATGAAGTGATCCGATGTTTTATAAAACCACTATGCTGCTAGTTTCCTTATATGCCCTCTGAACAAGGCCCTTTAGGTATACCTTTTATATCGCATGGTATATCATATTTGTTTCTGAAGCATTATTACTTTTGAGATTACACCAAATTATGCATGCATAAAAAAGTCATTCATGGTAAGCACCCAAATCACATGACTTAATGGATTATGTAATCAAATGATTTTTTCTATCTTTTTCCCACCCCATTACATACAAGAAAAGCTGGCACAAAATTGTAATCTTTGAAAGTACTTATAATATTTGAGAATCTAAAGATTGAAAATAACAATTCTAAAAAGAAAAACATTTTACAAAATACAAATAAATAACTTGGTTTAAAAAAAAATACATTACTTTTCTCAGTGTTTCAAATAAATCTAAACAAATGTGGGCTTCACTCACCTGTCATTAAATTTAACAGAACAGTCAGTGATAGGATCATACTGAAACCTCATTAAATGAAGATGAAGAACTGGCGGAAAAGAGGCAAATATTACTCCTTTTTCAGCATCTTGAAGACCATGTTCACCCGCATCATATTTATTGTCACCATCTAACATCTCTGTAGTGATGTAGTCATGAAAAGACTCATCAACTGCAAATAACCCAATTGAATATGAAATCTTATGCAAGATAAAAATACACACACATAACCAATGGGTGAACAAAACTTACTATTTTTCTTTCCTTTGATATTAAGCTGAATATCATAAAATGTTTCAACTCTTGTAGATGTGTAATCAATATTTTTACATTTGATGAATGACTAAACAACAGAAATGAAATTTATGTAAACCCACTCCATGTCACTTAGAAAGTCACACTATAATTCACTTACCACCATTTTTCCCTCAAAAAGTTTGGGAACAGTTCCTTCTACACATGTTCCTTTCATTTTACTCTCCAATTTGTCTAGTAACTGCACAAAGAACACATTTGAAAATTTATTTTGAATATCATTTTTTCATAAATAAAAACTACATTTAAAATCAACCCATACCACTCTGAGAAATTCTTGAACATCATGCTGCATAAACGAGTCCAATGTTTCCCAACCAAATGATTTAGTCAATTTCTTTGTTCCTACTGGTTTATCACTAAACTGAAGTTCGTGGAAAACTCTTTGAAGAGCCAAGGCCACACTTTTGCTTGAATCATCACTTTCAGTCGGCATTTTGTACACAGCCTTAAGAAATAGAAAAATATTACAGACTAGTGTCAAAATAAGCAGCAGCAGTTACAAAACTTCCATAAATAAACAATTAAGGTAGAGTTAAAAAAGAAGTATTTTCAGCCTATTACATAATAAAATACAACTGCATTAATTTTAATGCCTAGAGAAAATGGTTACTCAATTTATTTGTTCAATACCTTCCTTAACTGATTGGTGAAGTAAAGGGTCTGAAGTAATGAATTCATGTAGCATGTTGCCCCTTGGTTTTTTAATCCAACATAGCCAGTATGTTTCTTTGAATCCCAACTCACACCATGTGGTGCATCGGCTACTACATGTACCTGCACAAAAAGTCTTTGTTACAACCAATTCAGTCAAAAATCAAAAGAAATAAGTAGAGAGTGATACTACCTCCAAAGTGATGGAATCATCTTTCACATATTGCTTATCAGATTCTAAAACATCTTGCCATGACATGAAATGACTAAATCCCCAATCATTTTCTTTACTGTAAAACAGATGTTGTATCTTCCGACTAAATGGTTCTGTATCTTCTTTGGAACTTAAAAGTCGAAGTTCTGCAGTTGCATAACAACTCCACGATGATGATTCAGACTCTCCATTACACTAAAGAAATCAAACAAATTGCAAAAAAATTAAATTATTTTGCAGGACTTTCAAAAACAATCTAAACAAAATGTCAGATAAAACAAAGTGATTCTTACTACATCCTTAAAAATAATTTCTGAGTCTTAAATCATTCTTATAGTGTGATTCAGAACTTTTATCACATTAAATGTTTATTATTAACCTTCAAATCAAAATAAAAAAATCTATTGTATCAAAGAAAAGCAATTGCATTGTTTGAATGAGAAAGCATATTTGAGATCCTGGCACACTGCCATGCAACACAATTCCCTATGACCTTGTCACAATCAAATGAACAAAATCTCGCTGATTTGGGAAAACAATATTTTTTAAATTCAATATAAATTACTTTATTTTATTAACATACTTTCCTTGAGAAAATACACAAGGGATCTATTTTCAGATAATTACATGTTAAATATTAAAATGAACCCCTCTTCAAAAAAAATACAAAACAAAGCAGACATACTCTTTCATTCCAATTAATATATAAAACATACACAAAACAGTCAATTCCAAGAAACACATATAGAGACACGTAAAAATACCAGTCATTCCTTTCAATACATATACCTGCAGAAAGAATCCTAAACTCCTCTGAGTTTGACGGTCTGCAGTCTGACTGGTACGAGGCATAACCATTATTTTCCATGGTAGATTGCGAACATAACATGATGGGGAAAGTTGCGATTCTTTCAACTTACTGAAATTTTGCACAGTGTATCTAAATGTTGCTTCTGATCGTGCTTCATCTGCAATATTAAGTATGAAATATTTTACAACACTGTATACTATGCTACTTCTCTCAGCACATCAATTGACAGGAGCTCTGAAATACCTTCTTCCATTTCAGCATCTTGAGATATATTTTGTTCTTGAGCTTCACCATTTATTTGACGATTTTCCCCACCACCATCCCCTCCACCGGCATCATTAGGTGTTTCCACAGTTTCAACTGAAACATGACAAATAACCTAAGTGTCATTTCATGCACCATATGCATAACTAAGGCAATATTAATGATGTGACATTAATTGTCAGACGTTTAAATCTTGCTAAAATCTTCAAGCACACTGCACTGCTGTAATCATCGCCTAGGACTAACAACTGTTCTTCCAATCTGAAACTTATAGCGCCAAGAAATGATAAGAAAAACGCCGCCGTACTTCGTTCAAATTAACATTTGTTGACAACTTACCCTCTTGAGTGTCCATTTCTTCTACTTCATTGTTCTGGTTTTCTTTATCATTCACGTGATTCATATTTTCAATAGCTGTAATCTGAATTTTCGATTTCTTAAGACTGAGTGTGACCGCACGATCTTTCCCTGAATTGTAGGAGTTTTTACCGGACACGGTCACTTTAACGTGTTTACTCGCGATGCGCCCAATGTCTGCGGATTTCTTCACCCCCTGTTACCAGGGGAAACAGTCGAACCATATATATTATAAGTAATTTTTATATTCACAGGTCGTTAAATATACAAAATCTCAAAAGATGCACAGACCACAATCCACCTATTTAACAGGAAAATAAACAAAATGGTGGACAGCAGTTGTACAGAAATGGCGAGACTCGTACCGTAAGTATTGCACGGCCATCTCGATGCCTCGCTTTTATCAAATACATATGAGCATCTTAGAAAAGTGCGCTAGATGGCGCTAAATTTGAAGCTGGCATTCTATGGCGTTGCATCCATTGACGAGTTGTCAGATGTCATCGAACTCGTAATATATAGGAATACATATACTTTCCTTGCTCATTGACTGGAGTTCATACTGGTGTCTGAAGAAACACTTAAGTGAGGACCAAGAGATTTGTAAGAAATTGTAAATTATTAATGAAAAGAACAGTTTTTTTAATTAAAGATATTCCGTTTTTTGTATATAACTGTAACATTCGTAGAAGAAGTTCTGCAGCAAATAATGTTTTTGTAGAATGAATTCAGCAATAAATAAAATCTGTGTGTTAGTAAATATTATACATGTATCATAATTGATGCATTAGTTTATCATTTATTTATTTTCATTTAGCATTTGCAAAGTTGAAATTAATCATTTACACTGAATTTGTGAAAATTTGAAAGGATTTAACACTCATTAGACAATATTAAACATACAAAGGTATAATGCTCATTCTAAGATTCAAAATTTTAGTCTATTGTTGGTGATTAATTTTGTTTTGTTTTTGTTTCTTAACTTATTACCTCTTCCTTTCATTTAATTGATATTTGAATAAAACACTAAATTGAATTAATTTCCCTCATATGATTCACATAATTTGAATCATTACTGAGAAAGACTATAAATCTAAAATATGAAATGCATAACTTCATATTCTTACTTAAAAGGCTTTATTTTCAAATCTACTATCATGTACTAATGATTCTTTCAGACAATAGTTTGCTTATCACAGTATTAAAACATTTTTACTTAAAATTTAATAAAAGTGTAAGCATTGACAAAATATTAATTTTGGAATGAGTGGAAGGACTGGTTTTTATACTTTCAGAAATAAAGGTGCCAATAAGTACATCTTTGCCCAAACTTGGAGAGCTGAAAATATAAAAAATATATTATTTATGTGGCTTTCAATTTTTATCAGTGTTTAAATTGTGTGCAACCATTTGTCATCCTTTCAAAACATCACAATCTCAATGCTCTGAAAAATGAGAGAAAATATTTCATCAAAGTTGAAATCTTGTATTGCCTTACGTAATGCAAAAGGTTGCATTGAAAGTTAATTTTGTTGTAGTAATAAATTAATTAAGTGTTATATATAAGGCATGTATATCACTATAAAGAAGCCTCATAGTTATTAGCAAGATCATCTCTAAGGAACACCAACACATGCATTAATATTATTATTTATACCCAAAATGTACCATCATTAATTCAAGATTATAATTAACTAATCATTAAACTTGGTAACTGTTTCATTAATGGCTCATTATTTTTTTGATTCTAAAATTATTTATTTACAACAATGTGACAATGTTTGATTCAGGCACTCATGAATGACATTAGAAACTTCATAATAACACTAGTGCTCTAATGAATTAACAACATGAATTGTGAAAAGAATTCATTATAAAACTTTTTCAAAGACAAAAAGAAAGGTGTTATTGGAAACAAATGAGTAACATTATTATCTTAACAACTTAGACATTCATGTAAAATAATCATAAAAATATGAATTAAAATAAAATGACTTTTGAATAGTCGTAGATGAAAGTTTCAATGATACATATTTCATACAACATTGTAATGGAACTTACATCACTTTTGCACTGCTTATACCTCATAGTGCCCCTCCTTTCACGATGATTTCATTATGATGCCCAAATCAAACTCGTTTCATTAGTAACTAACACTGCATCAAAACAATTTTGTGTCTGGGTTCAACAACTTTTATTTATCACATTTATTTATAAAGTATTTGCATTACTGCAATTCATACACACATGGAATCTTCAAAATAGTATAAGAATAGTATGGAAGGCAAATAGAATTCATACTGCACTAAGTGAGTGCAGAAAAGTGTACATGGATATATATCACAGAGTAACTTATGATTTTAATATTATTTGCATTTTGACAAATTTTTTGATGAAAACATATGTAACAGTTTCAATCACTATCAAAATGTTTCATTTTCAATTTTCATATAGATTTTTCTTCTGTGCATATTTTCCTAGTAATTAAAACATTAAGGACAAAGGGAAGCGAAAATGTCCACATTTTGATTCAATATATTTGCTATTGTGGGAAACGGTCTACATCTACTACATTAGCATGGGAAAGTACTGTCATTTATATTATCGAGATTGTTATATCTTAAAATTATAAATTTTAATTTTAAAGTGAATTACAGTCACATATGTAAAAATTACAATTCTTTAACCAGTTTCACATAATTTGGTTTAATTAATCAAATCCATAGATATCTTCAATTTTAATTTTTAAAGGTCAACTATTGGTGGTTTTTTAATATTTACAAAAAAGATATGCAGCATTAACAAAAATTCATACCAGATATTTTCAGAATAGTACTTCAATAAAATTCTAACTTTGTTTCCACAATTCTATGTTCTATTAATGGACTTTTGATAGTGAGGTTTTGTTATTCATTATTAAAATAGAAGAACAGTGTTTTGTGATAAACGTTTACCCAATTCTTTCAAACAAACATTTTGTTTTCAGCAGAATTTTCAACAAATACTTGTCATTGATGAACCTTGAAAATTCTAATTTTACAGAAGTGCAGCATCAACATAATTACACAAACATCAAAATGTTACATTATTGAATGAACCAATGTATCATGAATTAATAAAATTATAAACATTTTGTTATATCTTAAAAAATCTGAAAACAATGCAGAAGAAGCAGTGGCTTCGCAATTTCAAAATGGTCTATTCAACACTATTCTGTGTAGCAGTTCATTTCTAGATTCACACATTTTACCACTTAATTACTTCACTTCCATTAAGAACCATCCCATCACTTCAAATTATGACTCATCATGGCTTTAGAATGTTAACAGATAAAAAAATCCACTTTTGCTCTAACAAACTTAATATAGGAAAGATTATCATTTTTATACATGTTTTATGCAAAGTTACCAAATGTAAGTGCATTTATGTGTGAGTTTGTATAGAAATATATTGGTTTCTGAACAAAGTCCCAGATTTAATGGAATTTAATGAGCTCCAATTACTTCAACCTGGGAAATCACTAAAAAAGAAAACTAAAGCTGTCACAAATTACAAAAGCTATTACAAATAATAAAACAATCACAGGTAATAGTAATAAATACTAGATAAATATACAGTTAAAATGGTCTCTGTAATGAAAAGGTATCTCAAGTTCGCATAAAATTTTTAAAGACAGAATGCAATTTTCTGACAGTTAAAAATTCTTTTGTAGATTAAGTTTTCTTTTGCACAAAAAGAAACTCATCAAAATTGTGTTTATTTGTTAGCAACTTAAGGTTTTGGGACACTATTTTGCAACATGGCAAAATAGTGATTTTTAATCATCTTTAGTACAAACATTAATTCTGAGAAACGGTCAATAATTAAAAAAAAGGTTTTATCCCTAGTAACATATTTCTAAATGCTTCAAATTACTTATGGCTTTGTCAGTGATTTGAAAGAGTATAGAAAAATTGTGCAAAAGAAAGAAGTCAATATTAGACACAAAATTAATAAAGGTAGAATAATTACATCTACGTTAAATGGTATTTTGTGGGACAAAACTATTTCAAATTAAAATAAAATTTTAATGCACAAAACAATTGTACAAAGTTATTTAGTGATGAATGGAGCAGAAACTAGATGATTAAATCAAAATGTAAGAAATAAATTACTGGCCATGGAGATGAATTTTTTAAGGAGAGCTGCTCCATGAACTCTTAAAGGACAAAATAAGAAACATAAAAAAATTAGAAAAAATGAACACGTATAACATTTTAGAATTCATTATATTCAAGCATTTAACCTGTTTTGGACATGTTAAAAGAATGTATGATGGTAAGCAACCAAAAAAGTTTTTGAATGGTAACCAAATGGTAGAAGAAAGAGAGGAAGACCAAAACATATCTTGGAAGGAAGAAATCATACAAATATCAAAGGAAAAAAATTGCAAGAGTAAGAAGTAGAGATAGATGGAAAAATATTATTAAAAAGTTCCTTAAATAGACGTCAGCGTTATGGGTAGATTTATAAGTTGTTGATGTAGTTTGAAAAAAGGGGTGCACGAAAATGTGTTTTGTACATAAGAACCTGAGAATAAATAAAATAACTCATTTGTCAGCTCTCTGATTTTACTGTGATAAAGTACAAATTAACAAAATTTTCTTAACAAATAACAATTGAGCACAAAATATGCTCTTCTGAATTTTTTAATAATGTCTAGTTATAAAACCATCTTGTCTCAAAATTTTCCCTGACTTCTAATGATTCAACTTATTTCCTGATTTCTTCCAGTTTCCCAGAATGTGATCACTCTGTAATATCTGCTGCTTTTCAGGGTAAAATCAGCACACAGAGGAACTAAACTTTTATAATTGGTATTTTAATAACAAAAATTAAATTTCAAATCTATACTCGCATTAAATCATTCATATAATTTGAAAATAAAATTCTGGTGCAACACCAACATACTACAATATAATCTTCACATTCCCCCACTAGGATGCCATTTATAATAATACAAATATTGAAATGAAAAGAGATTGATGAAAACTACTGTCCTCTGTTCAAGAACTTTCCGATTTTATATTTCAAAGTACTCATCCATATTAAAATCAACAATTAAAAAATTATTAAATAATTTATAATTTTTAAAATTGATAATATGATTTTCTTTTCACCATAAATATGGTAACAAACATTCTTGAAATATATTAGAAAATAATTTAATTAAGTAAATTTCCATTTTGGGAAAAGCAAATATAAACACTCTGCAAAGAAGCACCCAAGAGATACTAAGAGTATGTGGAAAAACATCCAATAGAAAGTTGGTCTTTGTCAGAATATTTTGGATTACAATTAAAATTAAAAATTTTGAAAAAGATAAAATTGCTTCTAATCATTTTTAAACAAATCTCCAGTAATGTACAATTAACAATTTTTTTAAAGTTGGAGAGGGATTATCCCTTTTTTTTATTTATAGAAATAATGCCTCTTTCAAAATACTTCAAACATAATTTATATTTTTATGCCCTAAGGATATAAAATTTTATGAATCATAGTAGTATAAACACAATGTGAACTTAGTTTTAAATTTCTTTTGTTTCAAGCATCAAAATATGTTTCAATTAAACAGCAAGGAGCCATTCAAAGAATATTGCCCTCCACAACTGTGACAAAGTTGAATAAGGGGCAGGGAGAGTATTGAAATATTTGAAAAATAGATGTTCTCACAATATTTTTGTGTACTTTATTGTATTATTAGGATATTATAAATGAATATGCAATTAAAAAAGTGTATTATTTTTATTTGAAAAATTATGTTTTTATTTCATCACACATCCACATCTGAGAGCATCTGCTCTTGTGGTAATTTGGCAACTTTGTATTTTTGCTGCCAGTTAAGACAGCTGTGGTTGGTACATTAGAACACCAGAGGTGAGCATCAGGTCATAAGCTACAGCAACTTTCCTGCTTCTGTATTTTTCTCATTCAAGACTCATGTTGGTCATGTATGTGGCTTACAGGCTGGAATCCTTTCAAGCAGGGGCGGATCCATTTATGTACTGTAGATATGATACACATACCGAGCAGTAATTAAAATGATACAAGAAATGTTTAGAAATACTTCCATTAAGATCAATATATCTAGCAATATTTCTGCTAGCATAAACCAAGGAGTACGCCAAGAGTGCCCACTTTCTCCAAATTCATTTAATATATACATAGACGTTGTCGTCGAAGAATGGCAAGGCCAACTGTCAAATAACTTTATATTAAATCACACTGTTTTGAATACTATAATATTCGCTGATGACCAGGTCATTATCTCTTCCTCTGAATACGATTTACAACTCGCTCCATTCAAATGTCAAAACATAATAAAGAATTACAATTTAGAGATATCCGTCTCGAAATCAAAGGTGATGGCTTTCCAAGGAAAGCATCCTCTTTGTTCAAAAATTGTTCTAGCAGGCAAAACTATTGAACAAGTTCACACATTCAATTATCTGGGCTGTTATGTTTCCTTCTTAAATGATATCGATCAAGGACAAAAGTTATACAAATTTCAACATATTTGTGAAACCATTAAAAGGATTTTTAAAAACAAAGTAAGAAGAGACACAATGTTAAGACTTTATAAATTCATGGCAGTTCCAGTCTTGATGTATGGTAGTGAGAACCGGGCATGGAATAGAGCAGAGAAACGGAGAATTGAATCTTCAGAAATGCGCTTCTTGAGAAGTGTAGCTGGATATTCTCTGGCAGACCATGTTCCAAGTGTGAAGATAAGGTCCACCCTAAAAATTTTCAACCTAAATGGCAAAATCAATGACTACAAATGCCAATGGGCGGATCATATCAATATAATGGAAACATCAAGATTAACGCAAATAGTATATAACTACAAACCTCGGATATCAGGATGTAGGACGCCCAAGAAGAAAATGACACGATGACCTCCGAGTTGGAACAGGCCTTCAGTGGCTTACCATGAAGTAGAAGAAGAAGAAGAAATGATACTATACTATATTATTGTTTAAATAATTACATAATTCAAACATAAATAAATATTTAAATCAAATTTGCCCAATAAAGGAAGGTAAAACAAAAACTTTAGGCCTTTTGAGGGCTCCCCTCCCCCCCGGATCCGCCAGTGCTTTCAAGGTAGGGTGAGGTGGGCATGCCCATCAGCAGCATAAAACTGTTACAGTGTACTGGAGGGAAGTCACAACTGATTTATTAGCCATGTAATAATTATTTAATGAAAGAAGGGAGATGGAATTAGAAACATAACTTGTAAAACAGCACCATGGACGATTATTGGCAATGTGGTTGATGGAGGGAGAGGAAGGCTCATAGGCTAGAGCCCCATGAGCCCTCCCCCTCTCTCTGTGAAGCCAATGGTATAATCTCAAAACAACAAAAATATTCTACTAACTTTCTTAACTAACTAAAGTCACTCAATGTTGCAATTATTAATGTAATAAATTTTAAATGTAAATCAATAAATAAAAATACTTTTTACATTCAGCATAAATGAAAATTTCCTTATTGAAAAGCATGTAGTCAGCTGGACACTACATCATCACCACCACCATCCCCGAGCAAAATCCTAGGTGCGCCTCTGTAAATGTGTATTATTTTTATTTGAAATGTTGAACATTTGAAAACCAATTTTTAATTAAGTTATTTTTATTACCTCAGAAAGAGTGAGGGAGATGAAATAGATTATTCATCTGGGAGGGAACTGGATGATACAAGATGTTGCAAAGGGAGGATTGGAAAAACTTAATTTTGCAGAAGCACTTTTTGAATGGCCTATGAAACATTACATCACCATAAATATCAAATGAATCCATATTCCATAAATACAATAAATAATTTTAAAAGAAACATATCGATATTACATATTATACGTGAAAAATGTCCGACCATTTTCATAGAGAAAACTTATGTTTGGTTTACTTGTAGAGAACATTCAATATATCATTGAGAAATGCTTTTATTTTTACAAGAAAGTAAAAAATAAAATGTTTTGAATTTATGAGAAAGAATTGGATGAAAGTTTATGGAAGAAAGTTTTGAATTTATGAGAAATAAAAGAATATGAGACTCTTTTAACTCTTTAGTGTTCTTTGTTGCAGTAAGTGTAGATAAATATATAAACTCGTTACAGAGGTTTTTACTGTACTACACTTCTAGAGTGAATTAACACTTTCGATCCTAAGGATGAATCCAATACCTCATCTTCATATTACTTCTATATCCTTTGGATGTATGTCATAGGTTCTTCTGCATTTATCTTCTTTGTCAGGCTATAAACATCTCTCAAATGATTGTAGGCTTTGAACACACTTCTTAAAGTCACTGAGAAAGTCACAGGACAATTGTCAAAGTGTGCTATAATTGTTGCAGGTATTTGCAATTTTTTCCTGGAAGTAGATAATCGTACCTGCGGACATTGTCAATTACATTCAGACACTTTCTTTGTAAGTATTGTTCGTGTTGTCAGTGACAAATATAGATGTTTAGAAGTCATACACATGTCAAATTCACAGCAACTCTCAACATAGAAATTCAAAATATTTTGAATTATGTATTGGAACTGAATTTTTGTGATGAGAATGACAATTTTCTTTCTGGACTGTCGTTGAGCAATGAAAATGAAGAAAGTTTAAACAATGAAAATGATGGCAAAGAGAGGTAATGGTGTGAATGATTTTATTGGTGAGTCTTCTCAAGTTCAAGAGTTTTTATTTTCATTAGAATGGTGTGAAATTGATGAACAATCTGAATTACAGTTTTGAGAAAACCAGTGAAATAAATTTTCCGAAGATTCAATGAACTAGACTTTTTTATATTTTCCACAGTTATTTCTAAAATAAGCCGAAAAAATAGATTCAAATGAAACTATTTCTGAACTTCACAAATAATTATATGCAATTTGTTGGATGAAGTCACTTGTTTTCCCTTTAAATATTAAAAAAAAACACTTTTCTTAATTTCTTTTTCACCCTTATCTTATAATCAAATAACAATAAAATATATAAACATAAAGATGAATGATAATACAACAAGAGGTTATTAGTTTCAAACTAATATAATTTGTACCATAGTTACTTTTAACAATGTTTTGGTTAGCTCCAGGACACAGGAGTTAACCACTCAGCATAACCTTCAGGATCAAATGTGTTAAAGAGATTTCAGTTGTATTTTACTTTTGAACTTTAAACAGAAAAATTTAACGCAATTCATTATTGCATTCGTATATATTACGATAGTGTCACCTTATCAACATTATTTTCAGGATTATTATTTTCTCTGAAGGTAAAATCTTAATTGTTGATGTTTTTTTTTTTTTATTATAGTAACCACAAGCGGACTGTAAGTTTAATGCATGACAAATTTTATTTTGCATTAGTTTTCTATTCTTTACAGTTGTAACTGAAAAGAGATGCACTTCAAAATTATATAATTTCTTTGAGCTACTTTTTTTATATATAACTTAATAAGGCTTTACAAAATTACATGTGTAGATAATACATAACTCTGACTTGAGTAAAAGATGTAGTGAATATTTATTCCAATACTACATGTAAACTTAAATCTCTTTTATTAAGAATTATTGGTTACAAAGCATTATTATAATAAACAAACCAAAGCCAGTTTTAGGAAAAGTAAGCCAAAATAAACATCAATGCTTTTTATGCCAAAACATGCCTTGGGTCAATATTGTGGTGCTCTGATGCAAATAATGCTAAAGAGAAACTTAAATAAAAATCATATTAAAAGAGAAATAGCTTCATTACTAAGGAAATACCAGGCTATTCCCTTAATTAAAATTAAGGCTTTAAAAATGAAGACAGCAATACAATGTTTTTCAATTTATATCAACAATTCATGTTGAAATCCTCATGAAATGCGAAAGATTAAGAATGAATTGCATGTTCTATAAAAGTTCTTTCGAAAACTCGTAATAACACAAAAAAAGAAGAAAAAAAGGAGAGAGAAAGAGAAGAAGAAAAAGAGAGAGAAAAAAGAAAGAAGGAAAGAAAGAAAGATAGATTTCAAAGATGAAAATTTCTTGCATTCATTTTCAAATAGCAATATTTATCATTATATTCCTATAATTAATGTTTAATCTCTTATTTAAATCTTCCAAACTTCTTATTTTATTCTTTTGAAGGCATATTGTAAACAGTTCATAGACTTATAATTGGCATAAATGTCAATATATTTCCAAAAGTTTAGAAAGAGTAAGTCACTATGGGTAAAAAAATTAATAGCAAAAATACTCTACAGAATTAAAACATCTTAATTCTACAGGTTTCGTGACTAGATATTCTAAGTCTATACAATATTCCATTCTAGAATCTGAACTTTCCATTCACATGGCTTAGACAGATTCTCCAATACTGTTCAATGAAATCTCTAAAGGTATCAGTACAAAAAGGAATGTCCTCTCACAAGAACAAATTCAACCAATTACTAACACTTGCTTGTGCAAACAAAGATATAACATTTATGTTAACATTTTAATACTTAGGTGCTACAGGAAAATTAAATAAATTACATTATTTTATTTTCACTGTTAAATTCTACACACAAATATACATTTACTTAGCATGGCAAAAAAATACTGAAACACGAAAAAAAAATGTCTTTTACAAATACAGTAAATAGATTTTTTGGCTTGGATGTGATTTCTGAGATTCAAGTATCACATTAAATGGAATAATTTCTTAAAATATATGCTATTCACAAACATCAAATAGAACATTAAAATGACATAAAATCGTTACATGAAGTCGCTTACCTCACCATTTCCTGCACAATTATTTAATTATTTACAGCAGAAATTTTCCCTGACTAGAAATGTAAGGAACTGCAATGATTATTATTAAAACACTTCACTACTTAACATTAGAATATGCTAAATGCTTATGAATGTACAATTATTTTTAATATACTGAAACAATTATGTAAAGAATTGTACTCATTTCTCATATTAAAGGATTAGAATCATTTAAAAATTTGTATGGAATAGGTAGACACCCAGAGTTAGTCATTTTATGATACAATAATTATGTGAAGAGATGTTATTTAATTTATAAAATGTTAATTTTATGTTATTGCCTGATAGCAGAGAAAGGCACAGAGCACAAAGTAAGAAACCTAAAACATTATATACATTTCGCAGAAATTGTTTCAACTACAGTCAAGTCTGAAAAAACAATATTTTTGAAGGTAGTTGCTTTTGGAATTCAGAAACATTGTTTGAGATATAAATAACACTTTCATCTATCTATTTAGAACAAAGAAAAGTTACTAAAACATTGCGCAATAAAGTAATATGACAATCTACTGAATAGAACATACAGCAGATGTTCCTTCACTTTTATCCATTGCTGCTGCCCGTCTCCTGATACCTTCCAAATAGACTTCTCGATTAAAAAGACCAGCAGCTAATGGTATTCTGCAAGAGGAAGCTCAATAAAAATGGTATTCATTATGTAATCTAACTAATAAAATTAATACCATGCATTTTCTTACGTGTCTATTCCTGGTCGCACAGCACTACTATAGAGTCCCCATACAGGTTTGTGATCTGATGTACAAATTGATGGAACAGAAGAATACAATAAGCATTCCAAAACTCCACGACCCCTGCACCTATAAAGTATTCTATCAGTGTAAGCAGGAGTCCGCTGTTTATGAGATGTATCAAACTTCTGAGTGCCAGGATCATATTTATAAGTAGGAGGGAAAGTAATTGGGCCTTCTTGAAAGCCTCGAAATACTGAACCTAAGAACACATGGAAATAAATATAATTATTCAATACGTCACTGTTGTTGTTATGAAATAAAATGTCTCAGTGTCAACATTTATTACACTGCATTCCAGTTTTGAAATACTTTACAAGAATATAAAATATTTCTTTCTTTTATTATAACCTTAATTACTTAAAAAAGTTTGCCAACCCTAAAACAATTTTTTAGGTCCATTTTCTTCTAGTATTTTTTAATTTTTAAATTTTTTTTTTAAAATTTTCCTGTGGTTCTTCAGCAAGCACTGAGATTTATTGAACTTATTGTCTCAAAACAATAAATATAGATTTTGTCCCATTTAAACATCACATTCACATCACATAGCTAATATTACCAACAAAAAGAATTAAAGTACCAATAATAATTAAAATTTAATTATTTTTGATGAAGTGTTGTTAATTTTGTTAACATCTCTCATGAATAAAAAATAAATCTCAATAAACAACACTATGCTATATTTTAAAACTTGTTGCCAGAAATTTTTTGTAAACAGGCTATGACTAATGTATTTAATTAAACATAAATTTTAGAAATATGCCCAGATCAGTAGTGTAACGAAATAAGTGTGGGCCCACCCACAAAACTTTTGCCCGGAGCCCCTTTATAAAAAAATAGAGCAAAACACAAGTAGTGTTCGTGCCTTAAATGATAACAATATCCTCTAAAAATAGGACCTCTTTTACCTGGGCCTGCCCACATTGTGGGCCTGAATGTTACACTACTGGTCCAAATTATTATGTCAAGTCATCCTGCAAATGTATATCACAAATTTCACATTAAATATATTTTTTCCCATCTCTGTAACATTTATTGCCTTATTTATTTGAGAAATAAAATTTCTATAAATCCAAGACTGAATTGTAAGATACAGAAATTGTGTGTGATACATCCTATTCTGATTCTGGATCTTTTATTTCAGCCTTCTGTATAACTAATGGTTTTTCCTCTTGGTCAACAGCACAGAAACATAATGTCCTTTTATTAACTGTAAAAATTTCATTTAAAAGAGACAAATGTGCAATTACTAGTGCAAGAGATCTATGCAATTGGACATTTATTAATTAACGAAAATGCCACCAGAAGGCATTCACTATGCAAAACCTTACCTTTAAAAGATAATACTTGGAAAATAACTTTTGAAACAATTTACAATGTGTTAGAATCCTCAAACAGAAAAACAGTATCTTGAATTTCAGACCATTTACATGGTAAGAACTGTTAAAATATCTCACGTAAATATTAGCTATTAAATTTGAGACTCTCCTATACAATTGTTTATTATCTTTCTCTTTGTATGCAGTCAGTAGAATGGGCAATGAACACAATGGTGGATGATACACGCACCCCTTCTCTTCAAACCAAAATGGATGGTTATTATTTTCATTGCTATATGTGTAATGCCATGCTCTGCATCCAGCTTGATGTTCAGGATTCTATGGTTAGTGCAAGCCTTATAGTTTTTTTTATATTTGTTCAGCACCGTAAGAGCAAATGAAATTAAATGTAGAAAATTGAAGCATTGAATTTCATTATGATCTAAGATCAAAAATCACACATCAAGAATTTTTTCCCTCTGTAAAAAGAGGGTTGATGTAGTGGTCACCCATTTCACTACCTATTACTGAGGTGTTGCATATAGCCCCTTTCCCTTCACCCACACTGAAATGCTACCACACTCTTGTACAATGTCTACTACTAATTCCAAAATTTTTAATATATTTTACTCACTCCTGCATAAATAAACAACAAACACCACATAATATAGCTGATGCATTACATGCACATTGAGTTTCTGAACAGAAAAACTGCCAGAAAGACCCAGAAATACACAGAGAAAAATAAACGAAGGGGCTTAAGAAAAGAATGTGAATTTAATTTTTCTGAACTACTGCAGATTACTACAATTTAATGTTTGTACAGTAAATAAATAAATAAACTGTATTAACATTACTTTTAGGTTAGTATTCTGGGACACAATTATTTTTGATAATGAAGGATACAAACATTATGTTTACATGAGTTTTATTCCAAAGTGTACAGATAGAGCTGGTACTGAAAGTAGAACATTATTAGATATAATTTTTGGTAATATCATAACATATATACCTTCAGCAATGGTAAGTTTCAGTTGATCACTATGTAAACTATGCGGTAAAGGTAAAGGAAACTCTTGCTCTGCTACCCATTGCATGACTTCCTCCCTAGGTTGTGACAAGCGGAAGTTTAAATCTCCACACCAGAAAACATAGTCATAATTCTGAGTCACATCTGCACAAATCATAGAATCAGATATGAGATAAGTGTAACACACCAGTCAAGTAACACAAATTTTTAATCATAGAAGCTTAATAGTCAAATAATTTAACTTCATTAGAATCTGTAACAGAAAAAAGAAAACATAAGAATAGCAAATTCAGTGTAATTACATATTGAAAGTATTCAATGATTTACAGTTGCATTCTTGGCCACTTGATTCAAATTTCAATTTCCATCACAAGCATATGTTGATGTTTCTCTATTGTTACACCATCACAGAATATATGCAAAGTGTAATTGTGCAAAACTTCAGTCTCATGATTTTGTGGGAAATAAGAGATCACTTATAATAGATTTTGTTTCTAAAATACATGTGTTTTATTAATTTACTTATGCATTACTATAATATTATTTTTTATTGTTACATGACCATTACAAAGCTAGTGTTGGTTAAAATTCAATACTTCTTTTTGGAAATGTGTCCTATACTATGTGCTTAACAAGGTAGTAATGGATGTAAATTTGATTGCTAGTAATGATTTATTTTTCATTTAAATTGTTGGACAGTGTCTGAGTAATATCTGCTGGTTGAGAGTTCCCTTTGTCAACAATTCTGTTAAGGATTTAGTTGTTTTGTTTGTGTGTGTGTGTGGGGGGGGGGGTATAGAAGTAATCCTTCATTTTATATTGATGATCTCTTACTTGAGTTTTTTGATTGATGAAAACAATGATGAAAGTTTATGATTGTTGTAATACATGCTGATGACTTAAAATATTTCAATAAAGTCTTCTTGAAGCTCACTGTGGCAGAGTAGAAGATTCAATGAAGCAAGTCTTCGTAATTAAGGTATCTTAAGTTCACCTGAATTTTTGTTGATCTCTGTATTCTTTCCAGAATCTCTTATGTCAAAATTGTAGTACGAATGTCAAACTGTCTGTATATATTACAAAATTCATATGATATATGTAGAGTATACAAATATATAGTATACATATCATAGCAAATACTGTTATGGGGAAGTGTAATTTCTTAAAGCATTTATCCACTATGTCAGAAAATTGGCAAGGATTCTTTTTAAACAGAAATTCATAACTACAACTCTAGATAAAAGAGAAATCTACATAATTCCCATATTTAAAGTTGTAGAAGGAGAACAGAATGTATAACTAAAACCCCAATGAATAAAAAAACAACTAAAATTAATACATTAATTTAAAAATAAACCGAATGCTTTCCCTTTGAAATATACATTCTACAAAGTAAATACATCAAAAGTAGGCATGTTCATCAAGTAGCCATCTCTCCTTTTGTTTATTTTGTTCCATGTTTGACTTCCTAGAAATGATAATGGAGGCAGAGAGAATGGATCTGGCCCACACTTCATGATCATATCCAATTTTTTTAGACAGCTTGTTCTGCCACTGAAATATTGAATTTCATATTATACTGGTTACAATTGACAATTTTATTACAGTTCCCACATTATTTTATGTAACATAAATTAATATTACATTCTATGTAGCAAAATTATGTAATTTAAGTTGTCATTCACTGCTTGTGCTGTTTTAAGTGACAAATATATAATCATCATTAATGTTGTTGTTGCTGTTGAAGTGTGTACCATATTCAAGAATTATTAAGATGTATTTGGAATATATCGGCTTCAAAGCTTTTGGCTAGACACTTATAAGCCTTCCTCATACGTAACAGATTACATTTGGCCTTCCCAACACCTTTTCTATTGTGTCTTTCCCCCTTCAGTCTGTCAGCAACTAATATTTCAAAGTGTGGGAGTTGGTGGATATTTTCTGCAACTATTGAAAGTATAAGGTCGGCAGAGTTTATTCTTAAAAACATGAAGAATAAAACATTTATCCACAGTAGCTATTCATTAGACCAAGCATATATCTGTTCAATATCTTAATCGCGGCTGGGAATATTTCTTAATCCTTTGTACTCAAAACACATCAGAAACTGATTAGCCCTACAGATCAGAAGGCATCTGAGAGATGACAGAATGATGGCAGTCTGTAGCTCAGAGTGTGATGTCTTAGACACATCCTTCAGGTCAGAGTGCAGCTCTGAGATGACATTTTGAATTTCCTGTTTAATTGGAAGGCATTATACATTGTATTAAGAATTTTCAGATAAGATCTCAGTCAATAATGTTGAATCATCAAGTCCCAGAAGCAAACCATAGTTGGGTATAATAATCCAAGCAATCAGAAAGATAACATTCCATTCTTGCCTCCCTGAAAAGTATTATTTCAGTGGAGTGCAGCTTGTGCTAAGACCTGTGTTACACACATTTGCAACATTTTTAATTAAAAATGGATTGATGAAAAGATGAGAAAATAGGGAAAGTATTATCAGGCGTTTTTGAAAGAGACATAAGTGATTGAGAGTAGGAATGGATGGAGGAATTCAGAGCAATTTTTTTTATTGTAAATACTGCCCTGGAGAACCTGCTGTGCACCCTGGAGATTGTTTTGAGAAATTTCATACTAAAAAAGAATTTAAATATTAGATGTAAAATGAAGAAACAATGTCAAATGTATTTAACTTTATGTTGAAAATTTAAAAAATATGAATTATATCTGGATTTTTTATTACCTTAAATTTATAAGACAGTAAAATCATAAAAACAAGGGTATATTTTAAGCTGAAATTCACTCACTAAAATTACATGTAATAATTTCTTCAGCACTTTACATACATCCTATTGTATTAGCATACTTATGAAGAAAAAATAATCCAGTTGACTCCGGTTATAGTGAACTTCTGAGAACTAACATTTTTGGTTCACTATATCTGTCAAAATTAAATAGAATTTATTCATAATGATTGATTTTATTAATACAAAGATACAGCAAAATACATTAATAGCATGAACTGAAAATTTCAATATCTTTTTTGTCCGTAAAAAATTAATTATTTTCAATTGTTTGCTTCGTACTTCTTCGTTAGTAATTTCTCTAGATCCTTCTTCAAAATTCGTGCTCTCTCAATACTTGATTCTGTATTGACATCTGTGTCTAAGCAGTCTTGACACCCTTCAATACTTCTTGCACTGTTGGAATACCGCCGTCCCACTCTCCGACGGCACTTTTACTCGCCTAACAACATACGATATGCTATTGGTAGCAGGACGGGGCAGGTAGCTAGAAACTGATCGCTTTTCCAGGCGATATCACCAGGCTGTGGCATTCGCGTGTTCCCTGTCGCCTACGTACAACTCAACGCGCTTTGTCCCGCGGAATATCAAGTAACACCAAGAAGCCAGTGGCGAATTCTCCGATACACCGCGTATACCTCGTAATTCGCAGTGTATAATAAATATTTCAAAAATTTGGTAATCCCCTAAAAAGTCGTTGAGATTTTGAAAGCTTTAAAACAGATGCGAAAAAATAACTGTTTTGCTACCGAGAGCCAGTCAGTCTTCCGCATCCGTAAGCGGTCAACCTCCGCAGCCTCTGGGTCAATGATCCCCATCCCGATAAGGTTTTTCGTCCAGTTTCCCTGATCCTTTGAGCAAATGCTGAGATGGCCCCTTGTTTTGCTTCTGTACATTAATGTAACTTTATTATCTATGCACGTCTTCCAGAATTCAGTGGGAAATCTAAAGTTATTCAAATTCTCGGTCTCCAAATTGTCGCGGCTGGAAGTATTGTTCCTTGACGAAGGGCATGATGAGGGATGAGAGGCCAAATTAATTGCTGATTTACCCTTGAAAATAGATTTAATTACATCGGAGCTAATACTTTTGTTAACAATCCGTGCAAAAAACATTTCTTTCTATATTCAAAATTCAAGTAGTATATGGCTTAGGGATCACAGAATTTTGAAAACATGCACAAAATTCACATCTCTCCATAGTGTTTCTGTTCTTAACATAAAATAAATAACACACAGTTTCTAACTGTTTTTAACATAAAATAAATAAATAAAGCGCAATGAAATGCGGTGGAGTGAGAAAATTCAAATGGTTTTTAATGCTGTCCAGAGAATTCGCATGCTAGTCGCGATAACTTATAATAGAGCTCTTCATGTTTCAAGAGCCGTAGGAGGGCAGGGTGCGCGTCTGGACAGTCGGTAGGCACCGAAAATATAGCGGTAAACACTTATTCTCTGATCGTTCGTAAGTTACGTTTGTGTGTGTGTGTGTGTGTGTGTGTGTGTGTGTGTGTGTGTGTGTGTGTGTGTGTGTGTGTGTGTGTGTGTGTGTGTGCGTGCGTGTGCGTGTGTGTGTGTGAAAATGAATTGTGTTAATGATTCAGAAGTTAGTGATTTGTGTAATTGTCTTAAAGAACAATTATTAAGGACGGAATTTCATAGTATTGGAATTTCAGAAAAGCTGAAAATAAAATACAAAGGTCTCTATAGCCTCCGTAAGCTCTCCAATAAACTCCATATAGCTCTCTAGCCTCCATAAAGTGCGCTATACTAAAAATAATGTTCAGGATTCGCCGCTGATTGAAGCTGAAGCAGGCTATCGTGCGTTGCCGCTGCCAGTTGTAGCCCACGAGGGCACGGCCTTCGTTTCCGCAGTGAAAATGAGTGGCATACGGAGTAAGGTGCCCATTCCCGGTCCCCTACCTTCACCTCAGGGGAGACTTCCATTATAAACTTTCGCCAACGATATTTTTTCAAGCTGTCTGGAGTTGAAATTTGTGGCACTGAGGCGATATATACTTTTCCAGAACGTATTTCCTACGTTTACTATAGCCGAGGTTCAGATTCACTGTATAACCGAATCTTCTTACGCTTATTTGTAATGTAAATGAAACGGGACCAGTCCCAAGTTCACTATAACTGGAGTCGACGGTATGATTATAATTTCAGGAACAAGAGAAAAAACACTGACTAAAAAAATAAGCACTGACGATCCTACTATGCCTAAACCATTTCCAAGCTGAAAGGAGTGCACGAGCGTGCCGAGTCCAGGCGCCATTTTTCATTGTCAGCTCAAGAGATGCGTCAGACCTGTAGAACATGCCGTCACTCATAGGCAAACGACCCAATGTGGCACTATGATGTGTCATCTCTAAGATGCCCTCCGAGCGAAAAGCGTTAAGCATGAACTTTGGTGTCATCAGCAAATGCTGAAACATGGAATCAAATGTAAGATAGGTTGCTTCTGTCACAGAACAGATCCTTCCAGAACGCCACTCAATTCGAACTCGAAAAGTTTTCATTTGGTGCGAAATGCTTCAATCTACGTTAGTACAGCTCTAATTCCCAGATAAAATAGTTTATGGATCAAATGCTTTATAGGGACTTAGCCAAAAGCCTTAGAGAAGTTCACATAAATAACGTCAGTTGTGAAATTATGTGCTTTTCTCTTAAAAAGAGAAAATTAAACATTTCAGGAAAAAGTAATACTTGGATCACACAAGGAATTAGAACATCGTGTAAAAACAAACGTACGCTCTACTTTATTTCTAAACATCATAACGGTTTCCATGTCTACTTCCGAGAATATAAAAGAATTTTATATAGTCAGTAATAGTTCAGGCAAAAATAATGAGGATATTTTGAACGCAAGAAAAAATAAAAGCAATGTGGGATATCGTAAAAAATACGACCACGTCATCACGATATTTCGTAGAAAATGTTGTTTTAAAGGATAATGAAAGAGAAACAAGTAATCCAGAAAAAGTTGCCATTCTCTTCAACCAACATTTTTCTAGAATTGCGGTTGATCTCACGAAATGACTAAAACCACAAAATTCAACATCATATGCGTCTCAAAAAATTTCGTCACGATGTTTACGTCCGAAACTTCTTCCAATGAAATTCTCTTTTTAAAAAAGGGAACAAAAATGAAATTCAAAATTTCCGGCAATTTCTCTTTTGTCAGTTTTCTCAAAAATATTAGAGAGGCTTTTCTATTTGCGAATGGAAACCTTTCTCAGGAAAAACCAAGCGTTTTCAGACTCACAACACGGTTTTAGAAAATCAAAATCTACGGAAACTGCTGTGCACTACGGCTGTGTACTAGTGCATGTTTTTTTTTTTGTTTTTTTCTCGGGGGAGATGGCGGTGATCTTCCCCTGCTGGATGGCGAGATCTGACGCCGACCTACCGTCGGCTAGTGGGGTTTAGGGGGAAAACAGGACTCTCCCACCAGCGGGGCACCGCCCCAGCCGGAACAAGCTCTAAGCTCCCGACCGGTCTCCCGGAATATGTGGCAGTGTAGTGCATGTTAGTGTGTGTGGGTGTGTGTGTAGGGGGGAGGTTAGGACAAGGAAGAGGAAGGACAGATCGCGCGCGGTCCGTGGCCCGTTTGGTAGGGTACTGCTCCGGCATTCGCCTGGTGTTGATCGGAGAAATCGTCCTCCAGACAGCGACTGAATTCGACCTAGCTGAAAAGCTAGTGTCGAAAATCCTGCCGCCATCAGGACTCGAACCTAGGACCTCCCGGTCAGAGGCGCTGCAGTGACATCAGTTGATGCACTGAGCTACCGCTCCCGGTATATAATTTCATGTTGCTTAGTTTTCAGTTGTCCAGGATTAGGACATTGGTTGTAAATGCCATATGGTCACTCTTCCCCTTTTGAGGTTTCATTCTGCATCTCCAAGCAAAGTTCTTTGTAGGTCAAAACGAAGGTAATGTTGAAGGTGCTTGTCCGGTCAGGTTATTTCATTCACTGTTTGAATGAGATTAGTGTGGAAGTATCATTCAGAAACTTGCACTCCTCAGAAGTCATACAATGAGTCAGGATGGGCCCATAAAAGAGTTGTGTAAATGAAGTCCCCCCAAAAAAGTAGATTAACGTGTATATCACTAGCTTTTTGTAGGGTATCATTCAGAGCTAATCAGTCTATGATACTCGTATTTGGCAATGAAGATCTGTAAATATCACCCAACACCAGGTGTATCTTTCCACATATAATTTTATAAGAAAACTTATTCCAGATTTTCAAATTTACCCTGACCTTCACTGTCACTTCACTGCAGGTTATTTATTTTGTGCGCAATATACATGGCAAAACCATTCCCACATCTGAACTCTTATCTTTTGGTAGATATAAACATGTTTGCTGATCATCAAGTGTGAAATGTTAGGATTCAAACAGTTATCATCATTATGCTTAACTTGATCTTGTTAATGTCAATCAGAAAATGGGCAAGGTTGATTTTAGGAATGCTTCATTTGTGTAGTATAAAGTTGAAAAGTTTATTACTGCTCCCTTCTCTTATACTCATTGTTTTGAAGAAACAATTAAACATGGAAATTAAGCAATATATCTAATTTTGAGGTTGAATGGCTTGGGATAATTTGCTGATCACACAGGGTATAGCCAGTATCTTCTTGGTCTCCTCAATGTCTTCTGCTTTCCTTACAACAATCAATGTACAGCTTGATTTTGGTACTCCAATCAAAATCAAATTCCTTGATCTGGCAATGATGCAACGTCTATCCATTTGGGCAATGATGTTGCTCATGGAGGTTGTTATTATTTATTTACTATCAAACCTGTTTACATTGATGAACCAGTACATTAAGACCATCTATTATCCTTATCCACTGCACACTTATTAATCTAATGTAGGATTATGGTGTCCACATTAGGATATGAGGACCAGCAGCTTTAATGCTGCAGAAGTATCTAAGTATTTGATACCATAACAATATATCCTATTGAATGATAGTCAACATAAGATAAAAATGAAAATAGCTTCATATTGGAACCTAACTTACAATCACTTTTTCTGAGAACACCATGCTATGAAATGGGAGTACCCTCCCAAACCACATCCAAAAGGGGTGAATTTTGTAGATTACAGCACAAAACTTGTTAACGGTTTTGAGAGCCCAAGACTCATCATTTCAGAGTTATGCACATTAGTCATGTACAATCCAGTGTAATGGGTACTGTGAGCTGTAGGCATATTTGCTGTTTCCTTGTACCATAACCATTTCCTTATACAATCAGCAAGGTTCTAAATTTTTTGTTTTTGATTCTGTTTCAATGACTCCTGTGTGGTAATTCCCTCTCCTGTAGTAGCATCTTTACAGTGTTTTATGGCTGTTAATGGAGTTTCATAAATCAAACAAAACTGCCTTCTTTCCTTACCAAAATAAATCTAAAGGGGATGAAGGCCATAAAATTACGTTTTTCTAATGGAATTATTCTTAAAATGCATTACAAAATCAACAATGAGTGCAACAAAACATTCAATCTTTTAAATATTTTATATGATTCTCATTTTTTTTTAATGCAAAAGTCTGTGCCAATTTTCAGCGCAGCTAGATTATCAGTACCTTTACTTTTATGACGTATAGGTAACAGTTTTGGAAGATCCAAAGACCTCACTATTTTCCGCACATCTTGAATTCTTTCTTTAACTTTATCCATATGAGCAGTAAGATGAGATGTTATGAAGAGATATGATGTGCCAAACACCATGAATCCTATAGCAACAGCACCTTTAGTTCTGAACGCAGTGCCAGGTCGCACGCTGTAACTAGCTTCTTCAGGAACTGAAACATTAAGAATCAACCCACATAAACATTCAAAAAAGAAGCTACTTTCATTTAAACTTTATTGAATTTACTTAAACTTTTTATTCAAAGGAAGCAAAAGTTAAAAACATAGAAGCAAATAAATTCTTCTGAACCTTAAATATTTTTCATGGATTCAGAAAAAACAGAAGATAAACAATATTAATTTAAAATGAACTTAAACATTTATAGATGTCATTTATATTTAAAATTTTAGATTAAAAACAGAAATAATTTAAAGTGGTTAATTTTAATTAGAAGAAAAACATTTCTTTTATGTTTTGAATGAAAAAGAAAGAAAAAGAAAAAAGGAGCACAATTTTAATTCAGAGCTTGGAGCAAGTTGCTTTAGTTGCCCTCCTCCTGGATAGCACTGGTATTTTACAATGCATAAGATTATCACCAACTACTTTATCAAATAAAAGAATTTAGTTTCTATGAATTTATATTCCATACAGAGAACATATATTGTGAAACTCAACTTTACCAGAGCAAAACCAAAGAAGATCTCTTCGAATGAAAATAGCAAGATGTAATGTTCCAAGCACAGCAGAATGCAAAAGCAAGTGTGATGGCCCCAGAGTTTCTTGAATATTGACTTCCCATTCAAAGCGTTCTGAGTAACTTTCTTGAGTACCAACAACAATTACATCAGGTACGTGCTCAAGACTTGGAGGAAGCATAAAATCATTCAATTCTTGTGGAGGAGCCTGCAAATTAATCAATTTTATAACTGTTTATTAGTACATATTTGAAAATTGTAATGTGGAAGTTGCTTACTTGTCCATTCATGTTCCATGTCCCCACAAAAATGCGTAATTCTCTGTGTGGAAGAGTTCTTTCCAATTCTAGTGATCCAAGTAAAGAATTGGCAGCTATTCTTCCATGCAAAAAGTTTCTGTAGAAATTAACATTGCAGTTTATATAGGTTACAACAAATCAATGTATATTCTCTGTAGATAAGCTGTGACTCACAGACCTTTCTCTTGCTTTAATTGTAGGAATAAGGTGAAGAACTTGAGCTGCTAGTAATGAATGACGAGCTAAGCTGTCCATTGAAGCCACAAACCCGTGACTTCTGGAAACTCCCATACTGCTACCCACAGTTGTCTCACTGCCAGATGGCATCAATTTGTTCTTGTGATCTTCTTTGGGAGGCAAAACAGTGTCATGTGATGTTGATCTAATTCGGTAACGATATGCTTCAGGTGCACTTCTACTAGAAGCTGGAGAAGAATGGCGTGCAGATGGATTCAAAGAGCTCAAAAGATTGTCTGCTGAGCGTCTCTTAGATAACAGGTGTTTACGGGAATGATGCTCAGGAAACGAGCTTGATAAAGGTGATGAATCATGAGATGAAGAATCACTTTGGGTAGGGGAAGCAGCAAGTGAAGTAGCGAAAGGTTTCTGTTTACGTTCTACTGTTTCATTTTCAGCTTTTCCACTCTCTAATTCTTGAAGAAATGATTCAGAAATGATTCTGTCCTCAAGAGAGGAGTTTTTTGAGATTTTTGATGATAGTTTGGAATTACTCTCACTATCTCCAGAAGGGCCTTTTTCACTCATTTCTAATGGTAAACTCTGTAGGTTATTATGATGTTGATAATCTGAACTGTGAATGTGACTAGATGATCGTGACCCTTCTGTCATAGCACAACATAGGGACAATTTTGTACTATTTCCCAAATCTTTTGCTGATGCCAGGTTGTTCAGCTCTTTGCTTTCCTCTCGTAAATCTGACTCTGACATACAAACATTACTCTCTCTAAATTGTAAGGAACCTAATGAAGACACGGTTTCATGTTTTATTGGCTTATGTTCTGGAGGAATTGTATGCAAACTTAAATCTTCTGATTCTGTTGACAAACACCCTACTTTGGTTTTCCTTTGCATCAGCAATCTACAAAGTGATTTTTTCTTTGTTTTTGACTTTGGAGATGTACACTGACTGTCATCATCTCCTCCTCCACTACACATTTCCATTTTCCTATCAGAAAAGTATAAAAAGAGAGCATTGGTATAAAGTATTAATGAGATTTTTTAGCACAGTAGAAAAGTGAATTTTCAGAAATTGGTATCATAAATAAACTAGTGTATAACAGGTACTATTTTCAATTTACATTGTACTCTACAAGCTAATAATTTGAAATTGGCTAGTGCGAAATGGCATAATATTAGTACTGTCATATCACTGTGCAAAAGCGAATCGGGCTTCTTGTCATTCGTAAAAATCACAACTAGTCTTTATTCTTCATAGTGAATCTACGTGCAGCATTACGGAACATAAATCATAATGAATGCTCTGCGAAATAGCGACGAAAAATATGACTACGAAAACGAGAATACGCAATTAAAACGACGCACACACCTGGTCATTACTTCATTAACTTGTAAGCGTGTTTCCAAAACACAAGTTGTTTTGAGATGACAATCTCCAGAGAGGCGAGAACAGGAAACTAATACAAATAATATAGAATATTTATTATAAATTCAGGCAAACGGAAGAGATTTGGCGAGGGCTGAACTTGGACCTTTCTAAATAGTAAATACTGTAGCTGGATTAGTTCGGGAATTGTGGAAACCGGTGAACGCACTAATATCTAACACCACGTTTGAAGAAATTCACTGATAATTTAACAAGTGTGAGTTTTTCTTTAGAACTGCGTATCACCGACTTGTAAAAAATGCATTTACAACTACAACTACTGTGGACAAAAAAGAAAAGAATCGATTAGACCCGAACGTCATCTTGCATGTTACCCAAATTTTCCTAGCAAAACAAAACAAACATCAGTTTCCCAGAATTAGCAGAAGTGTATAACACTGTATACTTTGGCGGGATACAATTTATTTTGAAGACGATTGACGAAAAAGTAGATTCATTCAATATTAATAGGCGTATTTTTGGATCGGTTGGTTACTGAGTAGGTTTTATTGCTTATTTATACACTTCATATCATAAATGCCTTTGCATTCTAGAACGGCTTTACACACTTTCTCGGTCAAATAACAGTGAATATAATTATATTAGTGGGTAAAATGTAAGTAGAAAGGCAGTTACACTGGTGGTGCACAACCGCTAGACGTAGCTTCGAAAATTGAAGCTGAACAGTCAGACTTCAACCGTGCAGGTTTATCGTGGAGCTTTAAGGTTTGGTTTAATGCAAAATGACAGAGGTGTCAGAAGAAGTAATACGGAAAAATGCGTCCGTTCTTTGGTTTCGGCATGGTCTGAGATTACACGACAACCCAGCTTTACAAGAAGCATTAAAAGACAACGATGTGTTTTTACCCATTTTTATATTTGATGGCAAAAGTGCAGGTAGGAAATTATTTTTCCAACCTGTTTTTCCTTTTTTTTTTTTTTTGTTTTGTTGTTGTTTTTTTGTGCTACGTTTCACGGATAATTAACTAATTCGTTTTATGTTCTTTGAAGGAACTAATATTGTTGGATACAATCGTATGAAATATTTGCTTGAGTCATTACAAGATATTGACAATAAGTTTCATGTAGTTGGAGGGAAATTATATCTTTTTCGAGGAAACCCTGTGGAAGTTTTTCATTTTATTTCTGAAAAGTTTAATCTCCGTAAAATATGTTTTGAACAGGTAACCTTACTTTAATATGATATGATTTTATATCTATCTATCTATCTATCTATCTATCTATCTATCTATCTATCTATCTATCTATCTATCTATCTATCTATCTATCTATATATATATATATATATATATATATATATATATATATATATATATATATATATATAAAGTAAATTTGATTTTCTCATATAAAGAAATGAAACCTTTTTTCATAGGACTGTGAACCAATCTGGCAAGAACGTGATAATGCTGTAAAAAAATTTTGTCTTGAAAATAAGATAGAATGTTTTGAAAAGGTTTCTCATACTCTCTGGGATCCACATCTTGTCCAGAAAACAAATGGAGGTGTACCACCACTTACTTTCCAGATGTTTCTGGTTAGTTTAAATTGAGAAACTAATTCCATAAATTGGAAAATGAGTACCTGGTTTTGAAACATTTTATATTTATTTTATTTCAGCACACTGTATCAGTTATTGGGCCTCCTCCAAGGCCCATTGGAGACACAAACTGGTCTTTGGTTGAATTTGGAACATTGACACCATTGCCTTTGCCTCGCAATTTACATGTAGGTTTTTTTTGTTCCTTTTTAATTTGTATAAATCATTAAAATATCTGCATTGGGAGTATTTTACTACAGACTTTTCTAAAAAATGTTTTTTCTCAAACATTGAAACTTCTGTGCCAAACAAACAAACTGAAAAAAACATTTTGTGCCTACAAAGAATGTCATATAATATTGAAAATTATATAATTGAACACAATATTAAAAGGCATTTGGTGTGATAATTAATGGGAAAACATAATAGAAATTAAAATAGATGGAAAAATGAAAACCTTAAAAATATAGAGTGTGAGAAAGGGTAAATTTTTAACGTCAGTTAGAAAGAATATGGATTTATTGGTAAGAATTTAAAGGCAACTCAAAATATTATTGACCTGTTGACTCCAGTAGTGAAACTGCAGGTGAGACTGGGGTAAGGGTGGTGGATGTGAAATATTTATAGAAAAGCAAAACGCACATCAATTGGAATTAAATTAGTGCACCAAGAGTGATTTATGTGGATTTATGTATACTTTAATTAACCCTATTTATCTAGTAATAAAAACAGAACTTTGTTGTTTGGAAAAATAGCCGTTAATTTTTGTCATCGTTTTAATTTGTGAAATTGCCCTTTCTAATTCTAAATGTATTAAATTTGTGGTAATTTCAATTTTATTTCCTGGTCATTTGATTGTTATTACAATTTGGAACCATATCTGCTTTAGATAGTCATTTCCACCCAAATGTTCTACGCACTACCAAATAAGGTACACTCTGAACTACAAAACTTAAGAATCTCCATGGCCTGCGTTCTTGATTCTTCTATTCTACTATCATAATAGTTATTTAGGAAATAAGTTTCTTAAAATATCTTATTACAATTTGAGATTAGAAAAAATCAAAGTAATTACACTGATTTGGTTGGTTATTAACCAATCAAGTATTGTAATTGATAATTGTAAGAGATACAAGTATCTATCTGCATCTACTCTCTAAAATTTACAATATTTTATACACTTTGTATAAATTCCAAGGTACTATCATTTTCATTTGAGAGGCTGTCTTTAGATAGACATGTGTTCATATGGAGAAATGAAAAGATCAAGTTTTAATCTAATCTCATAACACAGAATAAAGAACAAATATTTTAGTAGTACAGCAAAATTTGTTACTTATTTGTTATCTTAATTTTGATGGAAATGTGACATAAGACTATTTAGAGCCAAGCCCTTCATTGCAGCCCATTTGGCACAAAGTGTAGGTGATAACTAGAAACAGATTTTCATGTAATTATATGTTTTTACAGAAAGAAGATACAAGCATTCAATAATATTTTTTAGAGTTTACACGACATTCTGAACGAATTAGAATCATTTTGTCTATTTTGGTGTAATTATGTATTTTTGTATATTTTACGTATTACTGTATATTCCGTTCATCCTGGATCTAATGTGATACATAATACGTAAATATTAGTTTTATGTGTATTCTGCGTTAAGGTGGATAGAGCGAGATATTCCCTAGTAGATAGAGTCCATTTTACATTCAACAATAATTATTTGTGAGACATGTGGGTATTGTAAAACATGTATAAACAAACCAGGGATTCCTATTAAGAGTTTTATTGATTATACGAATTAATTGTGTTATATAGATAGAAAATACAAATTTTTCAATATTATATAAAGACCTATCGTTGACTAGTTTCTTAACTAGTACCAACAGATCGCGTAGCCAAAGAATGAAAAATTGAGGCATAAGATTGAATATAAAAAAGCACTATTTAACCATTAGCAAGATCAAAATTATAAAAAGTAACATTATAGACATATATCTCCATATTTTTTTACAGTGATCACTAGGGAACGGACTTTATTGTAATAAAAAAGCAAAATATGTACATATATATGTACTTATTTTTTCAAAACTATGTAAGAAAAAATAGGAAATATAAAAAATATTCGTTAAAGTTTACAATTCCATTCTTCAAGCGTTTTCCGAGCAGGTACATTGCCGATTGGGAAAAATTAAAATTATTCGCTAGTTTCTTCCGAAACATAATACTTTCGTATTATATAGGCCTACAATGTTGTTTACGAGGAGCCGGAGCTCAAGTGAATAAGTACCGTGTAGCCTGTGATAGAAGGGGATGAATTCCCCCCCAAACCCAAAAAGGGGATAAGACGATCGTTTTTTTTATGGGAAGGTTGCAGGGGGGCCCTATGAAACACGAGTAAGCACGTGGTTAAAAATTCCTTCCCCTTCCACATCCCGCTCATCGTTTTTGGGCCCCAGTTTTAAAAAGGGGGCGGGGGAAAAGTTTCCAATTTAGCGATTGTCCGGCGTTAAAAAAACGCATTGCGTATTTTTAAAATTTTTAAAAATTAACTAAGGGGGGTTTTAAAATAACATGTTTTTTAAAACATCACAAGTAAAATGTTCTTTTTTCAAAACAAAATATATTAAAATGTAACAAAAATATAGCTAAAAAGAAAAAATGTAAAAAATAAAAATAAAAATGTTAATTATTTTCAGAATGTTTTTAAAAAATTGTAATAAATTTAGTAAAATGGGGGTATCTTGTCCTGTAAAAATATGTATTTACAGGGCCCCTTTCCCCTAGTGATAAAATTAATGGGAAATCTTCTCATCTTGGTATCTTGAAATGTCTTTTTTTGAAAAAACCATATGTGTCTGTGACTTTTGCCTTGACCTGCGGAGCTCATGCCTTAAAATTGTTTTTTTCCCATTCACCAAAAATACTGTTTCTGACTGTTTGGTGCCTAGTCATTGAAAGGAAAACCCAATATCAAGACCTTTGGGGAAAAAAATTGGGTTTTGACAGAATAGTGTTTGGGAAATGTGAATTGTGTGCACTTTTCCAAATTCTGTGATCTACACTGGTCAAAACTATTTAAATTTTTGAATTTTAAAAGGGAAAAAAAACAAAAAAACTATAATTAAAACCCTTTTTAAATTAAATAAGCAATAAATTTTGGTTTTAAAAAGGGAAAAAAAAAAAAAAAACCTCCATGTAAAAAAAATCTTTTGGGATAAATAAGAAAAAAAATTTTTTTATTACTTCCTCCCCGGACAACATGGATAAATAATTTAATAATTGTTTTTCCCCTTTCCCCTAGAAGAGGGCCCCAAAACCAAAATTTCCCACCTCAAACTCTCCTCCATTTAAATTTCCCCCTTTTTCCATTTTAAATTTTTCCTATTTTAAAAATAAACCTTTTTTAAAAAATTTCCCAAAAAATTTTTAACTAGTCTCCAAAAGGGGATTTCTGTTAAAATGCCACTACCTAGTTAAAATTTAAAATTTTCTTTTTTCTTTTAGTTTATCCTTGGTTGGTTTATATACATTTGGGTCTTGAAGCAAAATTACTTGTTGGGCCCTCCAAAAAAAAACAACAACAAAAAACCCAAATTATAAGATAAATCCATTTACAAAACAAATGTAAATTAACAAATACTTAAAATTGAAGTTCCATTTAAATTTTCTCATTTATAAATCCTTTAGTTTTTGTTTCATTAATTTTTTTTAAAAATTCAAATATTTGGATCAAAAAAATATTTGTTTTGTTATTATTCAATTAAAACTTTTCTTAATTTTAAGTTTTTTTTCAAAACCCAATTACAGGAAATTTTAAAAGGGTTTTTTGAAAAGGGGGAAACCCAGCCTACTTTTTATAGAAGGGTTTAAAATTAAAAACAGCAATTTCAATACCTTTGTAATTGAATTCTCCCCCCAAAGTGGCCCCCACTGATTGAGGTGCTGACATATAAAAAATTTTGTTATTTGAGCCCAGTATCCACTGTATCCCCTTATAATAAAAAGATAATGTAATTTTTTTCAAAAAATTAATCATTGAAAAAGGAAAAAAATAAAAAAAAAGCTTTATGGGCTAAAATTTAAATAATGCTATAATAAATGTATAAATTTTCTTTTCTCAAAAATTACCCTTTTTCCATAATTTGGCCCACAGTGAAAAAGGACCTGCGGGGGAGACCCGACGTTCTTGATTCCGGGGGGCCCAAGACCCCCCCCGGGTGTCCACGGGTCTTTCAAAAACATATCTCAGGGACGTCCCTCGTTGACAATTCGGATGGAAGCCCTTTGGTGGTTTTTCCCCAAAAGGCTGGGTTCTTCCGGGTCGTCTGTTTCGGCGCGTCTCCCCCCCGCTCGGATGGCGCGTCTGATTTATAAAATCCCCCGACGCACCCCGATCTTGTGGAAACTTGGGACAGGTTCTGAAAAGCTGCAGGCTCAGTTGAGTTTGGGAAAATTTTGGCAAAAAAACCCCCAGCGTTGCGGAAAGGGCCGGGAATCAGTTTTTTCGAAAGTATAAACCCAAAACTATGGTGTCATCAAAAAAACTTACAATTTTGGGAAAATTTCAGAACCTTATCCATTCGACGTTCCCCAGATGGCAGGAATGTTGGGCTGCCGCACCCACGTTTTGGACGAATCCCAGGGGTTTGGGTGTTGGTGTGGGGCCCGTGGCGGGGCCCCCTCGTCGACCCCCGGGTGAGTGTATGCATCTGAAACATCAGATGACAAAAGGGTGGCGACGCCCGATTGAACAATTGGGTCTATTTTCGGGGTTGGATGTTCATCGACAATGATTCCGGATTGCCCCAGAGGGCGTAGTTGCCCGTGATTCTCAACCCTTTTCTTCTTTACGACGGGGGTCTTCCCCACCCTCTGAATACAAAAACCCCTTTAAAAACAGCTGGCGTTTTTTGGGTCGATCTTCCGCAAAAAAGCATCTCTCAGGGCTGCAGGCGTCTGGTGCTCGAACGAACAGGCGGCCCCGGGGGTCTCAGGGGGTTCTTCGCTGGGGGGCCCTGATGGTTTCCCCAGGGGATATCACTGAAAAACGTCCTGGTATCGGGGTGGATGATAACGTCAACTTTTGTTGGCCCGGGGCCCGCCCGGGCGGCGTCCCCTTTTTCCGGTGGAAATGTAATTGCGCGGGTTCCCTGCCCCCTGCGAAAAAACAAGGGGTTGATTTCTTTTTAACTCTTTTTTTTAGGGCGTTCCAGTTCCCCCTCCCCCAAGGTGGGCATTTCCCCGTAGCCCAAAGGTGGCTGAACTCAGGGGCCGGGCAACAATTTAGGTGGGGCCTCTCGAAACGTCTTTGTCGTACCCCCGGGAAAGGGATGTTTGAAACTTCTCTTGACTCTTGATGCCCGGAGAACCCTATCAGATTTGTCGACTGTGGTGCCCCCCCATCTGTACAGCCAGCATTTCTCGCCTGGGTATGGTACAGATCAGATGACCTCGATTTTTAAACCCGTGGGCCCGATAAACTGGGTCGTCGGATTCGTAAGACCTGGTTGGCAAGCAAAACGCGACCTGCATACTCTCCCGTGTTTTTTTTCCCCGCACGTAAAACGGGCGCCCCGGACTCTGCACTGATCACCGGCTCCCCACCCCCGCGCATTTTTTGGGAATTTCCGGTGTTGCCCTGGCCGTCTCTGCGGTGGGTCGCTGGAAATTGGCGGGGTGTTGCGGGTTCCTTGGTCTTTGATTGCTGTTCTTCCGTCCGGGGGTTTTTTGGGGTAACCCGGAGGGTTACTTCGGGGGTTAACTCCGGTTTTTTAACCCTTAAATAATGTTTCGTGAGCATCATTGCCCCCTATCTCGTACGCGGCGGCAAAACTCTCTGGTTTCTTCCCCAAAAATCTAAATTTTACCCCTTGGTTCTACCCCCTTTAAAACAGTTGTTCATTAACAACGGTCTAAAATTTTTCCCCATACTCAGGGTTCCGTCTTTCTCAGCCGGGGGGCCCAAAATGGGTTCTCCCCCCTTCCGGACTTCCCCGAAATCCCAAAAAGCATATTTATTCGTGATATGTTGACTAACCCATTTTGGACTGGATGTCGTTGTGGAGGGGTTTCAGGTCAGTGGGGGGGCCCGGTATCTTAAGCTCGTTCGTTCGGCGCCTAAAACGTGTAGGGCGTTTTCATTTTCGAAAATTAAACCAAATTGAGCCCCAAAGGTGAATCGTGAAAATAGTCCCTAGGGTGGTCCCACCCGGGCGGCGGTATGCTGGCACCCTTTGTGGTGGCCGGGCGATGCGGCCCCCCAACTCATTCCGGCTGTCTCGACGTAAATTTTTCTAAAGAGCGTTGGCAATCATCTCCGACAGATTTTGGGAAGTTCCGTAAAACTGCGTTTGGCAAAAGGGGAAACTTTTTCTGAGGGAATAAACCCGGACGATCCCTTTTCTTCGTGGGGCGCGGCCCTTGATTTTAGATTCCAAAAAGTTCCTTTCTTGCTTAACCGTTTTGTTTTTTCCCGTTTTCCACTTTATTTTGTGGGTTAATAAATAACATCACTGGCTCAGGGTTGGGGCCTTTATTCATCTATGGGTTACTTTGTTTACTGGCGCGGCCCGGGCCAAAGCACCCTCAAACAAAGGGAAAAACTCGGGCTACCGTTGTGCCGGCCGGCGGGGGGGGGAAAGCCGGGTCAGTGTTCCAACGACCTTTCCCCCAACGCCCAATTTTTTTAAAATTATTTATATTTTTTATAAAAAAGTGCAGCAAAAAGAAGGGCAAAGCCCATTTTAATTTTTAAAATTTAAAAAAGTTAACTTTTTAAAACAAAAATTAATATAAAAAAAAATTATGGAAATTCGTTTGAAAAAATTTAAAAAACAACAAAAATAAATTTTCCCTTAAAAAACGGTTAAATTTTTGTTTTTAATTTCTTTGGGGATATTAAGGGGGTAATTTTTTCAAAAACCTTAAATTCATTTTGGTACTCTATTTTTTTAAAATTACATTTTTAAAAATATCTCTAAATTTTTTTGCATTCCCAATTTTGAAACTTTTTTTTCATTTTTAGGGAAAAACCCAAAAATTTTTTAATCCCTTTTTAAAAATTTACTTTTAAATTTATTTAGGAAAACAAAAGGGGAAAATTTTCCTTTTCCCCAGCAATAAAAGGGCAGCTAAAATTTGTAAGTGGGAAAAGAGCTATTCAAAATTTTGTTCTTTGGGGGGCTTTGGGGGAGTTTTAAGGGAAGGATTGGTAAGTCGGAAAGGCTCCCCTAAAAAGAAAAAACAAATTGGGGGAGAAAGTCTGTTTTCCCCGGCACTCTGTTATTTTCTCATTATTTAATTTCATAATAAACATAGTGTAAAAAGGGGTTGTTTTTGCTGGGATATCGATTTCGAGTTTTTAAACGAAATACGGGTTTGGGGCCCCCGGGTCCCAAATTTTTTTTTAAAACCCCTTTCCGTCTGTAAAACGCCTTGGCGCCTAAATAGGGGTCCACCACTGATCCTTCAAAACCTCTTTTAAAAATTGAGTTTGGGAAATTTTTACCTTGCCCCCCTATTTATTTATGGTGTGTTTTTCAAAACGACAAAACAAGGGGGGAACTTATTTTCACGAAAAATTTATGTTTAAACCTCGACTAAAATCGTGACAATTATCGTATCAACAGCTCCCCACGAAACCCAACTCATGTATTTTTTACAAAAATTTCCCAGATAAATTAAACAATTAAAATTCCCACAAAAATTTTAAGTTAAAAGTAAATCTTTTCTGCTGAAAAATTTTTTATACAATTAGAGACTATACGATCGTAAAAAAAAAATAATTTTTTGAAAAACAAGATTTAAGTATAATAAATTAAAGTATACATTTCCATTATAAAATTTAAAAAATAATATTTCAAATAAAAACTTAATAATGAATCTAAAACCCAGTTTTTTTTTTCCTGATCCATTGAGCAAATGCTAAAGATGAACCCCTTTATTTGCTTCACGAAATGGGCCTTCACTTTTTGCAGTTTTTGAATTTTCCCTTTTGTATAAGTAGTAGGGGGCTTGAAAAGTTTCTATTTTGTTAACTTTTTGGAAAAAAAAAATTTGTTTTTTTAAATTAAAAAAAGTTTTCTATAATTTTGAAAGAAATATCTAGTTTTTGACATGTTAACCCCACGTTTTTTTAAATTTTTTTATTATTATTATTTTTTGTTTTTTTTTTTTCATTTTTTCAATAAAAAGCTAAATTTTTGGGAAAAGTTTCAAAAACTAAAGGTGCGCAGATGATTTTCCCCCCCCATGCACCTTTTGGCTTTTGACTAAATAAATAAATACGTTTTTTTAAAATAGATTTTCCCTTTATATAGATTTGGCTTGGGACTCTCTACTTTTAAAAAAGCTTTCTTTAAAATTTGGTGTACTTTTAAAACATCTGGGACTTTTTAAAAAATTTTTTCTCAAATAAACAAATTTTATCTATTTTTTTTTGGAAAGACCCCAGTTTTACGCTTTTAAAGGCAATATTTTGTCCATTTAATACTTTTAAATTTTGAATTTTTTCAAAATTGGGGAATTTAGTTTTTTCGGCTCGTCCACAACTAAAATTAAGATAAATTTTTCCCTTTAAGAAAAATTTTTCCCAATGGTTCTTTCATGCACATACTTTTTTTAAAAAATTTGCAAAAATTTCGTATAAAAATTTAAAAATAAAAAAAGTTTTTTCTTAAAAAGGTTTAAATTTTTTTCCTTTAAACTTTTGGTAGGGAAAATGAGAAAAATTTTTTTTAAAAAAATTTAAATGCGATATTCCCCTTTTTTTTTTTTTAAAAATTTAAAAAAGTTTTCCTTTCCCCTCCTTAAAATTTTTTCATTTGGGGTTTTGTTACACAAAATTTTTTTTATTTTATGATACATGCTTTAAATAATGTGTAAAAGTTTCTGAAAACTCAAAACTTTTTTAAAACCGGGCTCAAATTAATTTTTAAAAAATTTTTAAAAGCCTTTTTTCCAACCGGCAAAAATTTTTATTCTTAAACGTTTCAAGACCGATTTTGCAAAATTTTTTTTTTTAACATTATGAGTTATGATGATAGCAAAAAGTTAACAAACCCCAATTTTGGAAGGATTTAAATTTTAAAGGGGGCAAATTGTGTTTTATACAATAAAATTAAAAATTTGTGGCACATGGGTACAATAATGATGATTATGTTTTAAATGGTATAATTTAAACACGGGAAAATCCTTTTTGGTTTGCTGATGAAGCTGTTGTACAAAGGGATTCCCAAAAGGGGGTTTCAGATTAGGGCTAAAAAGGGGGTTGCGGTTCAAACCCCTTTCAACCCGATCCGGGAAATGGGATAAACAAAAAACCCATTTGCTAACGGTTTGGAAACTTTCCTGTTGAGAAATTACATTTTTGCTTTTAAGGACACATCCCCTTGGGCAAAAATTTGGCCCAAAAAAGTCGGATCGATGCGCAAAAGGGGGCCCCCTGATTTCTTCAATAATGGATTTCCCTTTCCAGATGTTTTAATCAAGCGCTGCGATTTTGAAAAACATTCTTTAAAATTTGGGTTTCTTTAAATCAAACCCCCAAAGGGCATTTTTTAAAATTTTCCCCCAAAAATTTCCAAAAAATTTTTTTCTCCATTTTCTAAATTTTTTTTCAAAAATTTTGAAAAGTTATGTAATCTGCCCGGGAAAACAACGACCTTTTTTAAAGCTCCTTGCCGGGGTCTGGTAAAGGAAAAAAAGGGTAAATCCTGTTGCAATTTTGAAAATCCTTGTCGTGGGGGTTTGCCAAATCCATGTTTTTTTGGAAACTCAAAAAAACCCAAAAAACTTTTGACTGCAAAACGTTGGGCTATTTCCCTCTATGTCCCAAAATAAACGCCTAAACCAGTGATTCCCAAATTTGGGGCCACGAGAAACCCCACTAAAAGGGGCCCCTTCCGGGGGAAAAAATGGGCTTTACGATTTTTTTAAATCCCAAAATTTATCTGGGTTTTGATAATAAAGAAAAAAAAATTTTGGCCCTTTTCCCAAACAAGTAGTGTAATGATTTATAATTATCAACCAAATGGGATTTCCTTTAAATGAAAAAAATTCCCCAAAATGGGAAAAAAATTATACCCGGGGGCAAATGGCAGCGCCCGCCCGGAAAATTTTTTAAATTAAAAAATTCGGGGAAATTTTTGTAAACGTCATCTCAGTTTAATAAAAGAACGAACGCCATTGTTGCCGGAAAAGCAAATTACGATTAGTGTTTTTTATAAATAAAGAGAACCCAAAGGGGGTAGGGTTTAGATTTGGCAGAACAAAACCAAAATTATAGAAATTTTTTGGGGTAGTCCCCAATTTTGGAGGACGCCCCGGGGGGCGAAATCAAGATTAAATGTTAAAATTGTTATTTAGAATAGACATGAAACAAAAAGAAAATTGTCGTGACTTTTATGGAAAGACAAACGGCCAGTTAAAAATTTTATTTAAAAAAAGGCACTGTAGGCAAAAAAAGACCTTGACATTTTCAGAGAAAATTTCCCGGAAAAATATAGAAATGATAAAGGGAGGTAAAACCCAAAAAAATGCGAAAATACTTTTCGTTATGATGTTCGGCGCCCCCAAAACGGGTGATCTGCTTTTGGTTTGCGGAAAAACCCTATAAGCTGGGGACAACAATCCCCAAATAGAAAGTTTCGAGCGGGGTGTGAACGGGGGGTTGTGTTAGACGCTGCTTTTTTGATTGTTCGGAAATTTTTAGTTTTTAAAAACCCGTTTATTTTTTTCCAATGTCGCAGGGAAATTTTAAAAAAAAACTGAACGGGAGGGAAATGGGGGCGCATAATTAGTAAATGGGGGCAATGCGGGGTAATGGTTTTTTTTTTTTTTATCGCGGCCTGAAACGGGAAGGCGGACATTTTGATCGTGTATAAAAACATTGAGGGTTTCACGGCTGGAGTCAATATTATGTTTTCTTCCGGGCTGTGGTCAATTGGCTTTTAACTGCCAAAAGTTCCCCCAAGGGCTGCGGGGGCATCTTCAGTGGGGAGGGCTCGTCACTGGTGCCCCCCCGGGCCCCTTTGCCCCGAAAATGCCCCCCGTGGGCGTGGGCGGGGAAAAGTTTGGCAGTTCAAACCAATTGGCCCCGGCCCCTCAGCCCGGAAGAAAAAAAATTTTTCTTTTTTAATAACACGAATTTTAAAGCGATCTCGTCCCCGAAAATTTGGGAAAGGGGAAGGGAAGCGGTTTGTTTTTTTTAAAAAAGGGCAAAATTTCATCCCCCGCCGTGATTTTTTAAAAATTCCGGGAACTTTTTTTTGCGTTTTCCAGAATATTTCGCCCAAATTTTTTCCAAAATTTTGAACTTCCCTTTAAATGATCCCTGATATGGTGGCTGAAAGCCGGGGGAATTGCCAGGGTACAAATTGGTAACCCGGCGACGAACGTGACCTGCTCTGCGTGCCGCGACGCCAACCCCAGACAGAATGACCGATTATTTTTTTTGGTTGCTGGAAAAAAGCATTTTTTTCCAAAATCAAGTCTGTTTTTTTGGGAGAAATTAAAAATCAATAAGTTAATTTGCCCCGAATGCGCATTCAGTGTAATGAGATTGTTTTTTAAAATTTCAGAGTAAAATGTTTTTTTTTTGTTTTTTTTTGTCGTGGGAATTTTTTTTTGTATCCATTGAAGGGGATTTTTTTTTGTTTCATTTTTTGATGTTTTGGGCGAGAAATCAGTTATCTGGGAGAAATTTAAACCCAAAATGGGAAAACAATCTGTTTTTCGGAAAAACCCCCCAATGACGTGTTTAATTTTTGGCAGTTAGACGCGACCCACCCCGCGTTGCACGAAATATTACGTTTCGGGAAACCCCCGTACAGGGCCCATCCAAAATTTCCGGACCCCTAAATCTTTAAAATTTCCCCGGGAAGGTTAGCTTTAAAAAAAGTATTCGTATTTAATGGAGGGGGGAAAGATTTTTTTACAAATACCCCAAAAATTATGAGAGCAAAAAAAAAAAAACAAAAATTTTTGTGATTTTTTGGGAGGCTGTATTTCCCGGGGAAAAATGGTCGTATTGAGACTAAAAGCATTTTTGGGGTATAAAATTCCCAAATTTAAAATTTTGGGTTTTGTTTAGGAGCTACGATTCTCCTGTAATCCTAACAGATAAGGCAAAAATATAAAAATTTTTCTTTTTTTTTGCCACTGGGAAGAAAAATTCAGTTAGGGTGGGATATGGATCCAAAATAAAAAATTTTTTTTTTGCATTAATTTCCTTTTTTTAAACCTCCCCAATTTTTTTTGGGTAGTGTTTTTTGGTCAGCAACTGTCGTGTAAAAACTGGTGTATTCCATTTCAGTACATCGCGTCCCCCAAAACTTCCGCGTCCCAAGCATTTTCAGACGTAAAGGGACAAAACCCCACATATGCTGCTTGCATGGGCTGGTTTGATTCTTCCCTATAAATACAATGCCAAAGGGCAAACGCTACTCATTTTGCTTTTAGGAATTTTGAAAGAAAAAAGTAAGAAAAGATGATGTCTGTTTGCCCGTGCCGAAAAAATAAATTCCCGCCTTTTATTAAAATTTTACAAATTTTCATTTTTTTTATTTAATAATTTTTATTTTGCTATGTTCGTGTGTAATAGGAAATTAAATACTGAACAAGTTATTAATGGCGATAAATATTAAAATCCTTTTAGTTTTGATGTCAAAATGTTCTATAAAAAAACAGGAAACTGAAAGATTGAATTTTGGTATTCATTATACAACTATTTGTTACCCCCTTTTAATTTACTCACTAAGTATATGATTGACCTGCAAGTTTGGCACTTTTCAATTCCCCTTTGTTCTTAATGCTGGGAAAAATTTTTATTTTCCCTAAATTTTACGTTCTTTTTTTACCCTCTAACGTACATCAAGGGGGAAAAAAAAATCATTAAAAACCGGGGTTTTTATGTCAAAATGTTCTTTAAAAATATTTTTTTTTTGAAATGAATGTATCAAAATATATTTAGTCAAAAAGTTTTTATTTTTCCCTTAAAATGGTTGAGTATTTTTTGAAAAACCCCTATATGGGTCTTAGGGTTTTTGTTTTGAAAAATTTAAAAACAGTTTTGGGCCCGGGGGTTTGGTTTTTTTCATTTTAATTAAAATAGCAATATCCTGTTAAAATCCCTTATGATTACAAATAAACATTTTTTTTTTTCAAGGGGGGCGTACGAAATGTGGCTGAATCAAAGAAATATCGACAGTATTGTGTTGATTATTTGAACTTTTTTTTCTTTATCAAAGGGAGACAAACGATTGCCCCTTACCTTTTTTCAATAAAGAGTTTGAGCAATGGCTCTATTCGATGCGTCAAACCCCGAAATCATCTAAAAAGGTGTCATCCCGATAAAATAGGTAAAAATTTAAAAAATTTTCAAACATTTAAGGAAGAATTGAAAAAGAAAAAAAAAAACTACACTTAAAAAAAACACACACACATTAAAACCCCGTGGACCCACCGGGGGTGCAGTATCCTTGCTACTAGGTGATCTTGCGAAACAACAGGCATCGTTAAACCTTGGAAAAAAATAACAAGGGTTCTCAATTTTTTAAACCTCGCCCAAAAGTTCATTGCGAATCAAAAATTGGGGGTTTTGGTTTATACCCCTTTAAGGGGGTAGCACTGCAAAGGAGGATCCCCCGACCAGATCCTCAGTGCAACAAACTACGGGGAAAGGAAAAAGGGGCACTCAGACGTCCCCTGAGAAGGAGCCGGAGTACTATTCCCAGAAGCGATTCTTTGGGAAAACCGGAACTCCCCGGTCTCAAAGGGAAAGAAGGAGTCACGAAAAACGGAGTTTCCCCGGGGGCCTTCTGCGGAAATAACACGAGAAGATCCCGAAATGGCAGAGAAAGGGCCCAGTGGCAAGTGGTCCTCGTAAAAAGGGGGCCCCCTAAAACGTTCCCAAAACCGGGAAAAAAAAACCCCGACCAGATGCCCTTTATCCGAAGAAGGACGACACCTGTCGTACCCGGGCATCCTTAAAAAAAGAAAATGACCCTGAGCCCAAAGATCTGGGCGAGAATTCACGCACCCGGAAGACAGCTGGCGGCGATCTCCCTTTTGCAACTGAAGCGGTCTGCCGGAGGACAAACTACAATTTTCCCGTCCTCTGTAAAAAGGGGTTTGGATCGGACGCTGATGGAGGTTCACTCCACCGTGGCTATTCAGGTGAAAAGGGCCTGGATAAGTCCAAAATAAAGAAAGGGAAATCCCTAGGGCTCTGGTGGACAAAATTCCCCAAAAAGTGATCTCCCAGCTACTGTGGTCAAATCCCTAAGAAACCCTCCTATGGTTTTAACACAGGTAGAATAATCAGCGTTCCCTTTTCGATGGGCTAACAAATTGATTATCGGGAAAAAAAAAAATAGGATGGGGGTACTACTCTGCTTTAAAAAAGAAGGGCCCGGGGTGTTACAGATGTTTGGATTTTGGACACCTCAGAAAGCATAAAAAACACATGACCGGTCAACGGCCCGGGAATTTTTTGGGGGTGATCCCGCTAATCCCTGCACAAATGAACCAAAAGTGCTTCCCTTTTTGGGAAAAAAAACAAGGCCCGACATGCTACTGGGGGCCAAGGGGTCCATCACCAAAAGCGCAAAAACAATAACGGATGAAAATGGGGGTTACGCTCAATCTCAACCATTTTCGCAATCGGGATTCCTGGCACAGTCAGTTAGGGGGGGGCTGATTGTTTAAAGGTATGCGAAAAAGGTTTCTAACCGTAGATACAGGGGTATCCCCCACCCAAACCTTTGGGAATCCCGGGCCTGTAAACCATTCCCCAAAAATAATAACGAGACCCCGGGGCTGGTTTTTCTGGGGAAAAAACAACGGCGTTTAAACTAATGTATGCCTCCGCAAAAACCCACAATGGACGGTTTTAAGCAGTTTTCCCCTTGGCCCCCCAGTGTACGACGCAAAAAGGACGAAGCCCCTTTGGTGATAGCTGGAGATTTCCCAAAAATTTTGGGCGGTTTTGGGGGGGTAGTTCGTCCACTAATTTAGCCAAAATCGAGCAGTTCTGGCCCTCCCTCTCCCTTCTGAATGCCAGAGCTTGCCAACACGGAGAAAAACACCTTCCCCCCGAAAGGGGGGGTGGGGGTTTTTGGATCTGACGTTCATGTAGATAATCTTTTGGGAAAGGGGTGTTCTGGAGAGTTAGTGACACTTTTTGATAGTGACCACCAGGCACTTTTGTACGAGGTGAAAAAACAGGGGGAAATTTTGTGCCCAAATTCAATCTGGGGGGGGAAAGCAAAAACGTTCCCACAAAATTTTCCGACCCAAAGTTTGGAGACGATAGGGGCCCCGCAGGTCCACTTTACAAAGCTGGGCGGGGTTGAATGGATAAACCAAACCATGCACTGTTAGACGGGCCCCCAATCTCTCAAATTCCCCTTTTCTGGTGGATAAAAACCAATTACGACGGGTGCCTTCCCGGAAAAAACCCGTACCAAAAGCTCTGGCAGAGACAACCCCGTTGAGAAATACCAAAAATTTGCTCGAAGCCAGTTGAAATGAGATCCGAAAAGCAAACCTTATGTAAAAAACCCAAGGGGACGAGGTGGAAAAAGGGTCCAAAATTTTGGCCGTACAAGACCGGGCCTTGTAGGTTAAGACAGCGGCACCGTTTCCAACACAGTATGCTGCTCAAATTGGCACCCGAAAAACCCCCGGTGTCAATTAATATAGGGTTTTCTGAGCTCACGCAAGAAAGGGAAAATTTTGCCAATCAACCCGAAAAGGGAACACAAAAAAGGGTCCCCCGGGCCCGGGTAACATTCCCAATTTGCCCTCAAGACTGCGATACTCCTCCCCCCGACATCTTTGTGGATTTTTTTTATTCGTGCTTAAAAGGGAAAAGTTTTATCAGAAAAATGGAAAAACAGCGCTTGGTGCTCCTCCCCAAGGGGAAAAAATCCAAAATCCATCTCTTTTCGGCCATTGTTAGCAGCCGCTGGCAAGGGTTTTGGGAAAAATTATTAGTACCAGACTAGAAAAGCTGTGGAGGGGAGGGCCTTTTGAAAATCGAAAAGGTTTCCGCAAAAGGGCCCCCTCGACTTTACCCGTCAGCTTTCATTAACACCCCGACAAACAATTGGGGGAAATAGATGGAAGAGAGGCCCAAAAAAAAGTACTGTGCTGTCTTGAAAGAAAATTAAAAAAACATTCAACTCGGAGGTGGGTAATATTCTTAAACCCCCGCAGATTTAATGTAACGTACCCGGAAAATTTTTCCATATCAAAAAGGGGCCCCTTTTTAATCAAATAATGGGCCCAAGGTACATAATATCCCGGGTTTGTCCGAAAAAATGGGATTAGGTCCACCATTTGGAATTGATGCAGAAGTTTTTTCCCTTTCCCCTCCCAGAAGGAACCAGCATTTTGGTTTTGCGGACAATTTCCCCATCATCGCCGTTGCAAAATTTCATTGAGGGGGAAAAGTGTATATTTTTCAAAGAACGAACCTTTTTATTAGTCATTGGGTTAAATCCTCAAAACGATTAGCTGAGCACAAGACGAGGTTATCCCCGGTCATTGGGGGAAAAAAGTTCCTCTCAAAGTCAGACCCCATTTGCATCGCAGCCCTCGATCAAATATCTTGGTCTCATATTGACGCCAAACGGCATTTTTCAAAACCCCCTGATGGGCGGCCGGGGAATAAAACGATAATTAATGCAGCTTAAAAATAATGCCCAACGCAAAGGGCCCCGTCAGGAGCAGGCTTCTGGCCTTGGTTGGAGGTCCGTCTTGCTCCTTTGGGGCCCCCGTAGGGGCCAACTCCATGTCGTAAATAATTTTCCCTCCGGGGTGACGTCAGGGGTACCCGGTTTTTCGGGGTTGCCCCCTGGGTTGGCATTCCGCACTTTTAACAAAAGATTCGGTGTGCGTCATCCGGGGGTGCCTCCTGTAGATATCTTGGGCCTTGGGGGAAAAACGGAGGCGATATCACAAAAAAAGGGTACCCCAACCCCGACAACACTGCTCGAAAGGCGGGATCGATGGGGCAAATCCATTAAAAAGGAAAATGGCTAACCCCCAAATTTCCCCCCATTGCACCCGGGGTCAACCGTAAACACGGGAATAAAATTTTTTCTTGAAAATTTTTCTGGACACGGGTGCTTTTTTGGCATATCTCCACAGGGTTTAAGCTGGAAAAGGGTCCCCTTCTTCCATTATTTGACCCTGTGCGAAAACGCCAGGGATGTTTCTTCCAGTCCCCGATACCATCTGCAGCGAAAAGGGGTTATGGGTTTTCGGGGTCGACCCCTGGCGAAGCAATGGTTTTGGGGGCATGCTCGCCCCCAGAAACCAACTGGGGTGCGGGGAGCTCCCTTTTGGGAGAAACCAAAAAGCTGAGCTCAGGGAATAAAAAAGGGAAAAAAGGGAAATCGATTGATCCTCCTTTTAACTTCCCACGTTTTTACGAAGGGGAAATGGCTTGTGACTAAGCCATTTAAACCCTCCCCCTGATGTAATGCCCCGGGGGTTTTTCCCGGGAGGGGTGGAGGAAAAAGGGGGGTTTTGGTTTTTTTGGGGGAAAAAACTCCCCTATCATGTGGTCAGGCCCTGGGGTCTTTTTAAATTTTCCCCCACCCTCTAAACACACACACACACACACTGTTTTTTTTTAAGTCTCAAAATAAAAGATGGCCAAGGGGATCTTACAATTTTCTTTGCTTATGGATTTGGAAAACCCCCTCATCGGAGAACAGTTAATTTTACCTGCAGTTGAAGAGGTTTTAAAAACTGTTCTGCACGAACCTCCATTTGACGTACTCAAAAGAATTCCTTTGAGTAACAACACTGTACAAAGATGTATTGATGAAATGAGCTGTGATATTGAAGGCTTCTTGAGTAATTTCCAACCTGCATTCTGCGACCAACTCATTTTTTCTATTAAACTCGACGAGTCAATTTTACATGGTAATGAAGCATTATTATTGGCCTATGTTCGATTTGTTATGGACGAAGAAATCCATGAACTGCTATTCGGAAAACTTTGGAGACGGACACGAAATGCGAATTAATATTTAATGTCCTGAGTGATTTTTTAGGGAGAAATCGATTCCATTCACGAACATTATTGTGTGTAAATGGTGGCAACAGATGGAGCTCCTGCCATGTTCGGGTGATACCCTGGGTTTCGAAGTCATCTGAAAAGAACTATACCAGGAGTAACTGATATTCACTGTATCATCCACCGACATCACCTGGTAGCGAAAAAAGTGAGTGATAGATTGCACCAATCACTTCAATTTGTGATAATAGCAGTTATAAGAATCAATGCGTTGAATACCCATTTATTTGCTCAATTCTGCGACGAAAATGATGAAGACTTCCAACATCTTACATATGTAAGCTGCATGCAGTGTGCTGGTTGACGAAAGGTGCATGTTTGACAAGATTTTACTCACTTTTTGAATCAGTTTTAGTGTTTCTGGAAGTAAAGATCAGATTTAAAAGAAAACCTGACAAATTGAAAGCAGACATCGCATATTTGGCAGATTTGTTCAAAACCTTTAATGATATTAACTTGTAGATACAAAGGAACAGCCTAAATGTAATAGAAATAAAGGGTGTAATTCTGATTTTTTAATTTTTTAAATTGAAATTTATGATGCAAAATATTAGTCGTGAACTCTCCCAGTTTCCAAACTTGTTACAGGCAGAATGCCTTGATGAGGATAATTAGACATACGTTCTACATTTAAATGCCCTGCATGATAACTTACAAAAATAGATTTGAAGAGATTCTGACGATGGAATACCACCATGGATCATACATCCATTTTATGAAACGGAAGTGGCGAATGTAGTGTTAAGGAGGAGCTACTCGAGCTTAGCACCAATGAGGAGCTGAAGATGAATTTTAAAAAAAGCCATCAAACATTTTGGTTGCAAGTAGAAATTCTCAAAAGTCTCCTGAATTGTGAGAAATTGTGAGAAAACTTTTGATAGCGTTTCTCTCGTCGTAAAACTTAGTGTCGTTAAAACTATATCAGATTGAAATCACAGAACGGGAGAGATTTGCGGTTATTCGTTACAAAACTGAAGCCAAATAAATAAAAAATAAGCCGAATAAGCCAAAATGATAACTTGCAGTCAATCCATCAAGTACATCCCTCGCATTAAATTTATGACTATTTTTAATTGTTGATTTGCATTGTTGAAGTTACGGTACGTTGTTAATGTTTAATTTTAATTCTATTAAATCTGTAATCATATATTTTAATAAAAGAACACAAGAAAATAATATATTTTATTACTTTCTCGTATACGTACGTATATTCGAGTAATATACGTAGTATAGAAATTTATGTAATGCTGCGGAAAATCGATTTCGTGATTTCAACGGAAATATACGTTTTGGGGTCGTCTGATTCTGTTTTTTTTTTCCTTCAAAACGTCCGTCCGTTGTCTGTCAGGCTGGCTGATCGGCCGTCTGTCTGTCTGTCTCTCTGTCCGTCCGTTTGTCAGTGCGTCTGGTGTATGTGAACAACTCTAGCGCCTAAATCATGCGTAGGATTACGTCCAAATCGAAGAAAACCCTGTCCATCTGGCTTGAGTCGAAGCTCTGCGATTTTGAAAACAAATCATTTAATTTTTGGGGTACGTTACATGAAACCCCCCGGACATTTTCAAAATTTTCTCAAAAACGGCTCTATATTCTTTCTGTAAATTTTTTGTAATAATAGAGTAAATTACACGTATAAAGGTGGCATAGGTTCGATATTTACGTTTAACTCTGAATTTTCGAAAATTGCAAAAGTTTGAATTTTTTCGGCGTCTTACTACAATCATAAAATTGAAGACAGAGATTTTCCCTTCAAATATAATTTGTTGTCCATAAATATTTTTTCATTAAGGTCATACACTTTTTGAAAATTTTAGTAGTTTTCGTGCAAAAGGGAGTGCAATATTCGCAATTTTAAAAAATAAGTAAAACAAAATTTTCTCAAAAACCGCTCCAAATTTTTTCTTTAAATTTTTGGTAGGGGTAATTCCAAATGCACCCTCTCCGATGACATAAACGCTAGAACAATAGCTTTATTATTTTGTTTTTTCAAAAATTACAAAAATATATTTTTTTTACTTATAACTCACGTCGTTAATAGTTTCAATAGAGGCAATTTCTTTACGTTATTATATTTATGAGTACATGTGCTTTAAATAGTGTAAAATAAAGTTTATCGAAAACTCAACAGTTATTTGTTAAAATGGGCCCAGAATTCCGCATTTTCATAAACACCCAATGGCAATTTTCTCAAAAATGGCTCTAAACGTTTTCCTCAAACTTTTACAACGCATAGTAGTAGAGGCACTGTTTAATATGACGTTAAGTTCATTTTGGTGCATTCATTTATTTTTTTCAAAAATTACACATTTTTTTCAATATCTCTCATGCCGTTAATATTTCAATGGATTTGTATTCTAACACGCCCACCAACCACACAAAACTCTCTAGGGCGAGCATGGTCGATAAGCGAGCTTGTGATCTCAGGAGGCAGGATCTTTCGGGTGCGAGAAAGGTCTGAACCCTTGACTCATAAATCAAAGAAAATATGGGTAATAATGAGCATGTATTCAAATAATCAATGAAATTAATACACAAAATACACTCGAATTAAACAAATAATCAATGAAATTAATACACAAATACAGCTGTTTAATACAGCAGATCACTTCAAATCGCTAAATGACCTGACCTTTGTACAAAATTTTACAAATGGTGCCGTTAGTTCGGCTACCGAACCAACAAAATATTATCACTTTCCCTTTTCAGCACTACTATTCTTTCTTTGCCCTTTCTCTCTGCCGTGCACGGACTTTTAAAAAGGAATTTTACTGATTAGTTCAGCGGTGCCCACAAGTGCAGGCCTCCGGCTACGCACACGTTACCATAAACATGAAAGAAAGAAATTTGACTAAGTAACATGGAAATCTACTATAATACATACAATTTAAAACATAAAAAGAATATTTACACATTCATCATATAGTGGAACAACTTAATCTTTCCCCAATAATACAGAATGAAGCCAGTTAGTTACACAACATTGCCGTAAAATTGTACAAGATTTTGGCCGTTTGCAATATCAAACAAGGAATACTTTAGCAAAATTTAACCTCCACGAATTTGTTTTAAAAGGCGACAGTCTTTCTATACTGAATTTGGGAGTTTCTCACATGAACTACCACGCAAATTTGCCGTTATCCACTTTCTGGCCCGCATCAGTCTTCGCCCGAAAAGTGGCAAGTTCGGTTACCTTTACGGCGCTCTCCAGTTCGCTCGTGGCCGGCCTTGGCACTCTCGCCGCCCGGGGTCGCAGCGACGTCACTCCTCTCGTACGCTTCGCCAGTCCGTCACGCGTTCGGTCAAACCAGTCTCTCTTCTTTCGTCCTCGCCACGAACGCGGGCATACACGCCCGCGCTCCAAGTCTCTGGCGCGTCCCAAGAGTCAAATCGGTTCTTACTCATAAATCTGATCTTTGCGTTACTACACTAGGCGTCGCAACTGCAGCGCTAATAGTCAGTCTCCACTAGATTTCACAAAACTGTCCTCTGCGCGAAATGAGCACTTTTGGGAAAAAATGTTCACTGTTCTTACTTCGCTCCGACCGCTTTCTTTCTAACAAGTTTGCTGCTAATTACTAATATGTTCGTATTGCAATCACACTCCTTACCAACTAATCCTCCATGTTCACACCACTCAATTATTCACTTTCACTACCAAATTCCTAGAGAACTTACGCGTTCGCCTTCGCTACCAGACTCATAGAACAAGTGTTTTCGCCCGCGTCGCCGGATTAACAGAGAGCTTTTTCGTCGTGTCTCGCAGTATTCAAAAACCGCTCCATATTTTTTCTCTAAATTCTACGTGTATATGTAATAAGGGAGGGTAAAAATATAATGCTAGTCCTCTTTTCGGCTATAGTTGCGCTTTTTTTTGGAAAATTCCCAAAAAGATAGCATATGAATACTACAAAATTGGAGGTAGCTACTTTTGTTTCAAAGTGTGTTGGAGAAAATCATCTCTTTAAAAAAGGTCTTGTATAATTTTTTGAGAAAACGCGCTGATTTTGCTTATTTCTTGTCTAAACTTTATGCAATTTCTAAATAATTTTTTTTCTCAAAAACCGCTTCAAATGTTTTCTTCAAATTTTCTCCTGGTATGTTATATGGGAAGATGGTGCTGGTCCCATTTTCGCCTATTATTCTAATTTTTGGAATTTCCCAAAAAGTTATCATTTGAAAACGACAAAATTGGAGATAGCGATGTTTGTTCCAAACAAAGCCTGTTGTAAATAAAATACTCTAGAAAAGGTCATGTACAATTTTTTTGGAAAAAACATCTAATTTCGTTATTTCGTGCCTGAAATTTATGCAATTTCTAAAAACAATATTTTCTCAAACCCACACCAATTTTTTCATTTAAGTTTGTCCTCGTATGTAACAACGTATGGTCAATAAATAAATAAACTAGTGGTGCTGTAGAATTGCCCATTTTCTCGCAGTAATTAGTTTTCCAAACTCTTTAGGCTCGACTAGTTTTGGGGTCTTGCCTTATTCCTTTCCTACCTTCCATCTTTTGCTTTCCGAAGGACATTTTTCACATTTTCTCAATTTTTTGGCTGCCAAATGCTAGAACTTTAACCACCATACACTTATTACTATTATCGAAGTGTAAATACAATGTCCTTCCTGGATGGTCGAGGTGGCTTATTGGCGGGTACGGACTCAGCTCTTTGGAAGGAAGGTTCGCTGGTTCGAGCTTTGTCAGGTCTATTTATCACAATTCTCTGGTACCGCAGAAAATTATTGAGAACTCCAGAAATTATCAAAAACCATTTGATGGAATTCTAATCACAAATACCATTAATTAAGATGAATATATATTGATAGTATCTGTATGTGCTTTCGAATTTTCGACTTTTAAACAATTTTTCACATCTCTTGTTGGATTTGTACGTCTGTGCCATCAAACCAATTGTTGTCTTTCTTTGCTTGTGTATGAACAGATTTAAATAAAATAATCAATATATCAACATTAAATTTAAATGCAATATAACCAGTAACCATACGATACGAGTAACCAACTTAGATATCCTAACGGTTCGAAAATTATTACTTTTCGTCTAACGAATTTCGTCAGAAGAGACAGTTACGTAATTGTGCGCCGGAAAACGGCAAATTTTCACCAGAAAACTTCTTATTGCCGGACTCTGGTGACGAAAAAGTGTATAAATCCTAATGCTAAACTTAGAGAACTAGTGGTGCAGTAGAATTAACTAGAGACTTTCTGGCTCTAGTTAATTTTCTTATCTCAAAAGTCTGGAACTAACTTTTCGGTTATGCCTGATTCTCTTACCGGCTTCCTTGATTGGTTGCCCAAAGGTCATTCTTTTTTAACATTTTTTCAATTTTTCGGCTCCCTAATGCTAGAACTGAAACCATAATATCTTGTTTAATATAATGTATACAGACCGTGTCCGTCCTGGATGGACGAGGTTGTTAAATGGCGTGTTAAATAAATAAATAAATGTCTTTATTGGTGGCGAGGCTCAGGCCATTTAGCCTGCTCTTCCGCCTGACCACATTTAGAATTTATATTACAATAGTACATAATAAAGGAGTCATTCAATGAAAAATACGCACGCAATTTGGATGAAGAACACACATGGATGACAGGAGTAAAAGCGAGGGAGGACGAGTTTGATAGGAAATCGTAAAAGAATCGGGATGAATGGAACGGTAGAGAGAAATGAAAGGAAAAAGAAAGAAAAGGAGAAAAAGAATCAGTGAAATGTTAATAAGTTCTGTTAATTGGTTCATTGAGGTTTTGAGGAAGCTAAAATTGCGTACGTATTCCTGAATTACCCCTACAAAAACTAGAAAGGGAGGGAATCTCGTCAGCATACAAGCGAAGACATATCAAGTCAAAGCCCTGAGAGAAACTGAAAACATTGATAATGATAAATGATTTTGCGTATATTTTCTAATATTAATAATAATAATTATTATTATATGATATAGTGTCGTAAAACTATTTGGTTTTTAAATAAAGTTAAAAAAAATAAATTAATTAAAAATGTGGATATAATCAATTTCTTTTTAGGGAAAGTTAACAGTTAAAATATTCCACAAACTAACAAATTGGAAAATTTTAAGAACTTAGGAATTTTTTTTTCTGTTTAGAGTATTCCCAAGACCCGAAAACCCGACCCAACATCTCTCACCCGTAAGCCAACGATTTATTCTACCTTTATTCCTGGGACTGCAAGCAAGGGACCATCCCGGCATGCGCCTTAAGCGATTGAGTAAACCCAGGTAAACCTCAATCAGGATGGCGGCTTAAGGCCAAGACACAATACAAGTAAACAATTTCAGTGCACACAAAATACAAAGAAGAAAAACAAAAGATGAAAATATTTTGAATTTAATATTATATCTACATGTACGGCGCAGTTTGTAAGAGATGAAGAACTGGAACAGAAATATTGCAAATTAGTGAAACACATGTAGACAAAATTAAAAGCATATCATTATAATATTTTGAATACATACAAATATGAGCAAATGCTCATGCATAATCACACAACAAAGCAACGCATACATCTGCGTACTGCAATAAAAGTGACGTATGAGATGTAAGTTTGTTCTTTATATGTTATTTAAAAATGATTGAAAGAGTGTACGAGTAGATTACAGAGACATATAGCTAGGTAATGTATATCATTTTTTAAATATAGTGTTAAATGTAAAAGTAGATAGGAGGAATGATATTTTTGTGTGCTAAAAGATTAGTTTACTTTATAAAGCTAAATAATTAGATAATAGTATGAAAATTGGAGGGAAGGGAGAATAAAGTAACCTAGGATGAAAACTAAGAGAGAACAAGAACACAAAAAGAAAGAGCGAGGATTTTAGCTATCCGGAGAAAGAGAGAGAGAGAGAGATAGGGAGGGGGAAGGAGAGGGAGTAGGGAGGGGGAAGGAGAGGGAGATAGGGAGGGGGAAGGAGAGAGAGAAAATGAGATATGAGAAGGCGTTAAGGATGACTTGAAAGTATTTATTTAGGAAATACGGTAGAACTTTGTACGTGGAATAGGAATAAATATGAGCTACTTCACTAGTGCGGCGTCCGCCCAGATCTAATTTTTGGCAAGCGAGCAGTAGGACTATTGTTATGTATTTTTTCCATGGATCCAGTTAGTCACTTCTTTTTTAAACTTGTGAAATGTACTGCAATTTTTTATAGTAGAGGGGAGATTGTTCCAAGCACGGATGGCAGTGACAGTGAATGATTTGCTAAAGGCAGTGGTATTGTGATGCGGAATACAAATAAGGCGTGACGCTCGGGCACGATGTAGCTTCATAACCTGAAATCGTTGTGATAGGATGGTATGATGTGTGCTGTTTAAAATCTTGTAAAGGAGGAGAAGGCAGTGAAGTAAACGCTTTTTATCAACGGTAAGAATTTTAGAATGGGCATAAAAGGTTGAAATATGATCGTATTTTTGAAGGTCGAAAATCAAACGAATACATGCATTTTGAGCTACTTGTATCTTACGTTGCTGTTTTAGATTTATGTCAGTTAGTAGGAAATCGCAGTAATCAAAATGAGGCATAAGAAGGGGTTTTTATTGACAGATTTTATCAATTTGTACATTCCAGTTAAGAGTATTATCCACATACACACCTAAATTTCTCACGTCTCTACACCACGGTAGGGGAGTTCCATTTATGCAAATGTCAGGGAGAGCGGAGATTGGTAGCTTTTTAAGGAGTTTCTGGAGCCGATTAAAAGACACTCTGATTTATTGGGGTTAAGCAGTAGCCCTAATGATGATGACCAAGAGGACAGACTGTGAAGGTCTTCGTTGATTTTTTGAGCAAGTTCAAAAACGCGAGAGGAGGGTCCACTAATATACAATTGGAGATCATCAGCGTACATGTGATGACCACAATTTTTTATTGATTTCTCTGTATCATTTACATAAATTAGGAAAGCAAGAGGTCCTAACACTGAGCCGTGTGCGACGCCGCGTGCCAGTGGCAAGATACCCGACACATTGTCACCGTACACAACTTTTTGTTGCCGCTCCGATAGATAGCTGGAGAACCATTTGAGCGTGGATGAGGCACATCCAATGTTTTTCAACTTTGCTAATAAAATATCGTGGTCGACCGAGTCGAATGCCTTGCTAAAATCGAGAAGAACGAGAATTGTGATTTTACCGCTGTCCATTGCATTTCTGGCGTCTTCAATAACACTAAGTAGCGCAGTTCCTGTGCTTTTACCGGGTCTAAAACCTGACTGGTTTGTATTTAAAATACAAATTAATTCGGCTTCCTGGCGACTTTTCAAGAACTTTTGATTTTGTAGGTAAGATACTAATTGGGCGGTAATCAACTGGCGTCGTAGGATTGGCGCTTTTAGGAAGTGGATGGACAAGCGCTGTCTTCCATGCCGAGGGAAATTCCCCGCTCATTAGTGAGAAATTAATTATGTTCACTATTGCAGGGAGTGCTACTTCAGCTCCAAGCTTCAGCAACTTTGCATTGATTCCGTCAGAGCCAGATGCGTTTGATTTAAGACTCAAAATGATTTTAGTGACTTCTGCGGGTGTTACTGACGCAATGTACAAAGTGTCTGTAATATCAATATCTGTGCTTCGCAGCATAGCTAAAGTTTGCGATTTTAGGAGTGGATTTATTGGCTGCGCGAGCGTAACAAAAGCATGATTTAGCAAATCAAGTGACACATTTATTTCTGTTGAATTTCGAATTTTTCCAATACCTAAAGTTCGCAATTTTTCTCCAGAGCAATTTTGAATCACGGTTATTTTGAAAAATCGAGTGATAATATTTAATCTTGGCATTTCTCAACATTTGGGTTACACGATTTCTAAGTTTTTTATACGTAACATGGTCGTTATAGTTCCTTGTTTTCCGAAAAACTTTGTACGCAGTGTCCCTATCGTGCATAAGTTGGCGGATTTCACCGGATATCCATGGAACTGCGGGACGTGTCACGCGTGACGTCTTTAGTGGAATATGTCTATTTACAAGTTCATTAAACATTTCCGTCAATACTGCTACTTTGTTATTGAGCGAGGTTTCATTTAGTACAATATTCCAGGGGACCGAAAATCCATCAGAAACGAAGGAGTTTGCATCAAAGTTCTTATAATCTCGATATTTTATTATTTTTGGTGTGTATTTGGGACACTTTAAATTATATGATACATAGATAAGATCATGTTTAGATATTCCCGGGACGGAAAATTGTCCATGAGAACGCGCTCTTGCAGGATTTGACACTATGATATGATCTATCCATGTTTCAGTATCTTTAGTGATGTGAGTTGCTTTTAGGGGAAGAATCGTTAGGTTCATATTACGAAAAAAACTAGCAAAGTTGTCAGATGAGGCAGATTTTTTCAATAGATTACAATTAAAGTCACCCATATAATAATGTGTCATATTTAGTGACACAGGAAGCGAGTAAGTCGTCTAGTTCAACAATGTTGCCTGATTTGGGAGGAGAATCTACTACCGCCAAGAGACATTTTTTACCTGCGAGAATAACTTCAGCAATTAAGTATTCGATGAAGTGGTCTTTATGATTTACTGAAGAGAAAACAACTTTGCAGTTAATATCATCACGTAAATATATACCTCCACCTCCACCATGGGAAGCAACGCTGGATTTTCTATCAGATCTCCAAAGCCGGTATCCGGGGACTTTAACGGTTTGAGAATTTAATGATTTTTTGAGCCATGTTTCGCTAATGAGGAGTGCGTGAAATTTATATTTTGTTACAATTTCCTGAATCTCGGAGTGATGACAAAGGAGAGATTGTGCATTTAAGTGCGCGACGTAAAAACAGTTCCTAGAAATACACGGCTGTGCTGTCTACAGCAGCCGGGGCTGACAGGGAAGGGGGGTGGACAAATGCAGGTCGAGACGGCTGTGAGGTGGGGAGGATACTTAGCATTGCGGTACAACGGGAATTTCCTAGACGGCCGCCGACTGCCTATGACTCAGAAGGGTGCAAGCGGTGGTTTAATGAGAGCTGTAAAGAATAAAGAAAGGGTGCAAGTAAAAACGAGTGAGAGGGAGAGAAAGAGGGGGGGAGAGAGCGTAGGAGAATGCAAGGAAGAACGCTTTCCAGAGAAAGGAAAAAAGGAGCGCCCCGAAGCTATTGAATAGAGTTAAGTTCAGACATTGTTTGGACGCGGAAACGTCTGTTACCTGCGTTAATTACTATTTGACCGTCTTCGGTCCAGACATTCCGCAGCTGGAACCGCGATATCGCAGCGTGCAGCACGGCCAGACGCTGGTGCGTGAGGTCCTCGCGAATGGCGATTCTCTGGCCTTTCAAAAACCTCTTCGACTGGAAGACCTGTCGCCGTTTCCTGTAACTTACAAACTTTACGATAATTGGTCTATTTTTTCCAGCGAGTTTGCGACCGACTCTATGGCTTCTATCTATATCATTAAGTGACAAGTCTACACTTATCTTTTCGCCACATCAATGACCATATCGTCGGTGTTTTCGCCATCCTTCTCTTCTAGGCCAAATATACGCAGACAATTCCTTCTGCTATACATTTCCAGCTGATCCGTTTTCAGCTCCAACTCTGCTTTCAAGTTGCAAATCTCTTGATCGCGGTCTTCAATTTTTTTCTGCAACGTCAACATAAGATTTTCATTGAAGGCCATCGATTCTTGCAGCTTCGCGGCCACTACATCTGTTAGCGTAGAGGCAAGGGATTTCAAAAAGCTCTCCGAATGAAGAGTCCGCTCCAAGACCGCATCAACCTCGGCCTTAATTTTGGCCTGCAGCTTGGAGTCGTTCTCGTTGCGGCTTACCTTCGGAGGCATGATAAAAGGAATTGCAAAAATTATACGGAGGTAAAATGAAATTAAAGTTTCTTACTGGCAACTAAAGTACCGTGAGAAAAAAGAGAAAACGAGAAAAATGTATGAAAATGATAAAATAAGTAACAGAGGACAGATCACTAATGACAAATTGGGAAAGCAAAACTGACAAGACTTTACTGTTTTGAAAAGTAATAAATAGAAAGAGAAATTAGTAGAATGAAAAGAAATAAGTCAAATTTGAGAGTTAATAAAAGTAATAACAGAAAAATATTTATCTGTCGGAATTTCACTGCTTCACAGCTTGCTCGGGCTCCGTTCTCCGGGAAATATGCGGCCGACGACTACCTGCTTCGAAACTACCTGTAGCTGAGCCCGGAGCGCTCCAAAAGACGTCTTCACAGCACGAAGGACATGAATAGAATGATCAGATTCATCTCTTTGGGGGCGAAAGGAAGCGAGTTCGAACCACGTGCAGGTATATTAATTTGATGAATGTGTTGTTACAGAAAACGATTGAGAATACAAGGAACTTTATTGAAAATCATTTGAAGCACTTCTTTTCACAAATACAACCAATACATACCGGGTGGAGCACCTAAGTTGGCCACAGCAAATATCTCCAAAACGGTTTGAGATATCGGAATCCAGTTTGCGCCAATTTGTAGCAGATGATGGGGGAAATAGCATGTATCGTTTTCGTGTATGTGCCATTTTTAATTGCGAAGATATTGACGCAACTTTATTTTTTAAATTGAAGTATATATTTTTTTCACTACCATTATCAAGGTCTTAAAGAGAGGAATACAATGATATAAGTATTGTTTATATTTGAAGAGTAAGTGTAGAAAAAATGTGTTTTGCATTTCTCAGAAATCACGTCATTTTAATCTTTCCGAAACAGTTTTTCGGCAGGCGGAAAGTGTCTGTCCGTTGCCATCACAGCGCTCTTCTCTCGAAAGAAATTGGTCGCTAAGCTGTTCACGAGCGGGAGTTCACAATTGTAGCAACTTGGAGAAGGTGAAACATCTCAACACTTTCAGTTCAACGTTGGCCTTCGTAAGGAAATTTACAAACGAAGAAAAACTCGATGCTGTTCTTATTTACGGTGAGTGTGGAAGGAACGCAAAGAAATCAGTGGAAATCTAAGCAAAAAGGTAACCGAATCGGAAGCGTTTGTCAAGATAACCGTGGTAAGAATATGTCAACGTCTACTATCAAGCGGCGACTGGAATTCAAAAACACGTGTAAGAACGAAAGCTGCTACCGGTGAGAACAAGGCAGTAGATGTTATGGCATGTGTGGCTGCAAACTGCCGTGTGAGTTCGCGAGAGATTGCTAGAGACTCAGGTATAAGTCGGAGAAGTGTTTTTCGTATACTTCACCGGTACAAATTCCATCCTTACCACGTTAGCCTTCACCAGCAGTTGCATTAAGGTGATTTTGAACAACGTGTTCAATTTTGTAGATTTATGCTTATGTCACTGAGAGACGACAAAAGATTCGTCAACAGAATTCTTTTCACCGATGAAGCGACTTTCGCAAACCACGCACAGGTAAACTTAAGAAACATGCATTATTGGGCGACGGAGAACCCAAAGTGGATTCGTCAAGTGGAAAATCAGCGGCAGTGGAGTGTGAACGTCTGGTGCGGGATCATTGATAATTTTATCATCGGGCCATACTTCATTGATGGAAAAATGACTGGTCAAGTATATTCTCAATTCCTGAAAGAGACTTTACCAACGTTGCTTCATAAAGTTCCCTTGGAGTTGCGTCTTGGCATGTGGTATCTGCACGACGGTTGCCCTGCACATTCTGCTGAAGTGTCAAGGGCAGTTCTAAATGAAACATTTGCAGATCGTTGGATAGGAAGAGGTGGTGCAGTGAAATGGCCACCTCGGTCACCAGACCACACCACTCGATTTCTTTCTGTGGGGAACTTTGAAAAATACTATATACGCAAACATTCCTTCGACTCCAGAAGATACGCAGAGCGCATTACAGAAGCTTGCGGCAAGATAACGCAAGAAACGTTCCAATCCGTGCGTCGGTCGCTGGAAAAAAGACTGCAAATGTGTATTGCTGTGAACGGTAAACATATTGAACACATGACGTGAAGAATACCCTGCGTTCTATTTTATGGAATGAAAATTTCTTTTATGCGTGCTAAAGGTCTTATTTTTATCAATACTGAGTTTCATTGTTTTGCTTTCTTGTATTTAAGTTCTCTTACTGCACTGGCTTGAAGCATACCAAACTTATTCTATGTAAATAACTTTGCTATCAAAGGAATAAAATTTGTATTCCACAATGCAGAATGTCCCGTATTATTCAATCAAGATAATCAGAAAGCGACCGAATTTACACTTTACTTGGACGCACTCATAAAATGTAAATTTGGTATTTAATTGTCTTAAATTATTACGTTGTCGCATTCTTATGTTCATCTTCCTATCATATAATTCATAATGTACTTTTTACTGCAATAGATCTAGCATACAGGTAGTTTTAGAATGAACTACCATTCTATACATTTTTAGTATGCCATTCTAATTACAAAAATACAATATTTTTTTTAACTTTCTGCCTCATTTATTATAGTATATCTACAGTATAGTATAGAAAATTCAATTCTCGTGATAAATTTGTGACAAATTAAATTCATTTTTGATTTGTTCATTAAATTTAATTCATAAAAATTGTTACTTGCAGAATTTTGGACGGTTCCACGTCGGGATCACTTCACGACCCTGAGCCGTGGGCAGTGTTGACTTGCGAAGGCGAGGTCGGACCTTGAAAGTTAGAAAAATAGAATCTGGCTACAAGCAATGTCACACGCACTTTCCGTAAACAAGGAAAAAGTCTAAGGAACGTGTGCATCCGCGTCTATTACGTGCAACTTGACATAATTTATTTTTGCAAAAGTCTCTTCAAATATTAACAATATTTACATCGTTGTATTCCTCTCTTTGAGACCTTTATAATGGTGTCGAAAAAAATATATACTTCCGTAAAAAAAATTAAGTTGCGTCAATATCTTCGCAATTAAAAGTGGTACCTATACGAAAACGATACGTGTTATTTCCCCCATCATCCGCTACAAATTGGCGCAAACTGGATTCCGATACCTCAAAAAGGTTCAGAGATATTTGCTGTGGCCAACTTAGGTGCCCCACCCGGTATAAATAAACTAGACATGTCCGTATGTGCTTTTCCAATTGGAATTTTAAAACATTTTCTACTTTATTTTATTTGTTAATCGTCACGGCAAATCAATTGAAGGGCTCAGTAGAAAAAGGGGCTATATCACATTGACATAGTCTGAAGTAATGAGGTTTTCTGGACTTTCCTTTTTCAACTCAGTACATTTTTAAACTCTAAAACACAATACTGTAACGAATATTGCGTCATTCCCCGGCGCCACTCCGAGGTGACCGCGGGTTACGTCATCTGCCGGCGACTACCACGAGATGCCCGTGAGCGCGAGTTGCATCACCTGCCGACGGATTAACCCAGAACAGTCGCGGTGTCCGGAAGGTTCTGGATTGTCTTACGGTATAAATACGCGACGGCCGGCGACCGCAGTAGTCTTGAGTGTGCAGTGAAGTGAATGCTGTCGTATGTGGTCGGTGACGTGAACTGTGACCAGTGCATCGAACTGTGATCAAGTGGATGCAGTGAACTGCGACCAGTGCTTAGGACTGTGCGAGTGTGCGAGAGGAGTGTAGTGTAAATAAATCAAAGAAGTGTAGTGTAAAATAACTGAAGAGAAGTGTAGTGTAAATAACTGAAGGTAAATAATCAAGTGTTTTCATATTGTGTTAAGAAACAAAATAAACGTTTTTGTGAAAATAATACGAGACTTTTAATTCACCACCTAAAAACGTAACAATTGGTGTCAGGTGTGGGGTATTATAGTAACGTGTGGTGAATTAAAACTTTATTCAAGATGAGCTCACAAAGTTTTACGGATCTGAAAGTGACGGAGTTGAAGAAGGAGTTAGAGAGAGGGAACAAGACACGTCCGGAACGAAGCAATATTACAAGAACGTCTTGCTAACGCAATGAAGGCAGCAGGCGAGGATCAGAAATTTTCTCTTCGAGACAACGGGGAACTTTTCAGACCTATCCAAAATATTGGAAGGAAAGTTAGCTGAAAATTCCAGAATTTTAAAAGGAATGGAAAATTCCAGACATTTAGAAACAAGGTTATCGGAAAATTCCAAGAATTTAGAGAGAAAGCTAACTGAAAATTCCAGAAATTTAGAAGCAAGGTTATCGGAAAATTCCAATTTTAAAGAGGAATTGAAGAAAATTGTAGAATCTTAAAAGAGGAATTGACTGAAAATTACGTAGTTTTGGAAGAAAAGCTGGAACAGAAGATAACGCAGAATAATAAATTGATGCGAGAAGAAATGGAAGAAAAAATTGAGAAGATAGATGAGAAAATTTTGAAGAATGAGGAAAAATTACTAAATCTGTTAGAAGAGAAGCTGAAGGTTTTTACTCCCCCAACAGAAAAATCGAACATAAACATCGCAAAGGAACCACTGGAAATGGCACGAGTGGCCACCGTACGGGAGCCACTGGGAAAAACACAAGTACAACCACCTACCTTTGATGGCACTTCTTCATGGTCAAATTATTTGAAACAATTCAAGGCTGCTGCAACGGTAAATGGCTGGTCCGCAACAGATTGTGCTACGGCCCTAATTTTGGCTTTGCGTGGTAACGCCGTCGATATTCTAGAGACAATACCGACCGATGAACAGCCGAACTTCGAGCAAATTGTCAAGAGACTCGAAACCCGGTACGGGCAAGCGCACCTGGAAGACATGTATTTTTCCCAGCTAAGGAATCGTGTTCAGAAGCCTGGAGAGAGTCTTCAAGAACTGGAAGCTGATATTTCTCGTCTGGTGCGCTTTTCGGACCCTGATGCTTCAGAAAGTTCCCTGCAACGCACAGCCGTCCGGTGCTTTATTGAAGCGCTCCATGATGCAGAAACACAACAAGCATTAAGACTAGCAAGACCGAAAACCTTAGCTGACGCATTAAGTCAAGCACTAGACTTCCAGGTTGCAAAAAGAGTATCGAAACGTGACGGACGAGTGCGAGAATTGCAAACCGGCGTCGATACATATGACGAAAAATATTTGAAGGCAATGGTGGAGAGAATGGTACGCATTTCTAGCGGCAAAAAGCGACAACCTCGATGTTGGAATTGTGGAGAATTAGGGCACGTGAAAAGTCGATGTGACCGTCCACTGAAGCAACAAGGAGAGCAGCAGTCTGTTGGTAAACCCTGCAGCCAGCAGGGAAACTAAAGCAGGTTGATGGAAGGGGGCATCCATCGACCTGTCAAACAAGAGCCCCACCTTACGAAATACACGTCAAGTCCATTCAACACCGTTCTGACAGCGTTTACGTAGATGCACTCGTAAATGGAAGACCGTGCGTCTTACTTTTGGATACTGGTGCAACCAAGAGCATTATACGAACCGATTTTGCTAAATCATCTCAACTTATGCCGTCCAAATGGAAGCTTCGAACAGCCACTGGTGACTCGGCGAATGTTGTTGGAGAGATGGATGCCCTCCTTGCCATTGGAACTGTTGCTTTTTCTCATCGCCTGCTAGTCGCTGACATAGAAGAAGAAGCAATTTTAGGAATGGATATTATGACGACATATGGGTGTCAGCTGGATTTACGACACGGTGTGCTGAGACTCAACGAAGTGGAGGTGGTTCTACATTCACGTAACAACATTGCCGTGAATGTGATTACGGCTGACGACGTAACCTTGACGGAGCGTAGCGAGATGTTTATAGAAGCGAGCCCTGAGGGCGACGTTCCAGCTTGAGAGATTGCTATCCTGGAACCCAGAAGTCACGACGAAGATATTGGTCGAGGAATTCTAGTAGCCAAAGAACTGGTCAGAGTGAATAGAACCATACCTGTGAGAATAATGAACATTAACCACTATCCTGTTAAGTTGAGAAAAGTACAGTAATTGGTTGTGTTCTACGGTATCCTCGGTTTTGCAGAATGTGAGCCGTACCGAACCACCACGTAAAGGAATTCCTGAACGACTGCAGAATCTGGTTACAGAGGCCTGTGAAGGCTTATCTCGGGAAGATTGTCATAAGGCTGAAGACCTAATACGGCGATACCAGCATGTCTTTGAATGCAGTGATGGTGTAAAAGGAAAGACTGATATTGTTCGTCACAGAATAGACACCGGAAACGCCACACCGGTTCGCCAAGCTGCTAGAAGATTACCTCTGTCTAGAAGAGAAGAAGCAGATGAATTATTAAAGAGATGAAGAAGGATGGCGTAATCGACCATCAAGCAGTCCGTGGCGTCTCCGTCGTATTGGTAAAGAAGAAAGACGGGTCGACTCGGTTCTGTGTCGATTTCCGACAGCTCAACAATGTAACGAAGAAGGATAGCTATCCATTGCCCCGTATTGACATGTTGGACACGCTCTCTGGGGCCAAAATATTCTCGACACTTGACCTGAAAAGCGGATACTGGCAAGTAGAATTAAATCCCAGAGATCGAGAGAAGACTGCATTTACCATCGGATCAGTTTGTGGCAGTTTACAGTAATGCCTTTCGGACTGTGTAATGCTCCAGCTACATTCGAAAGATTGATGGAAACCGTGTTAGAGGTCTGTCGTGGGAGATATGTCTTGTCTACCTCGACGATATAATTGTTATTGGAAAATCTTTCGAAGACCACATCAATAACCTAGAACAGGTGTTCAAGAGGTTGGAAGGAGCAAACTTGAAACTCAGCCCAAAGAAATGTCATTTATTTCGGAAGCAGGTGAATTACCTTGGACATGTAGTATCTGGCACGGAAGTTGAACCTGATCCGGAGAAGGTTACAGCCGTAAAGGAATGGCCGGCCCCAAAGGATAAACATGAATTGAGAAGTTTCCTGGGTCTATGTAGCTATTATCGCCGCTATGTTTTGGGATTTGCCAACATTGCGAAACCGCTGACTCAGCTGACCGAAGAAAAGCGTTTGTTTCAATGGGATCAAGACTGCCAACGCGCTTTCGAAAAGCTTAAAAGCGCCATCCTGAGTGCCCCTATATTGAGCTATCCACTACTCAAGAGAATTATATACTTGATACTGACGCAAGTAACGTTGGTATTGGAGGGGTATTATCGCAGATACAAGATGGACGAGAGAGAGTAATCGGTTATTATAGTAAAGTGCTATCAAAGCCTGAACGCAACTATTGTGTAACCCGAAGAGAATTACTTGCTGTGTTGAAGTCCGTTGAACACTTCTACAAATATCTCTACGGTAAAGAATTCCTTTTGAGAACGGATCATGCTGCTTGAAATGGCTGCTGAACTTCAAGAATCCGGAAGGTCAAGTCCTGAATGGATTGAAAGATTGCAAGAATTCACATTTAGAATAGAACATCGAAGCGGAAGTAGTCACCGGAATGCCGATGCTCTCTCCAGAAGACCGTGCCCTGAAAACTGCAAGCATTGTTGTCATGCGGAAGAGAAGATGTGTCCTACCTTAAGGTCACTGTCAGTAATGACCAATGGCAACCAGAACTTCAGAAAGATCAGAAAGAGGACACGGAATTGAAACATGTTTGGAAATGGAAAATAGCAGGACGGAGATCAAGTTGGCAGAAATAGCTCCTGTTCTTCAGCAGTAAAATCATATTGGGCGCAGGGATTCGATTACTGAAGAGGAAGGTGTTCTGAAACGAGGTCTGGAAAGTGAAGACGGCTCGCAGAAGAGGACGCAGATATTGTTACGAGAGTAAGGGTCCTGAAATATTGAGAGAATTGCATGATGGAACTCGGGAGGACACCTCGGTATAACGAAAACCTTAGAGAAAGTGCGCGAACGATTTTCGGTTAATTGCAAGCAAGATGTAAAGATGTGTGCACAAAGGTCAAGTTTGTGCTACCAGTAATGGGCCACATAAAAGAGAAGGCGAAGATGAGGCAATACAACGTTGGGAGTCCTTTCGAACGAATTGCCATTGACTTGCTGGCCCATTTCAATGTCAAATGATGGAAATAAATACATACTCGTGGCTATGGATTATTTCAGCAAGTGGGTTGAATATCCCTACCTAGCAAGAGGCACTGCTATCTCGAAGTCTAGGTTAAGGAATGGGTGAGCCGATTTGGTGTGCCACTGGAGTTACATTCAGATCAAGGACGGAACTTCAGATCTGCAGTGTTTCAAGGGTGTGAACTTCTTGGAATAAGAAAAACAAGAACAACAGCCCTACATCCGCAGTCAGACGGAATGGTGGAACGATGAACAGAACAATGGGAAAATATTTAGCGAAGGTCGTGTCAGATCACACGCACTGGGACCAATACATACATCTTTTTCTTCTAGCCTACCACTCATCTGTTCATGAGACAACTGGGCAAACACCCGCTAATATCCTCTTCGGCCGGGAACTACGGCTACCATGTGATCTACAGTTTGGTTGTAAAGCTAATGAAGAAACAGCCGGTGAAGACTTTGTAAATGACCTAAGACGGAAAATGGACGTAATCCATAACCAGGTGCGTGAAAGAATCCAAATTGCAGGTGACAGGATGAAAGACCGTATGACATCAAAGCTGAAGGAGGAGGTTATCAACCTGGAGATCATGTCTGGCTGTTTAACCCCCAACGACGCCGCGGGTTTGTGTCCAAAATTACGACAGTGGGAAGGACCGTACGAGGTAGTGAAGAGGATAAATGACGTTGTCTACCGAATTAAAAAATTGCCAAATGGAAAACCACGAGTCGTTCATTCGAATCGGCTGGCCCCTTACGCAGGAAGTAATGAAAATGATGAAGAAAAGACCGCACGAGTTTGTAGGCTGGACATGCAAGAGTGCACATTTCATGAGTTTATGTCTCAGTATAATGAAAAGCATCAAGCGCGTTATGGGGTAACAATGGAGGTGCAACGGGATCTGTTTGCGCTACCCCAGGAATATGCATTGGCGCATTGTGTCTAGGATTTAGATATGACCAGAGGTGTTGCTACTGTATTCAGAGAAAATACGGAAGGATAGAAGAATTAAAGAACCAACAACAGATATTGGGAAAGTTCTGCATCTGCACGACGTCAGTCACTATGTTTATTACCTTGTCACAAAAAGTAAGTCATATCACAAGGCATCCTATGAAAATCTTTGGGAAACTCTGATTGAATTACGCCAACAAGTACTGCTTGACAACGTCAGAAGATTGCCATGTCAAAACTGGGATGTGGTTTGATGGACTGAACTGGAGAATAGTGAGAAGCATGTTGAAGTACTGTTCAGTACACTGGGGTTAGCATCTTAGTCTGCAGCTACCACCATGGAATGTTGTCATATCCAAAAGACAATTGACTGCCACTTCTCCTTAACCTCCAACTGCACTAGAGGCTCCAGCTGCAAGTATCGGCATGATTTATAAACGCGCTCGAGACGGATCGCAGCTAAGGAGGGTAGTGTAACGAATATTGCGTCATCCCCGGCGCCACTCCGAGGTGACCGCGGGTTACGTCATCTGCCGGCGACTACCACGAGATGCCCGTGAGCGCGAGTTGCATCACCTGCCGACGGATTAACCCAGAACAGTCGCGGTGTCCGGAAGGTTCTGGATTGTCTTGACAGGTATAAATACGCGACGGCCGGCGACCGCGAGTCAGTCTTGAGTCCGCAGTGGAAGCTGAACTGTGAAGTGTGTGCATCGCGGTGAATAGCTGTGCAGTGAGTGTGCTCAGTGAAGTGAACCGTGGTCAGTGCATCGTACTGTGGTCGGTGACGTGAACTGTGACGAGTGTGCGAGAGAGTGTAGTGTAAATAAATCAAGAGAAGTGTAGTGTAAAATAACGAAGAGAAGTGTAGTGTAAATAACTGAAGAGAAGTGTAGTGTAAAATAACTGAAGAGAAGTGTAGTGTAAATAATCAAGTGTTTTCAGTGATTGTGTTAAAAACAAAATAAACGTTTTGTGAAAATAATACGAGACTTTTAATTCACCACCTAAAAACGTAACAATACACTCGCATATAAGTCCATACTGGTTTTAAATAACATATTACATTAAAATAATTCTATTTTAAGTTTTATATAATGCTAATATCTCAATTTCACAAAAAATGTGGGATATTCCCTTGTTGTACTGAGCCCTTTAATCGCTGCCTTTCTGTGCATCTGAATGAACCGATTTTGAGTACAGTCGACTCCGGTTATAGTTAACTCGAATATAGTGAACCCCCGGTTATAGTGAATCACTGGTCCCGTTTCTCTTACATTACAGACAAGAATACGAAGATTCGGCTGTACTGAACTTCGTAAATACGTCCTGGAAATAAATTATCTCTTGAAAAATCTATATCGCCTCAGTGTCACAAATTCCTACACTATACTGCGGTGTTTACAGAGTTGCCTCCCAAGGTCTCTGAAGGCCCGCCACCTCAGTGGCATTTAGGCACGGTTTTCTCCGTCTTTCTCGGCCGTGCCGCTAGGTGTCGCATGCTCGCGACCGTAGCAAGCAGGGGTGACGGGCCTTAAGTGACCTTAAGAGGCAGCCCTGCGTGGGCTAGAACTGGCAGCGGCGACGCACGATTGTTTGCTCAGTTTCAAGCTTGGTTTTACTTGATATTCTGTGGGGAAAAGCGCTTTGAGTTTTACATAGGCGACAGGAAGCACGCGACTGTCACAATCTGCCGTGCAGCTCGGAAAAGCGATCAGTTTCATTAGCCGTTTGCGCGACCCCTTTACATAGGCGACAGGGACAATTCAGAAATCAAGTATGGAGGCCACGAATTTGGTGAAGGATCTAGAGAAGTTGCTAACGAAGAAGTAAAAAGTAAACAATTGAAAATAATTGATTTTTTAAGCACAAATAAAGATATTGAAATTTTCAGTTCGTGCTGTTACTGTATTTTGCTATATATACACATAAATATTTCTTGTCAAGCTCCACGGTGGGCTAGCTATTTGTGAATTTTTTTAGAACACTAATTTATTAAATTTTACGTTCCAACTTAACCGTGGGTTCGACATACAACATACACTCCTTACCTGTGGCATTAATCTTGGATTTTTGGTTCAGTGTTAAGTTATCGATATATACAAAATATTTACAGAAGAACAGTGTTTACAGAGTTGTTTACTGGAGTTATAGAAAAGCACACAGGTTTTAGAGAGTGGAGTTACCTATCAGTGTTTACAATATTTACAGTATTTACAAAGTTGTTGCTGATCAGTGAGTGATTTTATTTTTGGTATGTAATTTTTAAAGGTTGCCTATTTGAATTTTGATGAAGTGATATGTAACTATTTAGTATTGGAGATTTAAGGGGTGATGAGGAAGATTCTTATTTTAAAATTTAGTTTAGGAGATGAGTTGTGTAGTGTTCTTGTTTATTATTTTAATAGCAGTTTCAAAGTTTTGTTTAAAGTGAATGTTTTGTTTTATGCATTGTTAGTAGTTGTTAGTGTGTTAGTATGTTAGTAGGATGATGGTGTTTGTAGTTTTTTTTTTAAAAAGATGGTGAAAGTTAGTTTGGTGAAAGTAGATTAGTTTGTTAGTAATGGGTGGAAGTTAGTAGTGTTTATTAGCAATGGAGTTAGTAATGATGATTTGTCAAGTGTTAGGATGTGGTGTTTGTGATTAGTGTGTTAATCGATTAGTTGTCTTTTTGTTAATAGTGTTGAAGTGTAGTGTTTATCGGCGTCACTTTACTCATTCACGCACCTAATGTTTTGTGCGATGTGTGTTGGTTTGTGTGTTACTTGTTTAGTGTGTGTGTGTTGTAAGTGTTGTTTAAAGCGGCTTTAGAAAAATTAGTAATCTGTAGGAAGTTTCTTCTGTTTGTATCTTGTTTGTTTGGAGTAGTATTGCGTGTATTCTTGGAAGAGGGGATGGATGTCTAGATGTGTGAAAATGTCGTGGATTCTTTCCGTGGCGAGCTCGTGTAGTGTGTAGGTGATTGTGTTGGTGTTTCTGTTTTTGAGTTGTTTGAGAAGATTGAGCCTGGAGAAGGATGAAATGCGATTCTAATCAAGTAATTTTCGGCTCGCGTGAGAAGAAGAAGATTCGTCTCAGTGGCCGCGGCCCAGTCTTCACATGCGTAGTGGCGAGCTCGTGTAGTGAGCCTCACGCTTCTGACGCACGCTAGGTAAAGACAGGTTTTAATTTGTCATTTAGTGATCAGGGTGAGATGGAGGAGAGATGATATGTATCGAGTCATGTTTGTTAGTGCATTTTGGATACGTGGTTTCCAGGTCAGTCTTCTGTCAAAAATTACTCCCAGTTATTTTATGGTGTCTCGCCGCGGAATGGTGTGACCATTTAGGCGGATGTGAGCGACTGTGTTTGTGTTGTGTGATAGCTTGTGTATAAAGAGAATTGCTTGGCATTTCTGCGCATTCACGTGAGGCTGTTTTCCGCGCTCTACTTTGTTAGCGCGTTTGCGGCGCGTTGTAGTTGCTTTACTGCAACTTTTATACGAGATTCTTGATCGCGAACGCTGTCATCAGCGTAGATGAAATCGCTCAGTCCATCTGTTAACGCTGCAAAATAGGGTTCAGTAAATTGTTTGGGAGAGCAGCAGAATTATGGGTTGCTCATATGCGTGGCTACTCACGTGTTGTACATAGTGTAAAAGTGTTAAAGTCTTGTAGATAACTGTGGTGTGTGTGTAGGTAATTCCATCAACATTTGAGGTCATAGGTATTGTGAGTAGAGTTGTGTTAAGATCTGTTTCTAAGTTTTTTCAAAACAATGCCTCTTAAAAAACTATTCTATTAAAATGGCAATTTGTAGACGAGGGTTTAGCTAGAATGGACGAAAATCTAAAATCCACAAGATTTTAACGAAGCAAATTTAGAATGTTTAATGGAAAAAATACTGAGTTATAGAGATATTAGATTAACTGTTGAAGATGCTATAAAACAAGAAGGCGTAAATGAATTAAATCTTCCTTCGAAAATCTTGAAAGTAAATTTATGAATATTAAAAGCCAGTGTATCTCTGCATTTGCTGTTTAACTGAAAAACTACATGTCAAAAAAGCCCAATGCTATAGAAACAGTCTTCCCATGTGAAATTACCTTTTTTTGCAGGCAAATATGATCAATTCTTGCAGTTCTATGATATTCAAAACAGCAGTTGTGAAAAATGATTCACTTAGTGATATTAAAAAATATATGCACCTTCTTGCTCATTTAAATGGGAACCTACAACAATAAGTGCTTTAAACGTATCATGTGATAACTTTGACAGAGCTTAGGAATTGTTGGTGGAAAGATATTTAAATAAGGCAAAGATAATATCACCCACATCAAAGCATTACTCAATTTGCCACCAGTTAAAAATAATTCAGCTTCCCTTAAACCATTCGTTTCTCAAATTGCTACAAATTGGGGTGGATTAAAATCAATGACTTTAGAGATTGATTTAGGTGAAATAATCTTGCAACATTTAATACTCTTAAAGTAGACTTCAAAACCAGAGAATCGTGGTATCTTAATAACAGTTCGTTAAGGGAAATACCAGGCTTGCAACAATTATTGGATTTTCTAACTCACAGGGCCAATGCCTTGGAATTCAAAGAGGAAGTTTCTCAAAAAACACTACTAAATTCTGTTCCAGTTGTAAAATCCTAGGCAAGTCAGAAGGTGTTCTGTGTACATGTGACTACATTACACAGTGTGTTTTGTGCTTGGAGAATCACCCCTTTACAAACGTATGCAATTTCAGCAAATGACACTGCAGGTTCGTAAGCAGATGTGTCGAAAAAACTCCCTCTATGCATGAATTGTTTATTCAAATAAGGCCCAGAGTATACCTGTAGTAAAAGGAGATGCAGAACATGCAATAATAAACATTATTCTCTCTTGGATGACCAACATTTTAAAAGGGATGCCTCCGGCACTAAGCCAGTGGGTCCCAACATAACTGAAAACAGGCCGTATCTCAAGTTAACATACAATCAAGCCATTCCCGCATGGAGAATGTTCTCTAAAGCATACAGTATCCATAACAAAGGGTCCACAGTGTCCATAACACAACATATTAAGTCTGTCCATAACAAAATGTAATTATTCTAGACATTCAGTGAATTATTTAAGTCCGCTCTAATGGAAAGACGGATATTGTTGTCAAATATAGTGTCAGTAACTGGCAAACTGGGGTCGAATGCTTAATAATGCCATCGATTTCATCCAATTTGCCCAAATTCTCATTGAATATAGCAAAGTTAAAAATTTCCCCGCATCTCAAGCTAGCAGATGATATTTTTCATTTGTCAAACAAAGTTGACTTTATATTAAACTCTGCTGTATTCTTAAGTCTTCAAAACCAAACTGTCACTGCCTAATGACATTCCTGTCATCTTAGATACTTGGCTAGGAATAGTAATTGTAGGAGCAGTTCCGACTAGCGAATTCGAGGAAGGGCGTAATGCCAAATGCTTTTCCTTTAGAGCAAGAAGCCGCGGTAACAAATAATGTAGAATTTGATATGCAAAGAATCTGGAAGGGATTAAGAAGTGAGTTATCTCCTTTTCTAAAGCGTGCAGTCCACCGTGCTGAAACTCATTTTAGCCACACCCAAAGGCTACCTGGTACCCATTTTTGTATCTCTGCCTTTTAAGACATCCCTCAGTGCTAGGGAAATCATACTACATTCCAAAGCAATTTATGTTGTCATTGGAACAGCGCTTGCGTAGGGACGAGAAATTCAGAAGGGATTATGTTGCCTTTATAAGACAGTATATTTCACTTGGACATGCATAAGAATGCCATGAATCTAGGAGTGAAATAAGCAATTATATTCCACTTCTGTGTACAAAATCCTAGTTCACTCACCACGGAATTGAGAATTGTGTCACGCATCAGTGAAAACCACATCTGGGCACAGTTTAAATGATATTCTCTGGTCTGAGTCCACTATTCACCCTGAATTATTGATATTTTCTTAAGATTTAGAATTTTTAAATTTGCCTTTGCTGCTGATATAGAGAAATGTATCAGTATGGTTCGATTAGATGAAGAACTTACTAATTATCAGACAATTTTATGGAGAGAGCACCCTTCAGCTCCTCTAAAACTCAAATTAAAATTGTCACCTATGGCCTTGCTTCCTCTGCTTTTTGGCATCCGGTGTTTGAAACAAAATGCAATTGATAATGAGGCTACTTTTCTAGAAGCATCCCGTGCTATTGCCAACTCATTCTATGTAGATGACTTGCTTCATGGAGCCGATTCTGAAATTAAAGCAACTCAATTGTTTAAACAAATATATCTGCTCCTAGAAGCTCATTTTAAATTGAGAAAGCCTGAGAGAAGCAATGCTTATTCATGATAAATTTTTTGTTTGGAGAATCCCTGGGAGGACCTTCGCATTGGGTGATCATTCTAAAAAAATACTTGGTTTTTTCCACCTTTGCATCAAAACCCCGTATTCAAACTCCCCCTTTTGGGCCCGCTCTGGCTTGCCCAAAGAAAAGGTTTTCATAAAATAGGCTTTATGCCCCTTTTGGGCCTAGTCACATGACCATAAGGTTTAAAATTTTTTATATTATTATGGGATCAAAATTGACGGGGATGTCAGTCGATCCAGTCTTATTTCATCAGTGAAAGTTTTACTCGGAAGTTCATTAGCATAGCTGTTTTTTCCAGGAAGGTGGCACTGGGGTGATTTGATTTTTCGGGGTTTGGGGTTTTCGGCGCCGGGAAAAGCGCACGGTTGCCCCGGACACCCAAAAGAATCCGGTGGGTGAAATAACTTAACAAGATTGGAGATGCTTTAAAAAGGGCTTGTTGTGTAGAATCAGTGAAAATTTGGAAGGAGGGGCAAGTTCTCTGATACACAAAATGCCCTTTGCATCCCTAGCGGGCCCTTTATGCCTGTCTTGAACTATGTGGCGGATTGCTGGGACCAAAGTTAAAGGCTGTTCTCTAGTTTGAAATGTAAACCTTGGTTCTTTACAGTCAGCCCCAAGTTTTGCTTTGGGATAAACATGGTTCAAATTCGATCCCATTTAATAGATTTGTTAATTGACTTTTCCCCTAAAGGACACATTTTTTTAGAAAACCCTGAGCCCCCATATCAGGGGGTGTCACTGCTGAAGTCTGGCTCAACGACAGATGGTTTCATGGCCCAGAATGGATAAGTTGCATTCAGGGGAACACTGCCAAGGCCCTGAATGGTATCCCATTACCCGATTCACAAACTTTTGTCTTGCCTTTATCGGAAGAATTTTTGTATCGGGGTTTACCAAAGTACAACTCTTATCACAAATTACGAGAAAAAGCTTTGTGGCGATTTACGGTAGAGCGAAGCTTTTTATTCCAAAGACCCGGCCTTCCCCGAAAAATGAACGGGAAATGCCTTCTTTAATTCAAATCAATTCAGAAAATTTTTCGGAATATGGGCCTGTTCAATAAAATATTCTTCAAACCCTTGAATCTTATCCTTTTGACAGAATATATTCGAGTGTGTGGAAGTTGGGACACGCCCATGACCCTGAAAAAACTCAAATTATTCCCTCAGCACATGCCTTTACGAGATTACTATTTAGATTCATTTTATTTACATCCCGGAGTCAGCTAATTTTTGTGTTGTGACAACTATTCGTTTCCCCTCAGTTCGAAGACTATGAATATTAATTATCTTGCTTCCCCTGATAAGATGGAAAAAATCAGCCCCCAAAAAAGGGCACGCCGCTTCTAGAATCACGCAGTAAAAACCAGGGGTTTTATAGTTGACTACGGGCCATTTCTATAAACCAGTCATGAGTGCAGACAAGTAAATTCTGGTTTGTTGTACGTTTTCATGCTAAAAAAGCTGCATTTGACGTAGGGGAAAACTTAACAACAACGAATTTGTAGCTTTTTTCAAGAGATTGGCTCTCAAGGCTACCCGAGTTTTTATGGATAATGCCAGAAATTCGTAAAACAAAAAGTCAGTTGGCCGAACTACCCAAGTTTCCACCCTTCTAAGGCCCCTGTTTAAAAAACCGACACGAAATAGAAGGCATTTTTTCCCCCCGCCCCCATTTAAAGAGGATTTTCAAGGATGACCAAAGGACAGAAATGCTTATAACTGAAGGTTCTGGTCTTGATATTAGACTCCCCTTCCCCCATTCGTTCGTTTGCAGTTTGGGTAACTTGGGTTCGACACTTCCTTTTGGGTTTTCTCGTCCGACAAAAATATAGTCCCAAAATAATTTTATTAGGGAAAGGAGTGTTTTCCTTCAAAAAATTTTTCTTTATATTTACATTGAATTTATTTTTTTGTGATGAAAATTCTTTTTTTTTAAAAAGAGACTTGAAACGAGATGGGACCGGGATGTTTTGGCTTAAAAACATCTTTTTTTTCATTTACAATCGTGGTATTCTTTTTACATTTAGAGCATTTAAGAGATTTTCCAAACCCGTAATTAAATTTTTAAAAACTTCCGGGCTCGGGGCATCATTTTTCCTCAGCGAAACTCTTGATAGGGGGTTTTTCTGGGGAAATTTGCACTTTAGAAGGGGGACTGAACATCTATCCCGGGGGAAGGGTCTTTCTGATGTGATTTCCTTGTTTTTGGGAAATGTCCTTTGTCATCCTTAGGGAAAAACGTTCTATACAAATGTATGGCTGGGTGCAGCCGTAGGTCTTGAAATTTACTTAAAAAGCTCTCTTGGGCAGAATTGCATTTCCCTTTTTAAAACCCCTACTTTGTTAAACAAATAGAAATATTTTTAAAATCAAAGGCCCTTTTGGGCCGTTTTTTCCAAAAGAGGTATAATAACGCCTCGTTTAATTTATGGACACCCCTCAACTCGGGGGTTTTATCAAGAATCAAGCAGGATAAAACCTGCGCTATCACAGAGGGAAAACAATTTAACATTTGGGAAAATTTTGGGCTAGAAACTTTTTTACCACAAAAGCGGGGCAAAGTAAATCTGTTTCTTCAGATTTGAATAAAGCGATATAGCATTTTTAAATTGAAATTCTCCGCCCCGCGTGGAAAATTGGGGAGCCCTTGTCTTCCGGGGGAGGGGGTTTGAACAGTGCAAGTCAAAAACCCCTTTGGTGTGACCACAAGCCATACAAAATTATGTTTTACCAAAGAAACTTAATCATGTTTTCCCCAGGGGCCTTTTTCAAATTACGGGGCCTGGCGCTCCGGGACTAAGCCCCCCCGGCCACCCCCGTCAATCATGATATGCTTTTTTTATTTGACTTTTCATTTTTCCCTTTTAAAACAAGCAAATTTTGAGTCAATGATTTCCAAAGTGTCAATTTTTTCAGTTTCCATCCAAAAAGGGCGTCCGACCCCCTCTCGAAAAAAAGGGTTCCTGTTTGAATGAAAAATTTCATATTTTTGGCAGGTGGATTTTTAAAAACCCCCCTCAAAAACATCAAAACGGGAAACCTACGAAAACAAAAAAGGGCTGGATCCGTTTTGTTGGGGGGGTGGGGAACCCCAATTATGACAAATACTTTTTATACAACAAGGTCGGGAGCCCTCGAAATTTATCATTTTTTTTTGACATTTCACAAAAGTATATGAAAAAAAGACATGCTTTTTGGTTTTAATTTCAACAAGACTAACGATATCGATACCCCGCCCAGCGGGGGAAAGGAACAAACATTTTATGTCCCGTTGTTTTTTTAAACTGATGACCAATGTGGTATGTTTTTTTTACAGGTTCTTCGTTCGTTTTTTTTGACTTTTTCCTTTTTTTGTTTGCCGAACCCGCTTTTAAAGTTAGATTTGTTTTTGGGAAGATCCATAATTGATTTTTTTTGCCCCCTTTCGTATCCCGAATTCTGCAGGTCTTTTTAAAGTCAAGATTTGGCGCGGAAATAGAATAAATGATTGTATCTTTACTTTCTGCTGAATATTTGTTTTGTGTATATTCTTTTTTTTTATATTGGCGGAACGATCCCTTTAAATTGAATTTAAATAAAGGTTTAAAAAATTCCCAGCAATACAAATTTTTTGGGTCATCTTTTTCGTTAATCTCAACCGGATGTTTTTTAATTTTTTAATTTTTTTCCCTACTTTTTTGAGATTTCTTTGCTTAAACAGGCATCCGCCCCGAACTTGCATTCAAAGCGCAGTGGACAGAACCCTTTTTAACCCCAGGGATCCGTTGCCGTAGTGGCGGAACCCTTTTTAAAAAAGGGGTTTTAATTCCATCCTCGAACGCAAGCAATACGCATTTAGCAACGAGGCACTGGCCAGCGCCACGCGCGTTGTCATTGATTGACGTCTCCTTTTGAGCTGGGTTCGCCCTTTGATGTTCATCTCAGTCTGCGCTGGCAACAGTTAAATCTATTTGCTGCCTCCTTACAGTGACTCGGCCCTTCACAACGGTCAGGTTCGATTCCATTGCGGGCGAAATTATGTTAGCAGATCACGGCCAGAATTGATTCAAATTTGGCGCCGTACTTGAAATCTATCATTATAACAATTCCTTGCCGCTAATTCACAGCAAAGAGCATGCATTTTCAACGTCCAGCGTCGGTCTTATAATATATTTTTCCTAGGGCAAGCTTAGGAAAAGGGTGTACGCTTGCGAGCAACCCCATCATTCTGCTGCTCAAGTTGTGCGGAATAAAAAATTCTGAAGGAGTATAACTTATACTCCTAGCAGGAAATGCTGAAATTGAGAACTATTAGTTTATCTAAGCGTGATAAATATTGTTGATGGAAGAAGTTTGTCAGTTTACTTTGTCAATGTTTCTAGACGAACAGAATATTGTTTTGTGTTATAATTCAAAGCGACATACCATTTCAGCTTACTATCGCCTCTTACGCGTTCAAAACACCACTGCTACCACCAGTCAAATTTAATTTCTTCAATGTCGCCCAGATGTGAATTACCACGGCCTTTATGACCAGGTGATCTTTTACTGTATACGCACGGCTGCAAGATTCTTCAACAATTACCCTCGTGGCGTCATAAAGTCGTTGTCTCTGAAATCTTGACAATGAGAATGCGTTTGCGCGCTAAAACTTCTCAGCTGAGGTCGATACCAACCCTACATAATTAAATTAATAGTAGGTGCATTATACGTGCATCTTAACAGTGTTTTACTCGCGCGAGGCGAGTCGAGGAACCGCGAAACTGTGTACGGCCACTTTCTTTTAAATAATGCTATTCTATCACACCTTCATTTGGAGGACTATTAATTCTGGGATGTTGACACCTCCAGTGTCTCGGTACCTGGCGCGGCCTAGCGTGTTTCTTCGAAAACAGTACAACTCTTCAACTGTTTGTCCTTCCAAAGAGTTTCCTGCGAAGATGATTTTGTCTTTCTTCTGGAGCAAACGCACCGTTTTTGAAGAAAAGAAGTCCAGTGGGACGTTTAAAAATGCATGCTATTTGCTGTTAATTTTAGGCAAGGAATTGTTATAAAGGTAGGTTTCAAGATGGCGCCAAATTTAATTAATTTTGGCGCCGATGTGCTAAGACCATCTATGGTAGGAAAGTCAAAAAAAGAGGAAAGAGAAAGGAAAAAGTAGTCCTTGGGGGACTCAGGAGAATGGGGAGGAAAAAAAATGAAAAACGTAAAGGGAGAGGAGAGATAGCTGATTATTTTTTATATCATTATAATTAAAATTTTATCATATTTATTTTATCATATCTTTTAATTGAAAATGAAAGTTGTAATGAAAAGAGTTTAGGGTGGGAAAATAAAGAATGATCGACAGGTCGAGAACATATAAAAAATAAAAATAGGGCTGCCCGGGAGTGGGGCGCGGAAGAAAAGGGAGTTTCGGCCCTTTTTTCCAAATAGGACGATGTGTGACGTTTGTTTTGGCCCGGTGTCACAGGATGCGGGGGCCCCTTTTGGGCCCCAGTCCTTTGCAAGCGAGAAGACCCTTTTTAAAGTCGGAAAGAATTGGTTTTAAACCCCAGAACTCCCAACACGTCTGTTTCAGGTATCTTTGGGGGGGAGGCGGTGCGAGGCGCGCTTTTTTCCGCCATACCCTTTAAAGCGTACGTCTGGGTTTTTAAAATTTTTTCCCCCAAAATGGCGGTTTTTGGTGAATAGGGGTGTGTTTAGGGTTGGCCCCCGGGAACCCAGATTTTAAATTTTCGCGAAATAAAATTAATACATTTGAAAATTTTCCACCTGCCTCGGATCTTGCTGCAATTTTGTATGAAAAAAATCTTCATCTGTTTGGCTAGAATTAAAGTTTTGTCTCTGTTTATGACGGGTCTTGCTCTTGTAGCAACTTTAGATTATTAATCCTCTCAGAATGGGATCGTTTCCCTAAATGTAGGCGTTCGTTTGGTACGTCGGCTCAAAGGAATGGTTATTCTCATAGAGTAGGGAGACGATTCAAATAACCCGGTATGACATTCGTTGCCCTACAGTACTCTGTGGGCATAATAAATTTGCAGCCAGCACCCAACGCATAACCTAGCGTTCGTGCAATGGCATATCTTTAAAAGATCAGAGGTTTTGTGGTCTGTTATAGTTGTGAATTTTCTGATGGCTGGGTAACCTGCTTTTTCTATAGCCCAAATCACAGCTAAAGCTTCTTTTCCGTCACTGAAAATTGTAATTCACTTCCATGTAAAACTGACTGATCACACTAAGTATCATCTTATAATCCATGCCGTCTTTTCTCTCTAAGTTGCATACAGCCGCTACCGACACCTGACGTATCCGTTTCTAACTAGAACCCCCGGGGAAAAATCAGGTGGTGCAAGAACACGGTGTCCCTGAAAGCCGTGTTTATTTTATGGAAAGTATGCTCATGTGTATCAGTCCATTTCCACTTGACACTTTTCTTAAGAAATTGATTAACGGGCAATTAAAGTGGCGTATCTGGGTATGAAATGGCATTGGTAGATTCATTTTCCCCAAAAAAACCGCGTAGTTGCTTTGCATTCCTGGTGACCGTACATCATTTGACCTGTCCTTGCCTGGATCAATCCGTATGCCGCGCTGTCCACTAAGTATCCCAGAAGGTAATTTCTTCTGCAAAATTTCACTTATTTAAATTCAAAGCGTGTTATGTCGGGATAGGCATTGGGAAAGTAACTCGAGCTATGACAAGTATCTTCAAAATTTTGAGATGAAATTACTAAATCATCGATGTACGGGGGTAAACTCTTCCTTTTTACAAAGTTTGATCTAACAATAATGAACGAAGCACTGGTTTTTTTGTTTTTGTTTTTTTTCCCGAAGGACATTCTCTTCTACACTTAGAAACCTGCATGCTGAAAGCCAGGGATTTTAGTCTTCGGATGAATAGCAATCTACCAGAAAGAACTACTAAAATAGTGTCCGAAAAGAGCTTTTGGGTTTAATTCCCAGCATTCTCTGGATGTCGAGGGCGCTTCGTTTTCCGGAATTGTTACGTCATTTATCCGCCGGACAAACGCTCCGTCTTCCTTTTACTATCACGAGTGGATTGATGTAGTCTGTCGTTGTCTCTATAATTCCGTCCCCTTTGCATATCATGATGGCCTGTCGACTGCGCCTGAAGCTTTACACGGATATGACCTGCATTTACAAGGTGTGACCGGAAGGCTCGAGCTGGGCGCGCTCGCGGTGATTTAAAAGATATTTTCCAGCTTCTCGCCAATAGCCCGCCCATCATCCCCCCGAATCATGGGAAAAGCGGCTTCTTCCACTTATAGTGTTGTCGCATTGGGCAGCTAACGATTACATTTTGAGTCTACGCATGCGCCAACTCGAAGTTAATTATTCAAATTATCGTTTCCGTTGTCGCGACAGAAGTATTATTTCTGACGAAGAACATCATGGATAAGAGCCAAAATTTATTGCTTATTTACCCTGAAAATAGATTTTATTACATGGGAGCGTATTTAATTCAAAATTCAGTAGTATATGACTTAGTGTAGGATCCCAGAATTTTGAAAAAGTGAAAGAATTACTTCCCCTTAGCAGTCATGCACAGTTTTAACAATAACTGTTTTTTGACGTAAAATAAATAAATAAATACACGAGGCCTGCGTTGTGGTCACGTGGTTCGTGCAAAAACCAGAACCAGCAAAATTCAGTGCGCCGAGAATTTACCCATATTTTCACCATCCCCTGCCAACCTCGCTATTTCTGGGATTTAGCGGGCGACTTATATCGCATGGTAATCAATCATTTAGACGTTTCATATAGAATGTCTCGAGCTGGCGCGGAAATGTGGGGTTAAATGTATTTCCATGGTGTAATTATCGCCTGTCTTTTCGTACGATAACTACAGTTTTCAATTGCCCGAAATCATCAGTTGTAATTAATTGGATCGTAGTAAAGACACCGAAATACAAAGCATCAGTGAAAGTCTTTAAAGTGCGTAGTGAAATTTATTGGTTGGGTTAAAGTAAATAACTACCGGGGAAGAAGAAATTCATTAAAAAAATAAAAAAAAAAAAGATTGCATAATTTCTAGATAGTGGGGGAAATGATATAAATTGGTATTCATGAAGAATTTTTTTGTAATTAATTTCATTTTTTTTCTTCACTTCTTACAATTACAAAATATTGGGTTACTTGACTTCAACCACACCCATGCATTGGAGCACCTGTCTAGTATTAATTTATCACTAAATCGGACCTATGCCACCTTTAGAATGTATTTTTCTATTTTACAAGAAAAATTAAAAAACAATTTGGAGCAGTTTTGAAAAAAAATTAAAAAGTCCGGGGTCTTCATTAAATGCCTAAATAATTAATGAATGTTTCTCAAAAAGGCAGAGCTTTCGGAAAACCGCACGATGGTTTAGGCACTAGTGTTGTTCACAGACGGACGTTTGAAACTAGAGGTGCTCAGAATTTATACAAATCGATGGAAATGTGCATATTGTAGCGTCACGTTGGCGGCCTGCCTGGGGGTTTGGGGCAAGTCCCATACCTGAGAGGTGAAGCCTAGCGCCCCAGCGCTGGGGTCCGGGTAAAGACCAGATGGACGGGCGTGACTTGGGCTGTCACATGGTAGAATCGAACCTCTCTCCCACGCTCAACAGCGAGACGGGAAGACAGAGGGATAAAATGGGTCCGACTACAAGGCTAAATGCCCCAAAAATATTTTAAAAAAACAAAAACCAGCACTATCATACGATCCACCGAATGCGCATTCTGTCGTGAAACCCATTGCCTTTCTTATTTTAAATTAAATATACAAAACTTGGTCTTCGACAGATGCCTTCTTTTAAATTTTCAAATAAAATACGCATGCATAACTTCCCTGGTGATGGCTGCGCACTGCGACATGCGGCACACATTACGCGTCGCCGTCCGCCAATTCGTACACTCCCAGTGCACGATGTCGTCTCAGCTGCCACCAGTTTCCAGGATCGCGCATTTATACCGCCAACTCACCCACTCCACACACCGCAAAACGTTTCACAACGAATCGCAAAGTTCTCACAAATATTCCAAGTTCCGCCACGAAATGGTACTGTTTGCCGCTTGAATGTAAATAAAAAAATGTTTAAACTTCCCGTCATATAAATATTGTTCATCTACGAATAAATTAAAATATTGTAGTAAATTATATCACATCGCGCTAACCACGTTGAAGTTTCGTATCTTAACACGGTAACACAAAATGTCCGACCATTGTTCTGGCTGGCAATTACGTGCAAATTAATGTTCGCGTCGTTTTACCAATTAGTCATTAGCTACTATTCGAAAACTCATCTGCCTATTGTCATTACACTTTATCTACACAACAAAATATTTATAACTGCCCCTAAACACATTTCTTGAGCAAAATTTCTACAATGTTTAATATACGATCACGGACCTGAAGCGCTCTTAATGAATACCAAACGCCAACTGACTCCTCCTTCTAAGTATTGTTGTCAGGAAAGAACATACGTCGATCGCTTGTTCATCGCCATGAATAACACTGCGAAAACATTTCTTATTCTCATGTTTTACAAGTTTTTCTGCCTCGTCACTGCATTTCAACACTCTCTATATTTTCCTTTGTAATTACTACGTTGTCCGTTTTTCCTTTTCTTGTCTTATTTTATTAAATGTAACCATTTTCAGTCTAATATTTTCTCGTGACGTCACACGACACGTCGTTTGTTTTATGCTAATTTCAATGATAAGTTTTTTTCCTTTTAATTTTAATAGATCTTCTGACTGTTTTCCGAAAACGTGACTAATCTTGAAATTTGTTACAAATTCCACCCCATTGTTCCATAAAGATTTAATCCGTTCTCTTCGAGCGTTTTCTCAATATTTAAGTACAAGTATCCTTTCCATTAACTTCCTTATGTCAACAATTACCACCATACTTCAGCTTGTGAATGCAAATGCATGACTACGATAATTTCCGAAATCTAATGAATCCCTGATCCGATTTTGACGATTCCACGTTCTAATGCTTCTAAAAATTTTGCTTTATTTAATTTGCTGGATTTCATCCTTTTTCGCGCATTCAGTCAATTTGGAAAAATGCGGCGCTGTCGTCTTCTGTCTTTTCAAAATATAAATGTTAATATTGTATTGGAAAATCTGTATTTTGAGGAACTTTAAACTACCGGGATTATCGTAAATCATTACATCTCCCCCCACCTAATATGTTACTCAGTCTATGACGCAGTCATGATGAGCTGACATCTACCACTATTCCTCATCGAGAAACCTTCCGTATCACTAGTTCTCTGTGTTCCTGATTCGCGGTGATTTTCCACAGAGTGAGCTGCGTCCTACCGACTCGCCAATTAAGTTCTAAGTCTCAAGTCCAGTTTTAAAGGTAATTTATTCTTCAAGAACAGTACAAGTTTCTAGAATTCTGACTGACATGAACAACGTTCCGAAGAACAATGCTGGAGAGAGCTCCTTCATTTTAGTATATATGCTTGTGACCTGTTTACATGTTATTGGAAAGTACATGAAAGTAACCCAGATTTCTCTGGGAATCTATAAATGCATACTTGTTTGTCGTGCCAGGAATGCCTTTAGGCCAGGATGTAACTCGTGCCACCTGTTCGAAATTTTCCGAAATCCTCAGCTGCCATTGGACAGAACACCGAAACAGAGACCACCCATTGTCCGCAAATTCTAACGAATCAAATCGAGGCTTCATAGAGATCCGGGAAGGGGCAGTCGAATCACGTACGGGACTAGCAGACGGAAAAAGATTTTGGTGGCGTGTAGACGCAGGAGATGAAAGGGAGCTTTCGTGGCGTGTAGACGCATATAATAGATTGAAAAAGACTTTCAATCAATATCAGCAATTAGTTGGAAAGGAAGCCTGCCGTTATGCAGTTTAATCGGCAGTAGAACATTACTGGTTGCACCCTTTTCACTTTATTGCGAGCACATGCCGCACATTATTGTGCCATACGACAACGCCAGTGCCGCCTCTGACGGTTGCGTACTGCCCACTGTGTCGGACGTGCAAGCCTGTTGGTGAGGAAGCCGAACCACTTCAGCTTATTGGTCCGGAGACGTCCGCCAACGCCATCGAGCCGTCACCATCGCTGATGCCCGTCGTGAACATACGCCGAGAGCAAGTAACTTTGTATCAGGTAGCCACGCTCAGTTCAATTCCCGCCAAGGCGCGGAGAGACTCTAAAAGTTCCAAGCTGAGATTATTATCGTGGCTAAATTCTCTTGTTTATCTAGTTAAAATTTACCATACACCTCCTGATCCATAATCACGGCAACGGTTACAATTGATAAAATTATAAGTCCCGAATGCTCCCAAATTACTTATTATTTTTAATAGAAATAATGATATATTTATTGTTTAATTTAATAATAATTTCGGAGGTACCGGGTGCCACTCTGTCGCGTTCCCCCAGAAATCAAGCCCATTCATTCCATTTATTACGTTAAAAATCTTACTTTATTATTTCAATTAATTTTGAATTTGAGTTACAACTTTGTATGATTTCACTGTAATTTATGCAATAAGAGAGTTACTTTGACAAAGTTTTATGTGCAGTTACAAATAGATCTTTCCTGAAAGCTTGTTTTCTTTTGAACAAGGTTCTAACTGCATTTTGGCATGTTCAAAAACATGTATAAAATATATTTTTTACCAAATGAACTGTGGAACATCTCAGCTTTTCAGTGTATTATTAAAAATTGTTTAAATTTAATTATAAACAAAACTGTGGTAATATGTGAAAACTTTAAACTATTTTTTCTCAAAACTAACTTGAATGCAATCAAAACCTTGACACATCAACGTAGCCAACTATTTTCCTCTGCTATATACAGTATCACTCCCTCAGTGCTTATGAATTCAAGCAAGTTATTCAAAGTCAGAGGGCCACAGTGTTATATTTTCTGAGCTCTTCATGTTTGTCATGCGATGTAGGCTGGCGTGGAGCATGGCTACCCCGCATGCTATTGTTAACTCGAACAGTAAATGATCACCACCTCATGTGATATCTGAGCTTATACTTAAAAATGTTAGTACTTATGGCAATATTTTAATGCTTTCCTGTGCTGACATTTCTTATTGTATTAACATGTTGTCTATTCTTCGTTCGCCCTTAGAAACAAGCTGATGTAAACAAACCCGAAGTATTCATCGCCTTGCTCCGATTCTCAATCGCCCACTCCGCACGCACTACTTTCGGCCAGGCGCGCTCAGTATAGTCCGTGGTCGCTCAAAAAGAGAACACAAATCATAGATCACCAGACATTCGTCATTAACATTTCTAATAGCTCCGCAAACGCACGTTTACAAACCTTAACAAAAACTACGTAATAGTAAAACTAATTAAATCATCCTTAACATTCAGATTGCAAAGTTAAATTTAAAAATCTTTACGATAATGAAGTGAACAAGTGAATGCGATATCCAATTTACATTATTTCGACTGTATAAATTCATATTCATAAATCAATATTAATCTCATGCAAACAATTTACGTACGATCACTCTGCTTCAGGAAGTGGTTAAAATCCTTTCATTCCTGAAGGCCATGTCAAGCTGGCACAACCACCATAGCACAATCACATCAAACCAAGTGGAATATTTAGTATTCATTTATTACTAATTTATTACCCAAAAATTAAATTTATTACTCCTCCCGTTTCTGAAATAAAGGTGGTTGTGCCAGCGGGACTGTCACGCTAGCACAACCCATCGCAAAAAATGAGCACAAACGATCAAAACTAATACGAGTGTTTAGAGCATATTTATTACTAATTTATTACTCTAAAATGAAATTCATTACTCATGCGGTTTACGACAAAAAAATTGTCAAACACAATTAGTTATGCAACCCGCACGACTTTCGCGTATATTAATAAAGAGTACCAACTACCACAAAACACTACAGCCAATTACAAAAATACATATACAATCAAGTCACAGTCAGTTCTAATATTTAACACCAAGAAAAAATTTTTTGAATGTGAAAACGAATTTAAAATATAGTAAAAAACTAAATTGTAATGGTCAAAACATGCGAGATATTCAAATTCAAAATTTGGGAGAACTAACGAGCACAATCGCATTAAACAAACACATCGTTTAACAGATGTACCACACTATTACTTAACACTAACACGTTTTGCGTATGTCTGTGGTTTTTTCAAAATTAATTATTCCGTAAAATGGGGGAGTAATAAATTTCTAGTTTGTTTTAAATAACAGTGTAATACGTTTCTTAAATGCTGTGTTTGGTTTAATGCGATTGTGCTGTTGGTTCTGTCTATTTTTTAATTTGAATCTCTTGCATATTTTGACCATTGCGTTTGAGTTTACACAATATTTCTTAAAAGCGTTTCCGCGTTCATGATTTTCTACTGGGTGTAAATAACAGAAGATAATGTCTACTTTTGTAAAAGATTTGTTTCATTTACTTGTGGCTTCCTATACTCTAAAATTACTTCATGAATTCCGTGCGTTATTGCGTATGTATGTCGATTTTTCAAATTAATTATTCCGTAAAATTGCGGAGTAATAAATTTCTAGTTTGTTTTAAGTAATAGTGTGGTACATCTGTTAAACGATGTGTTTGTTTAATGCGATTGTGCTCGTTAGTTCTCTCAAATTTTGAATTTGAATCTCTCGCATGTTTTGACCATTACAATTTAGTTTTTTACAATATTTCTTAAATTCGTTTTCACATTAAAATTTTTTTCTTGGTGTTAAATATTAGAACTGACTGTGTACTATTGATTGTATATGTATTTTTGTAATTGGCTGTAGTGTTTTATGGTAGTTGGTACTCTTTATTAATATACGCGAAAGTCGTGCGGGTTGCATAACTAATTGTGTTTGACAATTTTTTTGTCGTAAACCGCATGAGTAATGAATTTCATTTTAGAGTAATAAATATGCTCTAAACACGCGTATTAGTTTGGATCGTTTGTGCTCATTTTTTGCGCTGGGGCTGCGTGACAGTCAGCTGGCACAACCACCTTTATTTCAGAAACGGGAGGAGTAATAAATTTAATTTTTGGGTAATAAATTAGTAAAATGAGTACTAAATATTTCCACTTGGTTTGATGTGATTGTGCTATGGTGGTTGTGCCAGCTTGACATAGCCATTTCTGAAGCAGATGATTCGATGTTGGAAGAGGTGATGACTTCGGTGATGACTATCTTGTTCACGACACTGTCATGAACACTATCACTACCTCCCACATTATTTGTTCCTCTTTAAGAGTATGCCATACAACAGAGTTCTGGCGTCACTTTAGAAATACCTTGATCGAGAAGTGCTGAAAAGTGCTAAAAATGTATTGAAAACGTTCAATACCACACGTTTTTAACAACTCCGTAATAGTGTTTTACTACGGAAGGACCTGCACCGCTCTCTGACATCTTCAAGCGAACGTTTCGAACTACTTGACAAAAATTTCTAAACAGATTTGCTTCGCTTCGCATGAGTATACCGCCTCCCACCGTGCGTGATCGAACCTGCGTCTGTCATCAGTTCTTACGAAGGTATAGAACGATTTTCTTAAGGATGAGCCAAAGTGGCATCTAGTGCTGTCGACATAACTGAAATTTCTGCTGGTCGTGCCCTCGAGCCCATCAGACTCCCTTCCTGCATTCGTTCGTTTTCAGTTGGCTAACTTGTAAATGGCTTCGACGCATCCTTTTGTCATAATTAAATTTAAATATTTCCCGGACTCGCGTACGTGCATATACCTCAGCGAAACTCTTAGACTTCTACATAGGGATGTTTTCACAGGAGCCATTAGCACTTTACGAAGGGGCGTGGCTGAACAGCTGTCGCGGCGGAGGGATACTTTTCCGAATTACATGTGATGTTCACTTGTTACGCGAACTGTCACTTTGGCTCATCCTTAGGAAAATCCTTCTACACAGTTTGCCTCTTGACTCTCCGGATTCATTTTTTCCGCTAGAGCTGATACCAAGTAGGCGCTGGACATATAACTGTCACCGACATCGATATCTCCTCTTCCGGCAAGGCAGGCGTGAGAACAATGGTCTTCTTATTTTCGAGTCGGAGTTATATAAGTTTCGTCTGGAATTTTAACATTGTGAGAAATATGAGCCACTACATCGAAAACTATTTTCTTCTGCACATGAACACGCCTGAGGCTGTAATGCGACAACTAACCAATAGCAAGCATCCCAAAGCACGTGCTATTGTTTACATCCACTTTTTTCTTTGAGTGAACAGAGAATACATTCAATGCAGTTGCAATATCAAATCTCATTTTTACATGTGAAGCCATTTTCACATAAGTTCAGGTCCTCAAAATAACCTAAAAGTATCTCAACCGTATCATTCTATTAACCTTAACATTAACTGTAATCGTGAATAATAATAATAATAACAACAATAAGAAGAAGAACTACAAATTAAAATATTGGATCCGTTGTATTGCAACAACTGACAAATATCTACTCAGAAAATCAACATTGAACATCAATTCTAATAATACAAAATGAAAAATTATTAAAACATTCCTAGAGAATTTACGATACCTTTCCTGAAGAAAATGACTCCAGCTCTTGGACCTCGCAGAGTTTTATGGGTTGTTGTTGATACCACATCGCTATATTCAAAAGGACTGGGAATGAGTCCTGCTGCAACCAAACCTGATATGTGAGCCATATCCGAAAATAAATAAGCCCCATTTTCATCTGCAATACTACGAAATCTCTTGTAATCCAGACATCGGGAATAGCAACTCATTCCTGCCACATAAAATATAGTAAACATTGATTAAGATGTAAAATATGTAAAATCGACAGAAATAAAAAACAAAAGCCCCTGACCAAAGGGATAAAAGATATTGACTGAGACATAATGAGACTTGACAAAATAATAACGGAGTATTACTCCATACCAGCGCTCACTACCCAAACCATTGTTCAGAGACGAATTACATAAATTAAGATGACTCCGGATAAGGTGGTAAAAAGTTTCTCTAAACCAAATGACATATGAGTAGTTACATTGTAATTCTAACATAAAAATAGTATTTTTGAAAGGTTTATTAGCCCTAGTCCCAACATTCACACCCCTCTACAGCCAAAAACATGTTTTTTTTATTTTAATTTGTCTTGTCAAATTAACACTATTTTATGTGACTGAAAGAAACATGATAAATAAGAAAACAATTTATACGATCAGAAAAATATTTTTTGACATTTTCTCAATGCCAATCTCAAAAAAATATTTTTGAAAAAAAAATTGTACCTTAGAACCAAGCAACAGAAATTTTCTCTCCCCCTCCCTCCCACCCTCATATATATAATAGAAAGCTTTGAATTCTGACACATGTATTTAAAATGTCAAGAACATAAACAACCATCTAAAATAAGTAAGTTTGTTTGAAAACACACCTGCAACAATAACTTTTGGTTTGAACAGCTTTGCAGTTTCAGCCAATTTTTCATAATCAATCAAACCAGTAACTGAATCTACTTTATAAGGCATTGATTCAAAAAATATGGACGTTGCCGATATTTTTTTATTTGCTGTCATAAAACCGTGAGTGAGATGTCCCCCATCTGGCAAATCAAGTCCTGAAAAAAGGGTAAAATGGAAAAAATTAAGACAATAATAATACTTTTAAAGAAACATTTGTATATTCAAATATTAATTAAAATATTGACAAACTAAAAAGTTTAACACTTCCCCTTCTGTATAATGGCATCTAAAAAAAGAAAACACGGGAGGGCAGTATTCAGCAGACAGCAAAGTGAATTAATGTATATTTGCTTACATTGATTTGATAAAAATTGAATTAAACTGATAATGTTGTGTATGAATATGTATATTTACATAATTTAGAAATAAATATTGTGAACATGAAATAACATTTACCCTAACACAATTCATTTCCCCACTCAAATTCCCCTTCCCTAATAATTTCTTCTAAATTCCCTGGTATTAATTTGAAAAAAAATTAATTATTTTCCCTTAAAATTTTCCGCACCAAAATTACTTTGTAATGTAATTTTAAATGTTCGGACGTCATCTATGCGCCATCTTCATTGGTAGATCCCTTTTAACGCTAATGGCTCATTGGTGAGTCAAGATTCTGTTTCCCCCTCCGTGAAAATAAACCCCAGTTTAAATTTTAGTGTCGTCTCTGTTATAATAGTCTTTTACGTAACCATTACAAAGGCTTTTGCTGTTTCCCACCTTTGTTTCTATTATGTATTGCAATACCATAACATTAAATTTATTCATTTCTTTGATTTGTAAGGTTAGAAATTTACTGTTTCTGCTTCGAAATCAACGCAGGTATGCCCCCCCGGGTTTTTAATTGGTTGAATTTGACTTTTTTAAATTATAATCATCGATAAAATACAACTATTCAATAATACAATTTCCAATAATGCGAGAAACTTTTCTGTTTCCCTTAGTTTCAGTTTCTTCATTTCAAAACCTCCGTTAATAGGTTTATTAACAGTTCCAAAGGGAACATCACGGGAAAAGTAACGCACACTCACGCCGCCGACACTGACCCCTTATTTCAGGGCTTAAAAAAATAAACCTCCCCCCCACGTGATTCATTAAACCTCTCTTCATTAATCTGGAATTCTAATTCCTGTCTTTTTTTTTGAAACAGTGGTTTTTTGTAAAAATGACTTGCTCAAAAGGGTGGAAAATATTTTCGAAAATGCCGAATTTATTACTATAACACTCGACTGAAATTATTCATCCCGGTAACAGTATCAACAGCTCATTACAAAAATTCATCTACATGTAAATTATTTTACAACACTTTGCCAGATGACATTAAACGATTAAATTCAATGAAGAGTTTAAATCCCAAGTGAAATCGATTCTGCTGCATAACTGTTTCTATACAATTAGAACTATACTGACATCAAAAAAATAACAAATTTTAACAATGTCATAATGCTTAACCATTTGGACTGTATAAATGAGTAAAAAAACCTGTAACAACTATTGTCCCGCTTCAGGTCAATAATCTCGATCGGTTTTTTTGTCCCGTTTTTCCCTTGACAAATGCTGAATGGCCCCCGTTTCTTCTGGACATAAATGTAACTTCATTTTTTGTGCGTCTTCTAAATTCAAAAAGGGGAAAAAATTATTCAAATTATCGTTTCCATGTTGTGGGGAGGGGAAATAATAAAAAAATTTATTGCTTTTTATCTTTGAAAATAGATTTTTTTACATGGGAGTTTTTTGTTTTTCTCCCCTTTTAAAATTCAAAATTTTTGTTTTTTATCTGAAAATAGATTTTTTACATGGGGGTTTTTCTCCCCTTTTAAAAAAATTTAAAATTTAAGTAGTTTTGTCTTAGTGTAGGGATCCAAAATTTTGAAAAAGTACTTTTCACTTTTCCCCTAGCCCTCATACGCAGTTTTTCTGTTTTTTTTCGTAAAATAAATAAAAATAAATAAATAAAGAATGGCATACAGCTCATGTAATACTTCTAAAATTAACCGATATGATTTGTTCAATAAAACATACCACTGCTCATTATTCGATGGACCATCTTATTAAGATCGATGGCCGTCGTCTTTTTCTGAAACTGCATCTGATAAAAAAAAAGACTAGTAGTTTGTTTGGAAGATTGGAGGTCTGAGGTCAATTTTTGGGGGGGTTTGGTGGAATGGGGTTACTTGGTTTCACAGGGTGGAAGTCGACATTGGCCCCTAAATTGTTGCAATCAATGCTGGGGCGAGGCGTATTCAGGATGGATTTATTCGGTGGGGATGGCTAAAGAGCCCAAGCCCTAAAGTCCATCTTTTAAGGATGGCTCCTCGGGGTGATTCTAAACCCCTGTAACCAAAGGAACGGAAGGCCCCGTTCAAAAGGAAGTTTTAGAAAATGGAAGCCCCTCTAAATCCCCAGGGCGAGGGTTCGTATAATGTTTTATCTCTAATGGTGTCTAAGCCTTTTCATCCCAAAAAAATAGGGCCCAAATGATATTGCCTGAAGACAAGCTGACGATCGCTGTTGCCAACGCAACGAGGTGGCCCAAGTTGACGGATGTCTTCTAAACCAGCTTTGGTTGGCGTCAACAGATTTTTCCCTCAAAGGTTCAGATCAAACGCTGATTCACCATGTTTTCCCAGCACTTCGCATACACAGCTGGTTAGAAAGGGGTGGATAACGTGGCAATGGATCTTTCCCTTTGGGAAAAAGGGGATGATAGATTCCCCAAAACGGGTTGGCGTGCTTTTCCCCAGATACGTTGTAGAGCCGGGGGGAGACCATGGCTTTTTCGGGAAGTGCGTGGCATGGGTTATGGTTTTCGCCCGGACCAGGGCGGCTCTTTTCGCAAGCAACCGCGTGCGTATTTCACACGGGGAGAACGGGTATTTAATTCTCCGTGGCCCGGAAAACCCAATGCGCTTTTTCCATTCTTTTTTGAACATAAAGTCTAGATGGGTCGCCGAACTGCATATTTTCATAAATAAATGGAAGTTCCTCTACAATGGCGTCTCGAGATTAATCATCTCCCATTCTTAAGATCTGGCACAAGTTTGGGGGAAAATTATCCCCTTTATTTGAAGTACCATCCATGACAGACGTGGTGGCGCTGGGAATGGGAAAAGTATCTCTCCGATGATTTTTTTTTAAAATGTTTTCCCCGCCTTCGCCTGCCCCCGAATCATTTAAGTTACCTGCGGTTGGATAGTGTTTCAGACGCCAACGCCTTATTATGGTTGTCCCCCTTTACAGTTCAGGGTTTCCCGGGGCAAAGGGGTTGCAGTTTACCAGAATGGTTGCAATATCCGGCTCGTAATCACATTAAAAAAATGGGTGACATTTCGTCTACAGCGTCAATCACCCCCTGATACATGACATTCGCTTAAAATTTTAGCCAGTCAACACCATTGAGGGGGTCGAGCCAACTCTCGAACATATCGATCGATGTGGATTATAGAGGGGTAATGGTCGCTTCCATAAAGGTCGTCTAGAATATACCATTACAGAATGACCGCATGCATATGACCGGCTGCAGAGCTAGATCAATATACGTTGTATTTGTGGCTATGGTCAAACAAGTTGGGTTTTCCTGAATTCAGAATAACCAAGTTCTAGGGTTTACTGTTCCAATGATTTTCTGAAAAAACGGGGCGGCCCCCCAAAAGGCCTTTTTTTTATATCACTATAAAAAATGGTGTGGGTTTGGGTTATCATGCCAAAAGTTTGTCTGCGGATACACTCTGTCTTGGAGGATCCCAAAAACTAGGGTGCGTGAGGGGTTCAAAACCCTGCATACACATGCACTGAAACTCGGGCTGAATTGGCATCTATAGAGCGAAAATCGTGGGAAAAAGTGCAACTCCCCCATCCCGAAAAGGATAGTCATTACTAGGGGTTTCCATGTAATGAAATGTTTTTACAGGAACTAGATACCATTCAATTACCATTGTTAAAGTTGACAAGACATTCTGGAATAATTAGAACTTTTTTTATATTTTACCTATTATGACACATTTTTTACAAATTTAGCTACATTTTAATACCTTTATACGACGAAATGGAACATTTCAGTTACGCGTTTGCAATGTATGTTACGGAATCATCTTTCTTACAAACCAAATGCAGTACTGCTGTGCTTCTATTACCACTATATCCTCGCCAAGAATTGTCAAACTTACTCCCCACTTACTATGTACTGTGAGTCAAGGTTGAGCGGATTTTTATGGACAAAAGTAATTTCAACCACGTGCTTGTTCATGTTTCAAACAGCGTGATGAGGGAGGGGGAAATACCCCGTAACTCTCACCACTGGGATCCATCACTCGCTACACGGAACTACTATTCACTTGTACACTGGCTCCTAGTAAACTATAATATATACTAAGAACGTATTTTATATTTCGAATAAAATTATTATATGCGGTGAAGTCCACTGTACAATTACTTCAATGAAAACAGAACCTACTTTCAGACACTCCGAATCCTTATTAAGAAATGAGCAGTGACGTTCTATGGTTGGAAAATTCTTGTAGAGAGCAATTTGAAACACAATAATGAAATTTTATTCTACATATTTTCTATTTTTTCTTACAGGTTTTGGAAACAATGTCATATATATATATATATATATATATATATATATGCATTTTTATTTTTCATTTTGTATTACAATAAATTCCGTTCCCTAGTCATTACCAATCCTACATGGGGAAAAACCGCAAATGAATAGGGGTAGAAACTAGACGAGCCTTCTGTAAACAATTATTGAAGGCGTGTAACGGGACAAGTTTCAGTTCGTCCCGTCGAGATCAAAAATTATTTAAATTCCAGGGTAGGAGACCATACTGTGTGTGTTTAGTTCGTTCAATATCGATTGGCACTCCCCTTATAACGTCTGCGCAGTAGCAGTTTGAAACGTGTCGATGTATGCATGAAAATTGACTATAGTACTGTCGACAGCTACCATAGGTATTCCCCTTCATGCAAGCAGCAAATGATCCGTCTTGCCAATAAGCTGGTGGGCATAGACTATGCCCCCATTCGAGGCAACGAAAAAGGTGATGCGGTGTAAGAAGTTTACAATGACGAACTTCATGCAGTTGTCCAATTGTTAAGAGAAGCATTTGACATTTGTAATCTACATTTATTGCTTTGAGAATTTCAATTGTAACTTGGGCAGAAGTAGTACAAATGTTTTATCGGCAATGTCATATTAGGTGTTTTTTCTATGATTTTGTTAACAGGTAGGTTGGCGAGTCGCCAAACATTTTCATTATTTAGGTTGGTTTATTTTCAAGTGCACAGAATAATCCAGAGAGCGGATACGGAAAATAGCAATGGTACTCAGTTTTGGAATGGCCTATTAGTTATTTAGAAGAAAATTGCGCGAAATAGGCGGCCAATTCGACGCATTTTGAGGGGCAGGTGTTGTATATGACAAATGTTTAAATTCGCGCCATGGGCAGCGTGCGCCCCCCAAGTAGCAGCGGAAGCAGCAGCGAGACCGTAGACTCGCACCAGCAGTACCGAGGCAGGGCACGAGTCTCTGCCAGAGGCGGTGCCCACTATATAACGGGCCCGCAGGAGTCTACCAGTTCAGAAGATTCGGTCGGTCGCCGGACGCCGAGGAGAGCGGACGCACCCGCGGAGCGCTCCGCGCGAGGATTTCTGCCGCCGCGGAGTAAACAGCCCTTCAAAAGCCTAGCTTCCCCCCCTTCTAAGGGCGCTCTTGTTTATTTTAACAGCCCCTTTTAGGGCCTTATTAAGGCTAATGTTATAAAAGCTCTAGTTAGAGCTTTTATAAAGCGACATATCGTCGCCGGCGAACTCTGCCGCGTTGACACCGTTGGCCACCCCGTCTGAGGGTGGGAATGGTGCGCGTGGAAGGGCCAGCGGGCGCACGACAGACCGAGGAACCTTCAAACGACGGGGTGGTTCCTCTTCCACGGAGCGCATATGCGTCAAAAAGACTCCTTCTGTTTGCAGGAGGAGACCGCAGAGCGGAGAGGAGGGCGCAGGGCCCTCCACGTCGGCCGCCGCGCAGCCCGCCGCGAGTTCGGTGCGAGACGCTTGAGGCGCACCGGGATATTTTGGCCGCCGTGGAGGATAGGTCTGTGGAGTACCACACGTACTCCGGGCAGCGTGGCATCTGGGCCCGATCTCCGGGCCCGATCATCTGGAACGTGTTGATTTCCAGGTGCAGAAGCTGGAGCGCATCTGCAGCCAGCGGCCGGGACGACGGGGCAGATCACTTCCCCTGGTCATCGCCACACTAAAGGATTCGGAGCGCCACCGGGCGCTCCGGAAGTGACCTCCTAGGTGGGCTCCGCGTCCGCGTGGAAATGTATTGGCCACCCCGCGGCCACGCAGTGCCCTATTGCCTGGATTTCGGGCACGTGGCCGGAACTGCAAGCGCCGCACCCCTGCAGAAACTTGGGGACGCCCACGTGCCGCGCAGTGCCCGCTGGGGCTAACCCCCGGCGGAGGGCGTAACTGCTCCCCTGTCTGGGCGATAACCACGGCGCGAAGTACAAGTGCCCCGAGTACAAGTGCCGCTGTTTCAGGGGAAACTAGGCCCAGCAGCGTCACGAGCGGCAGCAGCGGGATCGCCAGCGGCGTGCTGGCATTCAAGAGAGGCGAGCGGCCGACGGGGCGGTCAGGCGTCGCGTTCTCCCCCTCCCGGGGCCGAACCTTTGCCGGACCCCCCGCCGCAGCCACCGCGGTCTCAGCGTTCGCGACGCGACGCCACGCAACCAGCGGCGGCGGACGCCAGGGCGGACCTGCGCGGACGCCCTGGTCAGCCCGCCAACCCAATCCGGCGGCCGCCGGCGGGGAGCGAGGCGCACCACTCGCGTGGAGTGGCGGAGGCAATCCCCGTTTCCTCCTCGCTGAGCGAGCAGGGCGCGTGCTACACCGCACCATTGACGATCTCGCCCGAAACGGGATCGACTTGGTGCGTGTGACCTGAGCGCTCATGCAGCATGATCTGCTGGTGGCCATCCTCAAGGCGGTAGTGTCACAGCTCGTCCTCCCATGAGGTGCCGGCGGCCGCTGCGGCGGAAGTGGCGGATGAGGTACGCATGAGCGACCATCCTCAAGGTGGTAGTGTCACAGCTACTTGTGCACTCCCATGAGGTGACGGCGGCCGCTGCGGCGGAAGTGGCGGATGAGGCACGCTTCCTCGTCCTCGCCCCGAACCCCGTACCTCCCCCGCACCTTCAATAATGGCTGCTTCTCCTTCATTTTATAGGAACAGCTGCACCATTGCCTTCTGGAACTGCAACGGCATCTGCGCGCGAGTGAAGCAGTCAGAACTACACAGCTTTCTCGCTCGGCACAATATTTCTGTTACGAGCAGGATTTGTCTGGGTAAAAATCAACGGCGTTTACATCTACAGCTGTTATGCCTCACCAAACCTCCTTGGCCGCTTAGTGTACGACGCAAGAGGACGAAGCCCCTTGGTGATAGCTGGAGATTTCAACGCCTGGGCGGTTGAGTGGGGTAGTTCGTCCACTAATGAACGAGGTCGGCAGTTCTGCATCCCTCTCTCTTCTAAATGTAAAAGCTCCAACACAGGGGACATACACATCTTCCCGCAGATGGGGCGTGGGATCTGTTGTGGATCTGACGTTCATGTCAGATAATCTTTTGAGAATGGGAGTGTCCTGGAGAGTTAGTAAACACTATATCCATAGTGACCACCAGGCACTTTTGTAAGAGGTGAAAAATCAGCGGAGGGATAATTTTGCGCCGAAATATCAGCCAGCTGCGTGGAAAGCAAAAACGTTCGACGAAGACGTTTCCCGACCATGTTTGGAGACGATAGTCCCAAACAGGTACCGCAGATGACAAAGCTGGACAGGTGATGAAATGGGAAACCCAAAAGCCTGTGATGCGGCTATGCTAGACGGGGTGCAATCTATCGACGTTTCCAGTTTCTGGTGGAATGAGAAATCGCCAAATTACGAGGGAGGTGCCTTCGGGGCCAGAAGACAGTACCAGAGAGCTCGTGGCAGAGACAACTTTCCTCAAATGCAAGAGCAAACGCTTATGCGCCAAAAGCCTGTGTGACGAGATGGAAAAGGATCCATGGGGTAGGCCGTACAAGACGGTCATTTGTAGGTTAAGACAGCGGCACCTACGTTCTCCAACTTGCTCCATATGCTGCTCAGAATTTGACAGCCCTATTCCCGAGCCACCCGGTGACTCAGTTAATAAAAGTTATCTGAGCTAGAAATAATTCCTCCAGTCACGAAAGAAGAAATTCTGCACGCAACCCAGCAGAATCGCAACACAAAGGTTCCGGCCCGGATAACATTCCCAATATTCCCCTCAAGACTGCGATCTCGCTCACACCCACATCTTTATGGATCTTTATTATTCGTGCTTGAGGAAGGGGTGTACCCAAAAAGATGGAAAAACAGCGCTTGGTGCTCCCCCCTAAGGAATAAATCGCGAAGATCCATCATCATACCGGCCATTTTTATGCTTGACACAGCTGGCAAGGTTCTGGAGAGATTATTAGTACCAGACTAGAAAAGCTGTGAGGGGGGAGGAGGCCTTTCAGAAAATCAGTATGGTTTCCGCAGAGCCCGCTCGACTGTTGACGCAATCCAGCTGTCATTAACACCACCGAAAAACAATTGGGGGAAAATAGATGGAAGAGAGGCCAAAACAGTACTGTGCTGTCGTTACGTTAGATATTAAAAATGCATTCAACTCGGCCAGGTGGAGTAATATTCACCAAGTTTCCCCGCAGATTTAATGTGCCAACGTACCTGAGGAAGATTGTGGCCGAGTATCTAAGTAATAAAGCTCTGATTTACAATACAAATAATGGGCCGAAGGTACATAATATCACGGCTGGTGTCCCGCAAGGGTCGGTATTGGGTCCTATCTTGTAGATATCTTGGCGCAGGAAAGACGGAGGCGATATCACAAAGAAGGGGAGAACCCAGACTGCTCGAATGGCAGGATCGATGGGACAAGTCCATTAAAGGAAGATGGACGTACCGTATGATTCCCTCCATTGCACCGTGGATCAACCGTAAACACGGCGAAGTAAATTTTTTCTTGACACAGCTGTTGTCTGGACACGGATGCTTTCTGGCATATCTCCACAGGTTCAAGCTGGATACCCCATTCTGTCCACTATGTGAACCTGCTGTAGAAGACGCCGAGCATGTGTTCTTCCAGTCCCGCGATACCATCTGCAGCGACGGCACGTTGGTATACTCGGGATCGACCCGCTGACACCCGAAGCAATGGTTGGGTGCATGCTCGCCTCAGAAACCAACTGGGATGCGGTGAGCTCATATGCGCAGACCATAATAGCTGAGCCCAGAAGAATAGAAAGGGAAAGAAGGGAAGTCGATTGATCCTCGTTTCATCTGGCTTGTGACTAAGCTACTCTAATCCACCCCCGTGATGTAATGCCTAACGGCGGCTCCGCGGGGAGGATGGGGGAGAGAAGGGAGGTTGGTTTTAGTGGGTAAAAATCTCACACTATCATGTGGTACGGGCCGCATGGCGTCTTTTGAAAATTTCCACCTACCCTCGTAAAAAAACACACACACACAGACAGACAGACACACAGACAGACACACACACACAAACAGACACACACACAGACACACACACAGACAGACACACACACACAGACACACACACACAGACACACACAGACAGACACACACAAAAGACACACACACAGACAGACACACACACAGACAGACACACACACACAGCAGACACACACAGACAGACAAAACACACACACAGACAGACAGACACACACACAGACAGACACACACACAGACAGACACACACACAGACAGACACACACAGACAGACACACACACAGACAGACACACACACAGACAGACACACACACAGACAGACACACACACACAGACAGACACACACAAAAGACAGACACACACACACAGACAGACACACACAGACAGACACACACACACAAGACAGACACACACAGACAGACACACACACAGACAGACACACACACAGACACACACACACAGACAGACACACACACAGACAGACACACACACAGACAGACAGACAGACACACACACAGACAGACACACACACAGACAGACACACAGGGGTCCAAGGGGATGTGATGCGATTACAAGTCTCTGGGAAAGAGAGTCCCCTAGCCTCCCATCTAACTCCGCTCTCACCTTCAAGAGGTGGACCCTGTCGAGTCGAGTAACCCGTGCCAAGGTTGTGGTAACCAATCCCTTCGGCGGTACGGGTCGACCAACAGACGAGAGAAGGGGGTTCTGACAAGTCACCCTGTCGGAATGGCATGTAACCGCCGTACTGGAGCGCCCCGAAAGTATGTCGGGATACGGTCTGGTTGGTTACAACCCTGGCCCAGGGTAAAGGGTGAAGCCGGGAGTGAAACCCCCTAAGCGACGTGTCCCCAGGTGGCGTACAGGGAGAATCTCTAGATATAGAGGTCAAGAGGCAATTAAATACCTCTCACGGACCAACAGGCGGGAAGGACCCCCCAGTCAAAAAACCAATATGGAAGGTCTTTGGGATCTCAGTTTACGGTGCAGGGCCCGGATCCCCAGTACCGGCGTCCGTTGGGAGTGAGCAAGCGGGCTCCCCGGCGTCCAACCAGCGACCGCAGTATTTCCCAGCAGTGGACCACTGGGCTGCTGTAGTATCCTTTGCACAGTGATGATCTTGCGAACAACAGGCATTGTGTAGCCTTGAGAAGAAAATAACTGAGCTTCTCAATTTTGTTAAGCCTCGCCATAATGTTCATGGTGAGATTAAGTGGCGTATTCGATCCATACGCACTTTAATGAGGTGGTAGCACTGCAAAAGGGATCACCCAGACCAGATCCTCAGTGCAACAAAACTACTGGGAAGGAAGAGTGCACTCAGACGCCCCCTGAGAGGTGGCTGGGGGGTACTAGTAACGAGCGATCCTTCGCGAAACCGGAACTCCCAGTTGCCCAAGGTAAGGAAGGAGTCTGCGAAAAACGGAGATAAAATCCGGGCAAAATACCTTCTGGGGAAATAACACGACAAGATCGAAGTGGCACGAGAAGAGCCCGAGTGGCAAGTGGTCACTCGTAAGAGAACGCGTAAGCGTTCTAAAACCAAAAAGGGCCCCAGACCAGATGCCCTGATGATCAGAAGAAGGACGACGCGTTGTCGTACGCGGACATCCTTAAAAAAATGAAAACTGACCCTGACCCAAAGATCTGGGTGAGAATGTCACAATCCGGAAGACAGCTGGCGGCGATCTCCTTCTGCAACTGAAGCGGTCTGCCGGAGGACAAACTACAGATTTTCAGTCCTCTGTAAAGAAGGTGTTTGGATCGGACGCTGATGTGGGGGCTCTCACTCACACCGTGACTATTCAGGTGAAGGACCTGGATGGGGTCACAACTAAAGAGGAAGTGCATAGGGCTCTGGTGGACAAACTTCCCGAAGCCAGTGATCTCCCAGCTACTGTGGTCAAATCCTAAGACCATCCTATGGTGGAACACAGGTACAATAATCAGCGTTCCTGTTGCGGTGGCTAAGAAATTGTTGGCCATCGGGAAAATAAGAATAGGATGGGTGTACTGCACTCTGCGTGAGAAGAAGGTCCCCTGAGGTGTTACAGATGTTTGGATTTTGGACCCTCAGAAAGCATTAAACACACATGACCGGTCCGACTTGTGCATGAATTGTGGTGGTGATGATCACCCTAAGTCATGCACAAATGACGCAAAGTGCTTGCTTTGTGAGGAAAAGGGAACAAGGCAGACATGCTACTGGGGGCAGCAGGTGTCCATCGTAAAAAAGCGCAGAAAGCAATAACGGATAGAAAATAGAATTATACAACTCAATCTCAACCATTGCGCAGTCGCCCAGGATATCCTGGCACAGTCGGTTAGGGAATGGGAGGCTGATTTAGCAATAGTATGCGAGCAGTATACTAACCGTGAAGATACAGCGTGGTTATCGACCTTCACAACCAGGCGGCAACCTGGGCCTTGGAAACACACATTCCAGCAAGTATGACGAGACCCCGGGGCTGGATTTGTCTGGGTAAAATCAACGGCGTTTCATCTACAGCTGTTATGCCTCACCAAACGCGACAATGGACGAGTTTGAGCAGTTCCTTGACCGCTTGTACGACGCAAGAGGGCAAACCCCTTGGTGATAGCTGGAGATTTCAACGCCTGGGCGGTTGAGTGGGAGTAGTTCGTCCACTAATGAGCGAGGTCGAGCAGTTCTGGCATCCCTCTCCCCTTTTGGGAAAGTAGGCTGCCAACGGGGGACATAAAACCTTCCGCCGAGGGGGGGTGGGGTCTGTTGTGGATCTGACATTCATGTCAGATAATCTTTGAGAATGGGATGTCTGGAGTTAGTGAACACTATACCCATAGTGACCACCAGGCACTTTTGTACGAGGTGAAAAATCAGCGGAGGGATAATTTTGTGCCGAAATATCAGCCAACTGGGTGGAATGCAAAAAAGTTCGACGAAGAAGTTTTCCGGCAATGTTTGGAGACGATAGTGCCAACAGGTACCGCAGATGACAAAGCTGGCAGGTGATGAAATGGATAACCAAAGCCTGTGATGCGGCTATGTCTAGACGGGCGCAATCTCTCAACGTTCACCAGTTTACTGGTGGACTGAGAAATCGCCCAATTACGACGGAGGTGCCTTCGAGCCAGAAGACAGTGCCAGAGAGCTCGTGGCAGAGACAACTTTCCTCAATTGCAAAAGCAATACAACTCGCTCGAAGCCAGTTGAAGATAGAGATCCGCAAGAGCAAACGCTTATGCTCCAAAAGCCTGTGTGACGAGGTGGAAAGGATCCATGGGGTAGGCCGTACAAGACGGTCATGTGAGGTTAAGACAGCGGCACCTACGTTCTCAACTTGCCCCAGTATGCTGCTCAGAATTGAGAGCCCTATTCCGAAAACCCCCCCGGTACTCCAGTTAATATAGCGTTATCTGAGCTAGAAATAATTCCTCCAGTCACGCAAGAAGAAATTCTGCACGCAATCAGCAGAATCGGAACACAAAGGCTCCCGGACCGGATAACATTCCCAATATTGCCCTCAAGACTGCGATACTGCTCACACCGACATCTTTGGGGATCTTTTATTCGTGCTTGAGGAAGGGGTGTATCAGAAAGATGGAAAAACAGCGCTTGGTGCTCCTCCCCAAGAATAAATCACCGAAGATCCATCATCCTACCGGCCATTGTGTATGCTTGACACAGCTGCAAGGTTCTGGGGAGAATTATTAGTACCAGACTAGAAAAAACTGTGGAGGAGGAGGAGGCCTTTCAGAAAATCAGTATGGTTTCCGCAGAGCCCGCTCGACTGTTGACGCAGTCCAGCTTGTCATTAACACCGCCCGACAAGCAATTGGAGGGAAACAGATGGAAGAGAGGCCCAAAACAGTACTGTGCTGTCGTTACGTTAGATATTAAAAATGCATTCAACTCGGCCAGGTAGAGTAATATTCCAAGCTCTCCCAGATTTAATGTGCCAACGTACCTGAGGAAGATTGGCCGAGTATCTGAGTAATAGAGCCCCGATTTACAATCAAATAATGGGCCAAGGGACATAATATCACGGCTGGCGTCCCGCAAGGGTCGGTATTGGGTCCACCATTATGGAATGTGATGGACGAGGTTCTTCGGGTTCCCCTCCCAGAAGGCACCAGTATTATTGGTTTTGCGGACGACATTGCTATCGTCGTCGTTGCAAAATACATTGAGGAAATTGTGTATGTTTGCAACGAAGCGATCGCTATTGTTAGTCGATGGTTGAAGTCCTCAAGGGCTGCAGTTAGCTGAGCACAAGATTGAGGTTATCCTAGTCACTAGCGGAAAAAGAGAAACCATCACTCTCAAGTCGGAGACCACCATATTTATCGCAGCCGTCGATCAAATATCTTGGTCTCATGATTGACGCCGTCTGACATTTGCTGACCACCTGAAGTACGCCAGCAATAAAGCTGCGGTAATTAATGCAGCATTGTCAAGACTAATGCCCAACATGGGCCTTGTCAGGAGAAACGGAAACTTCTGGCCTTGGTTGTGAGGTCCGTCCTTTCTCTATGGAGCCCAGTATGGGCCAACTCCATGTCGATAAATAGTTACATCCGAGGGATGACGTCAGTGTACAGGTTATCAGCATTGCGGGTAGCTTGTCATTCAGCACTGTGTCAAACGATGCAGTGTGCGTCATCGCGGGGGTGCCTCCTGTAGATATCTTGGCGCAGGAAAGACGAGGCGATATCACAAAAAAGAGGAGAACCCCGACTGCTCGACAAAACTGCTCGAATGGCAGGATCGATGGGACAAGTCCATTAAAGGAAGATGGACATACCGCATGATTCCCTCCATTGCACCGTGGATCAACCGTAAACACGGCGAAGTAAATTTCTTCTTGACACAGCTGTTGTCTGACACGGATGCTTTCTGGCATATCTCCCAGGTTCAAGCGAGGATCCCATTCTGTCCATTATGTGAACTGCTGTCCCAAGACGCCGAGCATGTGTTTTTCCAGTGCCCGCGATACCATCTGCAGCGACGGTGAGGTATACTCGGATCGACCCGCTGACACCCCAAGCAATGGTTGGGTGCATGCTCGCCTCAGAAACCAACTGGGATGCGGTGAGCTCGTATGCGCAGACCAATAGCTGAGCTCAGGAGAATAGAAAGGAAAGAGAAGTCGATTGATCCTCGTTTGACCCTTCCTACGTTTTGACGGGAAAATGGCTTGTGACTAAGCCCTCTAATCCCCTCCGTGATGTAATGCCTAACGGCGGTTCCGCGGGAGGATGGAGAGAAGGGGGGTTGGGTTTTTGTGGGTAAAAAACTCCCCTATCATGTGGTACAGGCCGCATGGTGTCTTTTTAAGATTTCCACCCCCTGTAAAAAAAAAAAAAAAAAAAAAAAAAAAAACCCAGACAGACACACACACAGACAGACACACACACAGACACACACACAGACACACACACAGACACACACACAACACAGACAGATAACACAGACAGACACACACAGACAGACACAACAGACAGACACACACAGACAGACACACACAGACAGACACAGACAGACACACACAGACAGACACACACAGACAGACACAAACGATCCTAAACACGCCGATTTAAACTCCCTTCTGGATACAGTACAACATCTGATCATACCTACCCGACATCAACCCCAACCCCATATCTTTGGGATTATCTAGAAGGCTTCGGACGATGCGTATTTCTAGTAAACAGGCATTAAAACAGTTCTATTGAAACAATGAGATAATAATTTCAACGTGACATCCAATTTAGTCACTTCTATACGATGATTGGAAACAATAATAAAATTGTTATCCCACTAAATATTATAATTATCAGAAAAAATTACTTTAAATTAATATTTTATGAAAACTATTATTTGTACGAATACTTCTTGAGCTTTGATCCTCCATGATAATTTTATTAACAAATAACTAAGTTTATGCTCATTTATTTCTAATCTGATTTAGAAATACCTATTTGAAAAAATTTTACGATGATACATAATTTTATATAAATATATTATTTTAGGAAAATGCATTTCTTTTTTTTAAATTTTTCGCCCTGGCGAATGTATTTCGAAAGAAGAGTAAGTTATGTAATCATGCGCCAGAAAACGACGAATTTTCGAAAAAGAAAGAAAACACTTTTTTCCGGAACCTGAAACCGAAAAAAAGGTTGAATTCTCTTGAAAAATATAGGAAAAATCTTGTGACATGTGGCTTAGTCAGAATCTGTTTTTGAGCCCTTGATACCGAAAATCTATTGATGGCAAAAAATCTGTATGTGGCTTAGCCAGACTGGAACGAACCAACCATCTGTTAGTCACTTATTACCCTCTAATTTTCTCAATCAATTGGACCTCAGACTCTTTATATTGCCTTTATTGGTATTTCCATTTTACTATAGCTTGTCAAAAGAACTTTTAATTTATAATAGCAATTAAAGAAAGTACAAAGGAAATAAATAAAAAAATGGAAATTAATAAATGACACATCAATTGTCATTTAAAAACCTGTACTGCATTAAGTATAGATCCTTACCGGATGCAAGTTTTACCTCACATAGCCATAGTAAATAATTTTCTCCCCACCACCCAACATTCTACCATTAGTAGTCATGGTGTGTGTGGGTGTGGTGAAAGTATATGTTATGCACATACAGTTATTGGTGGTTGCAGATATAACTCATGTATAATTTTTTTTTTTTGTTTCAAGGTAGTGTCATTGTAACTGACACATTTTTGGGGGCTTTATTTAATTGTGTTTGCTTCTTTTTCATTTTGTATAGCTCTGAGAACGGAAATACATTTTCTGAAATGATGGCAGTGTTTCAAAATGTTTTTCTTCTATTGACCAAGCCATTAACCTGCCTTCAAATTATTATTTATAGGTGTTAATGATTCTCCATTATTTTGTGTTTGTTTAATTTTAGGAAACTAATATTGAAGTCAATATAATTATTATAGTATTATTATTATTATTATTATTATTATTATTACTATTATTACTATTATTACTATTATTACTATTATTACTATTAATACTATTAATACTATTAATACTATTATTACTATTAATACTATTAATACTATTAATACTATTAATACTATTAATACTATTAATTACTATTAATACTATTAATTACTATTAATACTATTAGTACTATTATTATTATTATTATTATTATTATTGTTGAGGACCCTATATATATTATATTTGTTTCCAATTAAGTTTGGGTGTTTGTTTTTCTTTTAAATATTTTTGTAAGTAATATAATTGTTATAGTTAAACATGATTCATTATGTTTTACTTGGCTAAATAAAATAAGTGAATATTTAATTATGTGTAATACTGTTGGTGTCAATTTCATTCAGAAGCGTGTGCTGCATTAGTTTGATATTAATACTATTTAATCTGATTGCAGTATAATGTTTTATTCAATATCAGTGCAAATGTTCTTGTACCAATATCCACTCTTCTACTGCCATTTCATCAACTTGGAAAACAGATGTATTTACTACACTAGCGAAAATCGGTATATCCACAATGTACGCAAGATGTACGCGCAAACCTTTAAGAAATTGCGCACGGGTTATATCTCTTATGTACGGATCGTGTAAGGCTTGCCACGATGTCCATTTTTGTGTACGAAATGTGTACTTTGGCCCAAATAAATGTACGCTCGAGTGCGAACTGAAACGTACTTGATGTGTTCACAACGGAATCGAAAGAGTGTGTACGATGTACCACACCACCTTAGTTACCTTCGTGAAACATTCCTTTGGAAAATGTTGTAGTGAAAAACTTCCACAATTCTCTGAAATTGTCATTAGCCATGTGAAAAGTTTTCACATTTGAATTCAATTAAATATATGTATTGGCCTGTGATGGATTACTTCAATAGGTGATAACTTCATTGGCTTAACCCAACCTAACCTATATGTGAGTGTTCTCAAACTGCAATCTTTTTATCCCCGAACTTTCATTGCAATTTGAACATGTATGTTTCCACATTCCCGGTTTGAGTAACCACATCTCACTCCTGCCACTGGCCAGTTATTCTTCTTCATTTGCTATTTGTACTTGTGGATGTGGATGCATGTATTTAGCCGAGTTTGAGCATCTAAAGGCTCAGAAGAACACAGTACTGCATAATTTTGCCAAAAATCCCAGTTGCGAGGCAAAATGGAACTCAGACTTTATAATGTATTAGGGAATCTATATCACAAGTACCGTATGCGTTACACGCCCCATCACCAAGAATTGCCTGTTTGCAGAAACAACTATGTGAAGCCTACAGGCTACAGAATTTACTAATCGCCTTTGGTCAAAATCTGACATAGGGCTATGGTTTCATCTTTCATTTACATATTGGTAATGGGCACAATAATTACTCATGTTGGTGCATGTATTAACAACAAAATTTGAATTCTCAGCTCTATTTCTTTGAAAACTGAAATTCATATTGATTTTAAATTACTATTAACATTAACTATACTTTTATGGGTTTTCAGTGTTTTACATTAGTACATAAATTGATAATTAGCACCAATATTTGTCAATTATTATGTACTTTTTGTTTAATGAAAATATGTTATTTCTGTGTAATGTTTGTTGTTATAATAAAAAATAAATAACAAACACTAATATTAACATAAATTTAAAGAAATGAGATAAAGAAAATACTTTTAAAAAAATACCTTTATTAATTCACAATGCTTGGTATTTTTTATAACTTTATTAACAGCTTTTTAGCCAGATGTTCAAATAAAATTCAAAAATTCAACAGTAGAGTGCTTGCATTGAACAATGAAGAACAATGCCTATTGATAAAAATTAATTTCACCCGGCAATATGTGCATGATCTTTAAATTTACAGGATCCACATACTCATTTGCTGAAGTGAAAGTTGCTCATTAGATAAAATATTTTTAATCAGACCGTCTACATTTTTGTCAATTGTACAAAAATCATGAGCAAACAAGATATTGCTTTCACCATCAACATCCACATTTTCCTTTTCCAATATTTTATAAATAAATAGAAAATTTACCTCATGCTAAATCATTGAATATGTACTCCCATATTTTGCTTGAATTACTGTCTTCACATGTCTCATGTGAAGATTTTTATATCAGCATTTATATTTCTTCAGCAACGACAAAATTGCTGATGCTTCTATCAAAATGTGAAAACATCTCAGTTTAGAACAACATGGACAGGAAAGTGGCTTCATTTATGCTTTGTGTACTTCTGGTGAGAAATAATAGTTCACCCTTCTGTCGAAAAGATTGTAGCGTCATAGACTTGACTCCCTGCTCCAGAGAGACAAGTTGCAAGGTATAGAATAGGGATCAAAATAGGCTCCCAGACAAAGGCCAACCCTTCAGGAAAGTCCAAAGGGAGAGGGCTTGGAGGTTCGGGTGCAAATTGCAACGGAAAAAGCAGGCGCCTCAAGACAGTGCGTGGGAAAGATGACGCAGGAAGTCATGTGACTCGAGCATATGGGGTGGTACTTAAGAAGCCCTGGGTTGGGTAACGTCTCTGGTTTCCTCGCGGCTGTACCGCGAGCTTGTCCGGCCAAGTCTGGCGCGGAAGTGCTGTGAGCACGTGTGGGGTTCGAGGTCTCGAGCACTGTAATTATGCTTGATGCTTCGGGGCGGGTGTCTGCCGAGGCACACCAGGTGCCATTTAGGTGCCGAGTTGGCTAAACGCAGGCGCGGCCACCAAGGCACGTGTTGGGAGAGGGGCTGCTGCAGGTGGCTCCAACAAACACCTTAGGTGAGTCTGTAAATAGTGTACATAATTTATTGTAAATAAATTGTAAATAACACTCGTGTCTGTTCCTTTGTGGTATAGATCCTACTGCGACGTTACAAGATTATTAATATGTATTCAACAGTGCACTAAACAGTGAAACTCACTCAGGTGATATTATGAGATAAATAAATGTCAGCTCTTCTATTCTTTTTGTCCTAAAATACAAGAAAAAATAAACAAAATTTTCAAACATTTATCATCTTAATTAACTGATTACTACTACTCACAACTGATTTAACTGACTTACATTAATACAAACAATTTTAAACAGTACCCCAAATATTGATAACAAATTTTAACTTTAAAATATTTTCAATGCTGGATGCTTATGACAAATGAATAAAAAAATTGAAAGTCAGATTTCTTCATATAAACACCTTCAATACCTAGCAGTTGTAAAGAAAATTTTCAAAGTTGCCCATTGCTTATAACATCATAAAAAGTCTAAATAAACTTTGTTTCTGTTCTGTTTAATAACTATTATGTCTGTATAAGTTTGATTATTACACATGTAGTATTGTTGACATTATTAAACACGTACTGTGCAGTTCGTTGTGCACAGGCAATGTTCAGATATGCTTTGCACTGGCATTTTCCCCCCGCGGCTTAATGTGGGCAGCCTTAACTAAATAGCTTTGACTTCGGTTGAAAAAACACTTTTAATTTTTAAAAATTTGTTGCGTCTACTTCGACATAGCGCGTCTCAAGCCACTTGGGGCGTTGGGCCTTTGCGCTTCTGGGAGTAATCCTCCCATTACTGCGCTTGTTTTATGGAGTAATCCTCCGTTAACATTGTCTATCGCGTCTCGTCATAGTCGGTTGTCAAAGAGGACCGCCAGGTAGCATCTCCGCGTACGCCCCTCCCACGTCACTACCCAGCGGCCAGAATTAGGAAGGAATAAGGATAGGGGTAGGGTTTAAGACACTTCACAGGGGTTGGACTAGCCCTTGTGAAGCAGGTACGAACTCGTTTTGTTGGAACAAATTTCACACGAGTTTCGACGGGAATCGAAACCGGATCTCAGCGGTGAAAGGCTTGCGACTTTGCAATGAGCCACGAGTTCAACTTTTTTTAGCCAAAAACACATTGTATTTTTAAGAAAACAGATCATAATTTTTGCTGAATAATAATTAGAACTTGATTCAAACAGACATTTTTCAGTCAAACATATTATTTCTTTTCTTTTATCGCTTAAAACAGATATAGACAATGTGAAAAACAAGTCACTGAAGTATCGACGGACTACCATCAGAACTTTGTGAAAAGTATTTCTGATAAGACTACTGTCGTGACCGGCCGCACAGATTTGAATGTGCCGCCACAGTAGGGCGTTACCGCCCCTGGCGGCAGCGGCCAGCGACAAGCGCAGGCCAGCGAGGCTCGACGGTGTGCGGCCGCCACGCCTGAGCGAGCGGGGCGAGGCCCAACCCCCGCCCCCTACTACGCCTGCCAGTCAGCGGGCCTACGGCCCGGGGCAAATATAAGCCGGCCGTGGCCCGGAGAGAGGACGAAGAGTGAGCGGCGGGTAAGGTGACGAGTTGGTGATACGAGATAGTACGGTGTGATGATTGTGATTACGACGACAGTGCTGCGACAGGACTTCCCTTTACGGAGATTTAGCGACTTGGCAATTTGGTGCATCTTCTGGTTACGATAGCTCGGCTACCTTTCACTGTACATTCTCCTGGATTTTCGGCACTGTTGCTCTGTACCTGTTTTCAACCAATAAATTGTTTATTGAATTTTGTGTGTGTTGAATTTGGACACATCAAATTGGCGACGAGGAGAAAACAACGATATCGCCCGAGCAAATAGCAACTTTAATTACACTGATGCAACAACAGATGCAACAACATCAACAACAGATGCAGCAGCAGCAGCTGGCGGAAACGCAGATGCGTGTAGCAGATACAGCAACAGCAGAGCGGCTCAGTTACAACAACAGATGCAGCAGCAGCGGCAGCAGGCGGAGGCACAGATGGCTTGCATTATTGGAGGCGGTCGATGCCGCTCCCCCTCCGCAGTTCCTGGTTTCCGGCCGGACGCAGAAAGTAGGACGAGTACATACACACGGTTGGGCAGCACCTACTGTGTTACACAAGGTGAGACGCAAAAATGAAAAGGCGTTCTTTTTGAGCTGCGTAGGCAACAGGTGACCAACCTAATAAAAGCTGTTCCAGAGAGGAAATATCCAGTGTCAAATAGAAATGCTAGACAAACTCAACAATTACTTTGCTCAAGTACCTCATGTGATTGCAGCTAGATTCAAATTTTTTCAATGCAGAAAAAGCGAGGCGCAAACACACAGCGAGTGGATTACGGAATTGTCCGGGCTGGCGCGGCATTGTCAGTTCAGTTGCCCGACATCAGATAAGGAAGTATCATACGCGGAGACTTTAATAGGGACATGGTACACCGGAAGAGAGAAGAATTAGAGTTTCAGAAGCGCACAGAAGTGATAACCGTCATTACAGAGGAGTACACAACCTATGGACATGAAATGACGTGTGAGACAGCTCGCCAGATCGCAGCAGAGTCGCATTTGCACCATATCAGAACAGTGGGTCGGTGCCTGCGGAAGACGGCAAAAGAACACGGGACCGACGGTGACACCAGTGGTGTGGTGACGGTGCCGAGTGGTTACCGCAACAGGGCAACCGCAGTGGTGGAGGCGTAACCGCCGGCCCAACGACAAACCAGTGTTCAGAGGAGCCAGTGGCAGTGACAGTGACAGTGACAGTGGTAGAGTGCAAATCGAAATCGTGTAAAAGCGTGGCGAGTTTATACAAGAGGCAGTGTAGGTTCCGTAATGCAGTGTTTTGAATTTTTGCAGAAGTGGGGCACATTAGGGGAAGTGTGCGGAAGGAAGAGGCGCACATGAACGGTACAAAAACACGAGCAAGACATGGAAATCGATATGATCAGTCAAGTGCTCGACACTTACAAGCAGGAGAAACTAATGGTTAAAGTTGAGCTGGGAAAAGTGCCGGTGAGTTTTTTGTTGGATACTGGGGCCGCGGTAACACTCATCAATTTATAAACTTACCGGCGATTAGGGGCACCCAGGTTGCAGAGGGTGCAAAAAGGCTTGTACGCTTTCGGCAGGACCCCGATTAAGGTGCTGGGGAAAGTGTCGCTAAGGGCAGCTTACAAGAAAAGACAGGCAGATATTGAAGTGATCGTGGTGGACCGTTATGACGTCACGAACATCTTAGGCCTCGACTCCTTTGATAAGCTAGGGTTTGGAGTGGTAGACTCAGTGAACCAGATCGACGAGAAAGAAGAGACACAGGTCATCCGGGAAACTGGAACAGGGTTTCCAGAAGTGTTCTCACCCGGACTCGGGGAGTGTAGGCACTTCCGAGCAAACGCGTCAGTTGAAGGAGGGCACAAACCACGCTTTTCCAAGCAAGACCAGTCCCGTGGGTCCTTGAGAAAAGTGGCCGAGGAGCTGGAAACGATTGCAGGCTGATGATTATTTATCACTCGAAAGTGTCAACAAACCAGTGGGCCACACCTTTGGTCATGAAAAGAACGCTAATGGTTTCGATTAGATTGCGAAGTTTCAAAAGTACGATGAACCAACAGCTGGAAAGTAGAACAATATCCAATCCCCAAGCCGGAAGGTTGTTCTACAAATTGTCAACGGACGAGAATTTTCGAAAATTGACCTGCAGGACGCATACCTACAGCTACCACTCGACCAGGACATAAAGGTTTTGGTGATTAACACCGTTAGGACTCTTCCAGATACAACAGGCTGTCATTCAGCGTGAATTCCACAGCCACACTGTTCAACGCTGCCTAGAACAAGTTGGCTTGTGGAACTGAGGTTGCTACAACTACCTGGACGATATTATAGTCACGAGGAGCACGGAGAAGGAGCACAAAGGAAAACTTGGAGAGTTTATTTAAGGTGCTCCTACAATGGAGTTAAAGGTGAATAAGGACAAGTGCTAATTCTTTGAGACCAGGTAGTGTTCTTGGGGCACGTGCTGCACAGCTACAGGCATTTTCACCACTAGCCAGCACGTAAAGCCATCCTGCGGCTACCTCGGCAGACGTGAAGCAGCTAATTATTGGGAAAAGTGAAATTGTTATAAGTTCGTAGGAACTTTTCTACTATCGCAGCCCACTCAACAAGCTGAGGAAGAAGGGTGAGATTTGATTGGTCACAGAGACTGCGAAAGAGGCACTGAGCCAGTTAAAGAAATTGCTGGTGAAAACAGCTAAGTTCAACCATTTTTGTGTGCCGGGTGGGCTCACCGCAGTAGCAGCTGACGCCTCAGAGTATGGTCTCGGGGCGGTATATGAAGAGGACGACAATGGTGTGGAGGCCAATTGCGTTTGCGTCTAAATCCCTCAACAAACATCTCTGAGAATTACTCACAAATTGAAAGGAGGCGTGGAATAATCTTCGCAGTGAGAAAATTCAACGATTATTTATATGGTAGTAAGTTCCATGTAATTACGGATCACAAGCCACTAGTACAGTTATTCACCCGGAAAACGGATCCAGAAAGCGCACAGCGAAAGAAGCTGCAAAGGTAGGCGCTATTTGCTTATCCGGACTACAATTACAGATTCACTTCGAAGCACGACTCAGCATGCCAGCGCAGACGCTTTATCCAGGTTGCCAGGAGGCCCGGACCTGGAGTTCGACAAGTTGGAGGAAGAATGCCTACAGATCGACTCGGAAGAGTGCTTAGTACTGTCAGAATTTCCATTGGGAGCCAAGAAGATCGCTGGGGAGACGGACAAGGATTCAGGCTACGGACAGTGAGGAATTATGAGGAGGCTGGCCTCAGGTGCTTGAAGACAGCGCTGAACAAGAAGGACAGATTAACTTACGGGCGGGGTGTTGCTCTTAGCAGGAGAGAATTCACGAGTCGTCATCCCGAAGGTTCTGAGGAAGACAGTATTGGACCTCCTCTAGCGAAGCGAGGCCCAAGAAAAAGTGCACAGATAATACTAACCAATATTTGTTTGCGTCCTCATTATTCAAAAATTAATTCAAAACAATATAAAAATTCCTTTTTATCATAACATTTGTCACTTTAAATAAAACATACGTGATCCCGGATCTCGTTGCGTGTCTCACACATGCACTACTTCATGAACTACAAGTTACGAGATGTACATAAAGATAACGTGTGTTTGAAATGAATGTGTAAAGGACTTGTACATCATGGAGGATATTTTAACAGCCGTTAAATGTACGAATGTATAATGAAATGTCTGCGACGTTGAAATACATATTGTGTCAGGCAAGTGCCGCTACAGAGGACCAGCGGATGAGTGCAGAGTGTGGAAGTGTTTACGTTGTGTTCTTTATGAGTGTACAAGAGATGTAGACTACTGTACAGTACGGACAGGAGCAGTGAACCAAGTGAAAAACGCGTTGGGCACAGCTACTTTACAGATCACCACGACACAAATTTTCGCCAGGGCAGTAGGTACTGACCCTGTTCTTTATGGGTGTATAAGAGATGTAGACTACTGTACAGTACGGACAGGAGCAGTGAACCAAGTGAAAAACGCGTTGAGTACAGCTGCTTTACAGATCATCACGACACGAATTTTCGCCAGGGCAGTAGGTGCTGATCAGTACTGATCTTCTCCCGAGAAGCTCTTGACCTGCCATGGTATCACAAAGCGTACCACTACCATCAGTAGGAGACCTTGACATCAATACTCTACAGCATAGTAAGAGGTCCAAGGGTTCGAGTTCCGATGACGGCGGATTTTCGACACTTTGCATAGCTATGTCGAATATAATTGCGTTCTAGGAGATAATTTTAGCTGCCCGCTTCTGTGTTAGGTAGTTTTCCTTAGTTTCTCCTATCAATGCCAGGAGAATGGTGGAGCAACATCCGTACGAACGTGCCAAGAACCACGCACGATCTTTTCCTCGGCAACCAGTATATCCTCTCCCCTTACGCACAGATTTTCATTTCCATGCACTTCACTACTATACATGTCAAGAGAGCAGCAGGGAGTCTCGGCTGGAACATTGAAACGCCATTGAGGACGATACCTGGATAGGAAACCCTGCAAGCAGACGAGTAATTCGACGATGAATTTCACGTTCTAATAAGAGGGAAACATCGTCACATCCCAGAATATAACATGCACTACACTTACGTTTCTAATCACCTAAATAGTTGCCACGCTCGAAAACCGGAAATACTCATTCGAAGCCAAAGCCGGAGCGGTGCCCTAACAAACAAGCCATGGACTGCGCATGATCTTTCCTTCCTCTTCCATCACCCACTTACACTTACTTGCACTACACTGACCCACATGTCGGGAGCCTAGAGTTTGTCCCGGATGGGGCGGTGCCCCGCTGGTGGGAGATACCTGATTAGAGACAACCCACGCATCACGCAAAATAAGCATGTACTACACTTACGGGATTAATGTCCTTAGCCGTTGACACATCCGGAAATACGAATCAATCAATCTGAATCATGGACGTCAGGGTGATGGTTGCAATGTTACTGATGAAAATAGTGATAGAAAAGCATTCTAAATCAGTTGATCAATATACGTTCGGATGTTATGAATGCCGCCAAGCAGTTCAATAGACAGATCGATGATTACCAGCTGACGTGACTATCAACAGAATTGTCTCTCCGTCGCTTAGCGTTTTCTTTCGCCTCCCCTCGAGGGGCCGCTCATCCAAAGCAGTTCAAAAGCTTGTGTGAGGGGAGTAGGGCGTTTGATCTTTTCACTCTATCTTGCGCATGATGTTATAAAAGTTTCCTTGAATACTGCTGCCCTTTTTGAGTCCTCTCGGTTCCGGTTGTGGTCAACATTGTCAAAAAGGTAAACAAGAATCTGACACCTTGTAAACGTTCACGTTAGCACCACTCATGATACAGACTTGCCTACAAGGCTTGGTTTTCTGTTTAAACGAAAGTTCCTTTGTACCTTGGTTTCTGTTTAAACACAACGAAACCTTGGAAGTACCTCGAACACATCGAAAAAAATTGTTTGCTGATTGAAAACGATCTTGTAGGTTGATTTGCATATAATATTACGAAGCCGTTACAAATTATTGCGAAAAAAATATGTCCTGTAGTAGCCTTGCCGTTAGGGATTAGGGCATTTTATATTTTTCTTCTTCTCCTTTTTCTTCTTCTCCTACTTCTCCTTTTTCTTCTTCTTCTTTTCTTCAAGAAAATAGTAACTCATAAATTGAATTTTATTTATTTATTTATTTATTTATTTACTTCTTTTACGTCAAAAACTGTTATGTTAAATACTGTGTGTGACGTGCTATGGGAGAAGTAATTAATTAATTTAAAGTCATTAATCTTCATTAATATCCATTAATTTGCAGCAATGAAATTAACGCAAATATGAATTATCTTATTGATTGCATATTAAATACATATTGTTACGATTCTAGGTGGTGAATTGAAACTCTGGTATTTTTAACGAAAACGTTTATTTTGTTTCTTAACACAATCCACTGAAACACTTGATTTATGTACAGATAGTCTTCACTTGATTATTCTTTACACGTCACACTTCTCTTGATTATTTATTTACACTGTTCACTTCTCTTACACTGTCGCACAGTCCTAAGCACTGACCGCAGTTCGATGCACTGGCCACAGTCCACTGCACTGGCCACAGTTCACGGTGCCGGCCATGATTCACGTCACTGAGCACAATCACTGCACTGCTATTCATCGCGATGCACCACATGAGTAGAAGCTATTTGCTGATTTAAAAGTTTTCAGTGGAATTTGATATAATGTTAAAGGTATTAACTTTGATACGAATTATTGTGTAAGTATTTACCAAGTTAAAGATAGTAAAAATTAAATCACTGGATCATATAAATCTGAGCTGTATCGTTTAGACCCTCAGTAATAAGATGTATCATTGGAGATAAAATCAGCAAAAGAGATTTCCATATGAAATGGTCTTTTGTAATAGTTGTTCTTCATGAAAATGGATTTAAATATTTTTGTAAATAAGACAGGAAACCCATTGAAAATGCATTATTACTGTGCTGGGAGTGCAATTGGTTTGACAAAATAGAGCTACAGAGAAAATGGATTTCTGTTAAAATACTAATACTACCTAGGATTGAATTTATAATACCTCTTACAATAGTAAGAGGTATCAATCAATCAATTTACCATGGCTGGTTTTATATGCAGTGGGTCTTGAAAGCATAATACTGTATTTGTTCTCCAGAAAAAAAACTTAACTAAAAAATCACTAGTATGATAAGATAAATCCATGTACAAACACAAATGTAAATTAATAAATAGCTTAAAAATTGAAAGTTCCATTGTCAGTTTCTCATTTATAAATGCATGTTTCGTTTCTTATTTATTCAATTTATTTTTATATTTAAAATTATGGTTCCAATAAAATATTTGATTGATTATTCAGATAAACATTTCTTAAAGCTTTTAAGAATATTTATTTTCAAAAAATCCAGTCACAGTGAAAGAGTCCCCAAGCACCATATTTTGCTAGTGAAATCCAGCTCTACATTTATACCTTGAATGGTTGATGCTTACCAGCAATTTCTAATACCTTTGTGAATTAATTCCTAACCCCAGTAGTTCTGACTGAGAGGTGCTTGGCCTTTGCAAAGTTTGTTGCTTCGAGTCCAATATCTCCTTATAATAAGAAAGAGAATATGAATTTTTTCAAATAATTAATCATTGTTCAAGCTAAAATAGAAAAAAGCTGTTATAGAGCTCAAGGCAAATACACATGAATGTAAAATATTTCTATAAACTCTCAAAGTGCCCATTTGCTCACACAGTTTACTAAGTTGGATACAGTGAATCATCATCATAAACTGCAGACCTCATGTTTCCCAATAGAACAGTAGCTTACCTCTAAGATATTCTTTGATCAAAGTGGTTATTTATTGTACAGACTATTTATACAAATAATATGAATATAAAATATACATTATTCCGCTGAGGACTTAATCCTGTGCGCGGGCCTGTCTATCATTCATACTTTTTCATAGCATACAATATTGTTTATATAGCTCATATACCATAAAAGAAAAAACGTGATCATTTGGAATATTAACTGAATTGAGTTTTATTCAAAACCTTTAATCTTTTATCCATCAAATTTAAATAACTGATTATATACAAAGACAATGTTTTCCAGGAGTGAGGATCTTTTAATTGGGCCCAGAAGACCCAGAGGAATGTAAGAACTCTTGCCGGAGACTTGTCACTCGATTTGAATGAAACGCGCTACGCGCACAGTGTTGCAGAGCTGGGCGTTACCGGCCCGTCCCTGTAGAAAGCGCGCGAATGTCTCTCTTTGGAGTGATTTAGACTTACAATTTTGCATATTTCTCCTATTTCAGACGGTAGATGTCCTTCAAATTGTGCATGTTGATTCTTCGAGATGCTAGCTACCTAAGGAAGGGTTTTTTAAAATATTTTCAATAGCTTGTTTCCCCACAATTTTAAAATTTCTGGTCGACTCAGTCAGATCCATATAAAGCCATGTTAAAACAAATACACTTTACGGTCTCATTCAAAACCTAGACAGTGAAACAGTTTCATAACAACAGAACATAGACAGACCTCTCATCTTCGATTAGTATAATAAAAAAGGCATGTTAAACACCAACATATCTCCTCTATTACCTTAGACTGACTCGCGGGTGCCGCCCGCCGCGTATTTATACTCTGCGCCAAGAACACTTGGGACTAGCTAGTTCGAGGGCTACCGGCAGATGTCGCAAACCGTGCCTACAGGTAGTTCGTGGTAATGCCGGCAGATGACGCAATATTCGTTACAATATTTTAAAATAATTGTTTTTATTATTGAATAAATTTTTGTCCATAAATTCCAAATACTTCCATCTTAGATTCCTTTAAATCAGTACAATCGTTTTTTCCTCTGAAGTGAGATTTCACTGAAGTATTTATTTTAGTGTTTCTATTTTCCTTTACACATTTTGTGTTTTAATCTTTAATCCATGTGCAATCTTTGAATAAAACAGTATACATGGCACCTACCAAAATAATTTTACAATCACAGTTGCAAAAACGAAATTTCTTGTCATTCTGTACTACTCAAGGTTTTGTCAACTATGAATAATAATTATAATAGGTAATTTATTTCAATTTTTCAACATTATCCATTACATTATGATTTTCGGTAATATGTTTTATTGACAAAGTTTCCATATTCCAAATTTAAGACAATCAGATTTGTTTCCTCTATTTCTTCCAAGACAGTAACATTAAATAAAAATTCACAAAATGTGAACAAATTGTGATTTATTAATTGGTATTTTACCCAATGTTTTAACGATAGTGTGTGTCTCCATCTTCAGGTACAAATTGGTAGCTACAATAAAGATTAAAATACATAAATTATTTTATACATTAAATTATACAAACAATTTTAAGGCAAAGGAATGAAACATGTTCAAGCAGATGACATATGCTGATTGGAATCTTATCTTTCATTGTCACTAATTAAAATTATTACAAGAGTATAATATTATTTTAATAGTGTTAAACTTCAGGTTAACACATCATGAGCATAATTTAAATTAGTATCTATAGAAAACTGGTTATGGAGAGTTTGCTAGTCAGTTACTGCGAGGGTTTTTTGACCTCCTCAAATGTAAGAATCTGAATTGAGAAAGGGGGTTGGAAGCAATAAGAAGGGCTATTTAATTTACCTTTTTAATTGAATTAAGTTATCATACACAGTAACGCTAATCTGATTATGTCAATGACATGGATTTATAATCCTAAATAATGTAAGCAGCTAATGTAATAACATCATGTATTGAACACCACATATGATAATCATTTAACTAGTGAAATGAAGATAAGCTTCCAATCAGCCTATGTCTTCTGCTACAGTTTCATTCCTTTGTCTTCCAAGTTCTGTGTATAATATGGTTTACATAGAATAATTTTTGTACTGCTAATATTGTAGCTGCAGATTTCAACTACTGAAAATCAGAACACTATATAAACATGTAAAATTAGAATAAGTAAATCACAACTTGTTTTATGAATTTTTATTTAATGTAACTATCTCAGAAGAAATAGTAGGAAATGAATATCATAGTCATAAATTTGGTGTTTGGAAACTTTATATACAAAATATATATTACAGTTTACCTGAAGACGAATTCACAGTTTAAAATCCAATATGTTGTGTAAAGAAAAATGAAAAGTATTCAATAATCACTTTAAAATCTTCCTTTTAGAACAACAGGGATTTTCTTCCCCTAATTAAATGAATCTAAGATTAATTATTTATACATAGTATTGTGACTTAAAAGTTAATCTTAAAAATGTAAAAATTATGTTTAAATAAATTTTGAAGTATTATTCAAATTACGTGAACTGCATTATAATAAATTAATAATTCTAATTACACTATTTACTAAATGTACAGATTCAATCTTATAAGATAGAAATTATTCGTCAGTGGATGTACTTCCTAGATTTTTACTTACTCATTCACTTGACAGTTTTTTCAACATTGGCATTTTATGGAATTCTGAATTATATACCTGTTTATCAATAACGTCTTTATCTTCTAATTTTGTTTTTGCATGACCTCTGCTCTTATCATCCTTTCTCATATGCTCATGCTACTTCAGTTGTTTACTTTTAATTATTCCATTTAAGATTGTTTTCAAAAAAATTTTATGTGAATTGCCTTACCTTTTCTTTTGTCCACAGAAGTATGTATATTACTGAGGATTATAAAATCAATTCAGATATTTTTCATTTTGGCCTCGGATAAAGGTGATAATTCAATAACATTGTCTTCCAATATCTCACTCATCGCTACATAACTATTGACATGAATTTTTTTAAATTTATAATTCTTATTTACTAAGTTTAAATATATAGGCATATTATCAGTACAGTAATAAAAATGTATTATAAACGTCAAAAAATATTTCATTACAACTGTTTGAATTATACTTTGTCCTATAATTGGCACTGCAATTACTTTTTATATATTTATATATAATCACAAATATAAATAATCACAATCTTATGATAAATCGTAAAACTTATTTTTCACTAACAAATCTACTATCCTTTATTATGTGTTTCTCTGTGTATTGAAATATTTTTGGTTTTATTTCAGACCTCTTCAATTTCTTTTAATTCTAATTTTGATATTCATATTTCAGATATCTCTAGGTGTTTTTCTTATTTTCACACTTGTATAACAAGAGGAATTTTCCAAACAATAATAAATAATATCCGAAATTCTTGTATTTTTCTCAGTATACTAAATTTTGTGTTGTTACTAAATATTTTTAAAACAGAGAAAGTTCTTTTCTTCATTTCAATAAATGTATTTTCAGTTATGTTACTTCGGAAACCTCTTGTTTTCTCAATATCCTTCATAATCTTTTTGTCACACTCTCTAATAGTGACCTTTCTCAGCCAGAATTGAACTATGTTTAGACAATATGCTAGATGCAACAAATTCCAGCTGCTATATATTCACTTACTACAATAGAGTTATCACAAGCATTACATGCACATACATAATATTCAGTTTTTAATTTTGCCTTCTTATTCCCCTCATGTTTTCCACAATAATTCTTCAATCTTGAATGTATTAATTCATACAAAAAAATTATGTGTAACATTAGCTCATCGCACTGTTTCATTAATTGTAAGGTACTAAAGTTTCTTCCACATACAAAAACTACTTTTGATGGGAGGATTGTGATATATTATAAAAACAACTAGTTGTATTTTATAAAAACATTTATTATTGTACACAAGTATTTATAAAACAAAAATTTAGAAAACAAAAACTATTTTTCTCATCACATAAAATTTGGATTTTTCACATAAGATCAACTTTTATCAATGAGACACTGACATATTTGTTTTACTGCAAACATTACACTTTAATACAAATGTTGTCCAATAAGATGTGTTTCAAAGAGAGGACTGTAAAATACTTGATTATCATCCACAAAACATTCAATTTCGAATTTTGAACGAGGAAACATTTGTTTGCATGAAATTGAGGTTTCTCCATATTTTTCCTGAAGTATATTGTCAAAAGGCAGGCATTCTTAGGTGATCAAACCTGAAAAGTGCAATTTCTACATCAATGTATGCATTTTACAAACGCACATTCAATGATATTTAAAAAGCACAAACCATGATTATTATTTCTTCCTTTGTTTGGCATTTCCCTTTATGATGGGTGAGCCCATTCGTTTGCGAGTATTCATTTTTGTTTCACTATAGTTTGGAGGGAATTCATTCACTTGAGCATCATCAGCTGAGTTGCTAGGAATCGGCAAGTTGCCTGACTTGCGCATAATTTCTGAAAAGTATACATTTGAAATTGTAAACAACTGTTAAAATAAACGACGATAAACAAAGCATGTAACGTGCACTCGAAAGCTACACTTTCTCGTTATTTCCAGCATCTTTACATTACGAGGGCTTTCTCCAGTAGATAAAGCAGCGTAATCAAAATGCGTTTCAAATAAATATAATCTGAAATTTTCATCTCTGAAAACGTGCAAAAATGTACAGAAATGATAGATTGTGTTTCATATATTTGACGTAGTTGAACATATTTTATCGAATGGAGTAACATTACACTTATTATCAGTGTACGTTCTGAACACGTTAGTTCTTACCTTTGATCTGGATATTGTTTTTTTGTACACGATCCATTTTGGCAAATTTTGCAGCACCGGTGGAAGGATCATCCGAAGCTATAAGTCGTGGTGACAAATGAATAACTATGCCCGGGTTTTCGTAACATGGCGGATGGCATTGGGTAGTTTTTTTCGCCGTATTTGCGGCGTATGGTGTTGTTACCACATTTCTATAACTCGATGATCCACTGGCCAGTAAAAAATTGTCAGTATCAACGTGCTGCAAACAATATCGATCGGAAGCAGAAACTGGCGACGTTCGAAGGCTGCAATAATTGATAATGAAGGCAACAATGTTCCATTCGATAAGTGTAACCCGTCAAATATGAAACGCAATCTGTCGACTAACAGCTGCATTTTGCATTTCGAAGATGGCTTTCGAACCTGTTTGAAACATTTGTTATTCTGGCTTTGTAATAAAGATGTGTTGAAAACAACTTGAAAATGTGATTTTCGGTGCGCGTTCACATGTTTGTTTATCGTGTTTGTGGCACGGTTATTTTACAATTTCAAATATGTACAAGTATGCGCGAGTCGAGCAGCTTGCTGTTCAACAACTCAGTGTTGATATTCGTAACAATTCCTAACTATAGTGAGTAAATGAATGCTCACAAACGAAATGGGCTCACCATCATAAGGAAATGCCAAACAAGGAAAGTAATAATCATGGACTGTGCTTTTAAATAATGCATTGAATGTGCGTTTGTAAAATACATACGTGTAGAAATGCACTTTTCGGGGCACGATACTTACCAAATGCCTGCGCTGACTTTAATATACTTCGAAAAGCTGGAGCTTTCAATTTCACTGAACAATGTTTCTCGTTCAAAAATTCAGCGAAGATGATGTTTTGTGATAATAAAGCACGGTCTCTATTTAGCTTGCATCTTATTGAACGGCATTGTGTAATGTTGCAGTAAATAATCTTGAAAATCAAGTACGATGAAAAATAGTTTGTTTTCTATTTTTATTAAACCTCTTGTGTGCAACCAACAAATGTTTTTATAAAGCTGACTGAATTATTTTATAATATATCACAATCTCCCATCAAAAATGCTGAATACCTTACAATTAATGAAACAATTGCAAATAAACATGTACATATTTTTTGTGTAATTAACTACATTCAGGTGAAGTGACGTATGAAGATAGAGAGCAGAGTAAAAAGCTGAATATTATAACATGTGCATGTAATGCTGTGACCAATATTTGTAAGTGAATATATAACGGCTGGAATTTGTTGCATCTAACATGTGTCTGAAGCATAGTTCAATTCTGGCACAGTCACTGACCAGAGGAAGTGTGTTATGAAGAACCAAGCTCAGGGTTTCGAAGCAACATAACTAATCGAATGAAGAAAAGAGGCTTTCTCTGTTTAAAAATGACTAGTGTAACACAAAATTTAGTACTGAGAAAATACAAGAATTTCGAGATATTACTATGCTTGATATACAAGTGTGAAAATAAAGAAAAACACCTGAAAATATGAAATATAATATCAGGTAGGTAGAAATTGGGTATACACGAAAGAAGCTTATAATAAAGATGTTTGTTAGTGAAAATAAGTTTTTGATTTATCATAAGATTGTGATTATTATATTTGTGATTATATGATATAAAGAAGTAATTGCAGTGAAAATGCTAATTCAAGCAGTGTTACGACGTTTATAACTCACACAAACTTTGTAACAGAGTATAAATTTAAAAATTCATGTCAATAGATAAAGATGGTGAATATTGTGAAGGCTGTGTTGACGAGAATTGTATCAGAGTACATCCGAGCAAATGAAAAATATCTGAATTATTTTATAATCTGTGCTGCTCTATACTTCTAATGAGACAAAAGAAAAAGGCAGTATAAAGCGAAAACATTAAATAGAGACAGTAAAAATGGCTTCAACTTCGAAGTAACATGACATATGAAAGAAAGGATGATAAGAATAAATGCAAGCGCAAAGTCAGAAGACTAAAGACATTGATGACAAACAGGTATGTAATTCGGAATTTATAAGAGAAAACTGTCGAGTGAATGATAGTAAGTCTGGGAAGTACGTCACTGACGAGTAATTCTATCTTATGAATTGAATCTGTACATTTAGTAAATAATGTAATTAAGTATTAATTTATTATATTTCAAAGTGTTTAAACATAATTTTAGAATTAACACAGAAGTCACAATACTATGTATAAATAATTAATCTTAGATTCATTTAATTGGGAAAAAATCACATTTGTTCTAAAGAAGATTTTAAATAATTGTTATTGAACTGCACTATTTTCTTTACCTACTATAATGGATGCAAACTGTGAATAAATCTTCAGAGCAAACTATGTGCTATATTTTGTATATAAGTTTCCAAGCATAAATTACTATTGACATATTCATTTCCCTACCTTCTTCTGAGATAGTTACATTAAATAAAAATTCATAAAACAAGTTGTGATTTACTTATTCTAATTTTACACAAAGTTTCAGAGATCGAGTGTCTCCATCTTCAGGTACAAATTGGTAGCTACAATATTACAGTACAAAAATTATTCTATAAACTATATTATACACAGAACTTGAACAAAAGGTGAGAGCTTGTGGAGCGAAAGACATAGGCTGATTGGAAACATCTTTCATTTTCATCAGTTAAATAGACCAACTCATATGTGTGTTCAACACATGTTATTACATTAACTGCTTACGTATTTGGAGATTATAATCCTGTCGTGTTTTGGAGTACGTTACTGTGTATGACAACAATTCAATTAAGGTAAATTAAATAACCCTTCTTAACCCCCTACTAATTCTTACATTTGAGAAACACTTCCCTGCAGCTTTAGGCTCCATAATATTTTCTATGAATACAATTGTGATTTGTACTATTGAATAATATTGCTTCTTTCTTGTAATAATTTTAATTGTGACTTAATGAAAATGAATTCAATCGCTATGTCATCTGCTGAGCTTATGTTCATTCCTTTACTTAACAAAAGCTTGTTTGTCATATTTAATGTATAAATATTTATGTATTTTAACCTCTTTATTGTAACTTCTCCAATTGTACCTGAATGAGACACACACTATCATTAAATGACCAGTAAAAACTCTAATTAACTAAATCACAATTCGTTCACATTTAGTAATTTTTTGTTAATATTTTTGTCTTGGAAAGAAAACAGAGAACAACATTCTGTTGTCTTAAATTTGGAATAATAAAACTTTTGTCAATATGTGCAAAGCTCATAATAATGAATAATGTTAGTGAAATAAGTATAATATAATTATTATTCTGATTGACAACAGTAACTGAAATGTTCAAGCTAAATTTTAACTGTATTCTTTAAAACATTTGTGAGTACCATATGTCCAATTTTGACAAAGGTACACATAATTTAGATGCAAAATGTGTGAAAATAGAAACGCAAAATAAGAAACTCTTCACTTCGAAGAAAAAATGGTATACTAAATTTAAAAAGTCTAGATGATATTTGAAATTTATGGACAAGCTGACTAAATAACAAAACGAGCCATTTTAAATATTGTGGCTGGCTCTTGAAATGTCGTCTGCCAATAAACCACCACCTACGAAACACGGTACGACATCTCCCCTTCATTTTAGCTAATTTGGTGTTCTTGGCATGAAATATAAATACGCGATTCAGTCTTAGTGGGCCAAGTGAATGCATGTTATATTTAACATGCGCTGTATACTGTCGAGTGAAGGTTGTCTGTGACCTGGTTAAATATGAGAAACTGACCGTCTATTTGAAAATGAACAACAAAAATCTTTTTATGGCGACAGCTGGCTCGCTCAAGAAAATTCCAAGGTAACAAACAACTGTGAACTATTTTAAAAAACCCTTCGCAAATAGCTAGCATCTCTGAAGAACTCAACATGCAGGCTTTGAAAGGACATCCTACTCTGAAAGCGGAGAAATATGCAAGAATATGAAGTCTAAATCGCTCAATTCGCGCGCTTTCTACAGGACAGCCGACAACGCCAACTACAGCACTGACGTTTCGTCCAAATCGAAGTGACTAGTCTCCGACGAGGATCTTACATTCCTCTGGGTCTTCTGAGCTTAGTCATCCTCGATCCTGGCTGTGCCTTTAACTATATAATCAGATATTTAAATTTGATGGATAAAAAAAGCGCATTTGTACGTTTTTGAGCAAAACTCAATTCGGTCAATATTCCAGGCGTTTTTCTTTATGTTATGAAACTATAAGCTGTGTTAACAATAACTTTATGAAAAAACATGGTGATAGATGAGCGCATCTACTCGGCTGAGGCAATATTCATATTTTATATTCGCCATTATTTGTATAAACGATCTGCAATATGCGTCACTTTGGTGAGCCAGCTCTGAAGGTGTAACTACCGTTTTATTGAGAGAAACGAGAAGGATGCTGCGATTTACTGACATTAACCAACAGCAATGAAATGACTGAGTTTATGAAATATTTTTACATTTGCTATATGATGATTTGACTCTATAACAGCTTTTTCACGCTTCTGAGGCTGTGTTATTATTTGAAAAATTCATATTCTCTTTTTCGTATATGAATATTGAACTCAGCTATATTTTTTAACACCTCGTCGAAGACTACTGGGGTTGAACAAAATACCAAATTGCTGGTGAATTTCAACCATTCAGTATCAAATGTATTTACTAAAATATGAAAACTTGAGATTTCCGCACACTGTGACTAGTTTTAATAAATATTCTTAAAAACTTTTTAAAAAATATTTTTATCTGAATAATATTGTCAAATATTTTATTGAACGAATATAAAATAGGTCGAATGAAGCTGTGAAACGAACATCGTTATAAATGAGGAGAATTGACTAAATAGACTTTCATTTTTAAGCTATTCAGTAATTTACATTGTGTTTGTACATGTATCTTATCATAGTGAATGATTTTTAGTGGGTTCTGGAGAACTCGAACCCTTGTGCCGTAGTAAGACAGAACAGTTATTCCTCTTTACTTATTGTGAAGGTATTATAGATGTCTGGGTAATATTGATATTTTGGCTGAAATCAGTAGCTATTTTGTCAGGCCAACACTCCCAACACGTAATAATCATTTTCAATGAGTTTCTAATAACGACTTACAAAAATATTTAAATCCATTTTCATGAAGAACAACATTACAAAAGACCGTTTCCTCATAAAGTATCTCTTTTTGCTGATTTTAACTCTCAATATTTATCTTATTGCGGTCTGGCTGATAAAGCTTCGAATTATATGATCGTGATTTGTTACTATCTTTAACCCAATTGCCCCACCGCAATAATCTGCCAATGGCTTTTAAATGCTTTTCTACTCGCTGTGGTACATCGATGAGCAACGGTGCGTGATTGTGCTCGATGACGTAGTCATGGCCGGCGACTAACAATTGCGGTGAGACAATGACCAGTGCATCTGGTCGGTAACTGCAGGAACTGCGACTGTCAGAAGAAGTGGTGCAGTGTAAACAAACAATCGAAGAAGTAGCAGTGTAAATAACAATGAAAAGAAGTGTGACATTAATGAAATAATCAATGAGCCATCTGCATAAACATCGAGTGTTTCAGTAATTGTGTTAAGCGCAAAATAAACGTTTTCGTTAAGTACGGTAATTCACCACCTAGAACTCATGAATATGTGTATTTAACTAATACGTCAACAAGATAATTCGCTTATTGCGTTAATTCATTGCTGCAAATTAATGGATGATAATGAAGATTAATGACTTTAATTACTTCTCCTTGTCACCTTATTATTTAACATAACGAGACACGACGTAAAAGAAGTAAATAAATAAAATAAATAAATAAATAAATTCAATTTCAGTTACTATGTTTTGAAGAAAGAAGAAGAAAAGGACTGGAAAGAAGAAAAAGGAAGAAGGAAGAAAATATAAAATATACAATCCCTAACGGCTGAAGGCCCCACGGACATATTTTTCGCGATGGTAACGACTCGCTAATATTATATGCCGAAATAAGCCTACGAATCAGACAATCGGCAAACATTTTTTCGATGTATTCAGAACACCTTCCGGAACTGGGTGTGTTTAAGCAGAACGAAAGTACAATGAACTTTGCTGTTTAAGCAGGAATAACGCTTGGCCAGGCGCGTTTTCAATAAGCAGTGGTGGCGGCTGTTCAATTTACCAGGTAATCAGTGCTGTTTGCCACGACAACAGAACGGAAAGGCTCAAAGAACGACGTATTCAAGAGAGGCACCGCATCATGCCTGGAAGAATCAGGCGCCACGCAAGCTTTGGCTGCTGAGTGAGCGGCTTCGAAAGGCAGAAAGGCGGCAAGCGACGGAGGCAATTGAACGTTGATAATCGTCGGCTAATATCTACGTTTCCGCAGATACCGTTCATTTGAACTGCTTCGGAAGTCAAACAATTTCGCTAACATCCAGTTCGGTAACTGCGGCTTCTGTTAATACTCCGGCTTCGGCTGGCTGCGCAACACACCTGCCCTGTCTGCTGAATGCTGAACGGTATTCATGTTCCAGATCAATGTCAACGACTTAAGACGTGGCTCAGCGTCTTTTATTTGAGTTGTCTCTAATCGGTATCTCCCGGCGAGCACCACCGTATGGAAGCTCCCCGGCTGCTCGGCTCAGTCGTGCTGAGCAAAGTAGTGGTGATGAAGGAAAGGAAAGATGTGCGCGATCATTTGTTAATTTTCTCATCTCAGCACGGCAGTATTTCCGGTGCTCGGCGTGCTACTAATATTTGGTAATTAGAAACGTGAGATGCTGGTGCATGTTATATTCTGAGATGTGACGTGTTTCCCTGTATTAGAACGTGGTAAATCATCGATCTCTGCTTGCAGGGTTTCCTATCCGGCTGTCGTCTCAATGTTTGTTTAAATGTTCCAGCCTGCTCTGACATGTATAGTAGTGAAAGTGCATGAAATAATCTGTGCGTAGAGAAGAGAACGGAAAAGCGTAATTCTTGGCGCGGATTCTGCGGACTGTTGCTCCGCCTCTCTGGCATTGATGGGAGAAGGCAGAAACTACCTAACACCTGACGAGCAGTAAAGTGCGGTACGGTATATTCGACATGCTATGCAGAGCAATCGAAAGCAGGTAAATCGGGCTCCGAAAGCATGAACCTCTTACTAGCGCTGTGATATTGATGTCGAGGTCTTCCCTGCTGATGACCAGTGTGTGCGCTTTGTGTTTGCCGTAACGGTCGGAAGCTTCTCGAAGATCGGTACTGATCGGTACCCTGCCCTGACCGTGTCGTCTGTGAAACGGCTGTACTCAACGCGTTTCGCGATTTCACTGCTTTCCCTGTCCGTACTGTACGATGATCACCATCTCTTGCTGCACCCATGGCGAAGGGGTCGGTACCTGCTGCCCTGGCGAAATTTGTGTCGTCATTGACAACTGTTGCTTAACGCGTTTCGTTCACTGCTCCCTGTTCCGTACTGTCCTGGTAGTCTCTTGTACGCTCATAAAAAGGCACGGCGCTGCACTCTGCGCTCTCCGCTGGTCTCTGTAGCATCTTGCACCTGACACCTTCATGTATTTCAACGTCGCGACATTTCATTACTATATTCGTACGTTAAAAACTGTTAAATGTCATCAGTACAAGTCTGCATTCATTCAGAGCACGTTATCTTTATGTATCGTAACTAACAGTTCGTAGTAATTGCATGTGAACACTTTGGCACGGGCGTCGGGATCATATGTTTTATTTAAGTGAACGAAGAATGTTATGATAAAAAATTTCATGTCGGGCCCAATTGGCATTGTTTTAGTGAACACGAATAATGAAAGGAGGCGAGCAAATATTGGTGAGCATTATCTGTGCACTAACAGACTCGCTGAAGGTCAATGTTCCTCGGGCTGGTTGACAAACTAATGGTCCTCTGCTGTAAAACGGTGTCTGATGGCTAACGAAGCATTGTTCTCAGCACCTGATGTTAAGCCTTCCCTTGCATAATTCACTGCTGTCGCAACTCGTCGTGCTCTGTCTTCTTGACTCCCAATGCGACGACCTGGCACGCTCTTCGGTCTCGTCATAGCAGGCATTATTTCTCCAGCTTCGGAGTCGACGCTCACGGCTTTGACGAATGGCGTCTGCGCCCGGCGCTGCTGGTCAAACAGCTACGAGTGGTCTGTGTGTGGTGCGACAAACCAGCGCCACGCTGCAGCTTCTTCGCTGTGCTTTCCGCATTTTCCCAGGTGGAGACAACTGTACCAGCGACGTAATCCGCTAATTATATGGAACTTACTACCATATAAATAATCGATTTTCTCACCGCAAAGATCTATCCCCAATGCCTCGCTCAATTTGGTAATTCTATTGAGATGTTTGACCGAGTTGGTATGGCTTACAATTGTTTTCTCCGCCATTGTCATCGCTGCAACCAACTCGCCGGTCTTTCCGGGCGTCGGCTGCCTGTGACTACCGGCACAAAACTGTTGAGCAACTGTTACTTCACCAGTGCTAACAACTGGCTCGATGCTCTTTCGCAGTCTTCATGACCAATCAAATCTCACTCTTATAACTGTGAGAAATGGTGAAATTCCTAATGGTAATAATTACTTTTCCCAATAATGCCTGTAACTACTTCGTCTGCCAGCGTCGCAGAGATGCTTCCGATAGCAGCTGGTGGTGAAATGCCGGTGCTGTGCAGCGTGCTATGGTCGCGAGAATGGCGCGTCGCCGCGTTTGGCGGCGATGATGAACGCAGCAAATAAATGCCGAGACCTCGCATTAACTCCTTCGTGCTCGTGAACGCATTATCGTCCGGTGCGGCGGCGCCCCTCGGCTCTGTCAGCTGTTCTGGGGCGCTGGAAGGTGATGCGTACGAAGGTACCTTTCTTGCCGGGCTCTGGCGAGGTGCCCTCGCCCGGCGTCCTATTCGGTGTCCGCAGATCGATTTCGAGAATTTTCGTCGCCGATTTGTGGAACAAATCTTCAGCGAAAATTGGTGTAATTACACTTTCCGGCTGATGATTGTACTTTAATCGCATGTCGAACCATTGACAGATTCTTTCTATGACCAAGCGCGGCGCTATTGTTTGCTGGTGATAACGCAAATGGCTTACGTCGTTCAGCTCCTCGGCTCAAATTCCACGAACTGTCTTGCAGCGTGATTCAACTGGTGCTCGGTGCCTACACTCCCCAGTCCAGTCTTCAAACTCTGTTCCGATTCCCAGCGACCTGTGCTCTTTCTCATCGTCCTGATTCACTAATTTCCACTCAAACCCTAGCTTATCAAAGGGTCGAGGGCCTGAGATATTTCGTGACGTCATAACGGTCCACCACGATCACTTCAATATCTGCCTGTCTTTGCTTGTAAGCTGCCTGGCGACGCTCCACGGCGTAATCGGGGTCCTGCCGAAAGCGTACCGCCTTTGCACCCTCTGCAACCTGGGTGCCACTGTCCTGACCAAGTTCACAAATTGATGGGTGTTACCGCGGCCCCAGTATCCAGCAGAAACTCTGGCACTTTTCCCAGCTCAGCACAACCCGTGGTTTCTCTGGCATGAGTGTCGAGCACTTGGCTGATCATATCGATTTCATGTCTTGCTCGTGTTTTTTGTACCGTTCCGTGTGCCTCTTTCTGCACGCTTCCCTAGTAATGCCCCACTTGCCAAAACACTGCGCATTACAGAACCTACACTGTTCTCTTGTATGTAACCTGCAGTTTTGTTCTTGATTGCACTCTACCACTGTCACTGTCACTGTCCGCGTTGCAAGCCTCTTGAACGCTGGTTTGTCGCTGGTCTGACGGTTACCGCCTCCACTCTGCGGTTGCCGTCTCTGTTGCGGTAGCGCCACTCTCGGCACTGTCCTTCTGCTCACTGGTGTCACTGTCGGTCTCGTGTTCTTTGCCGTCTTTCCTGATGTACCAAACCCACTGTTCTTGATATGGTGCAAATGCGACTCTGCGATCTGGCGAGGCTGTCTCACGTCATTTCGTATGTCTTACATGAGTTGTGTACCTCCTCTGAATAACAGGTTATCGCTGGGCGAAACCTGTTTCTCTTCCGGTGTACCATGTCCTTAACAAAGATCTCCGCGTATGATACTTCACTTATCTGATGGCAGACGCTAGACGGCAACCACGCGCCAGCGGACAATTCCGTAATCCACTCGCTGTGTGTTTGCCTCGCTTTCTGCATTGAAAAATTTGAATCTAGCTGCAATGCATAGGAACACTTTGTTAAAGTAATTGTTGAGTTGTCTGCTTTCACGCCATTTCACTCGATATTTCTCTCTGGGAACAGCTTTTTATTGGGTTGGTCACTCTGTTGCCTACATAGCTCAAAAGAACGCCTTTTTCATTTGCGTCTCCTACCTTGTAACACAGTAGGTGCTGCTCAACCTGTGTATGTACCGTCATTCTTCTGCGTCGGCCGGAAACCAGGGGGCTTTGCGGAGGAGCGGGCACTGTGCCTCCAGCAATGCAGCCATCTGTGCCTCCCGCCTGTTGCCGCTGCTGCTGCATCTGTTGTTGTAACTCGAACCAAATAGTTTAGACACTATCATATAATAATAATTATTATTATTAATATTAGAAAATATAGCAAAAATCATTTATCATTATCAATGTTTCAGTTTCTCTCAGGGCTTTGACTTGATATGTCTTCGCTTGTATGCTGACGAGATTCCCTCCTTTCTAGTTTTTAGGGTAATTCAGGAATAGCATGCAATTTTAGCTTCCTCAAAACCTCAATGAACCAATTAACAGAACTTATTAACATTTCACTGATTCTTTTTCTCCTTTTCTTTCTTTTCCTTTCATTTCTCTCTACCGTTCCATTCATCCCGATTCTTTTACGATTTCCTATCAAACTCGTCCTCCTCGCTTTACTCCGTCATCCATGTGTGTATCTTCATCCAAATTGCGTGCGTATTTTTCATTGAATGACTCCTTTATTATGTACTATTGCAATATAAATTCTAAATGTGGTCAGGCGGAAGAGCAGGCTAAATGGCCTGAGCCTCACCAATAAAGACATTTATTTATTTATTTAACACGCCATTTAACAACCTCGTCCATCCAGGACGGACACGATCTGTATACATTATATTAAACAAGAATTATGGTTTCAGTTCTAGCATTGAGGAGCCGAAAATTGAAAAAATGTTAAAAGAATGACCTTTGGAGCAACCAATCAAGGAAGCCGAGAGACAGGTATAACTGAAAAGTTAGTCAGACTTTTGAGATAAGAAAATTAACTAGAGCCAGAAAGTCTCTAGTTGAATTCTACTGCACTACTAGTTCTAAGTTTAGCATTAGGATTTATACACTTTTTCGTCACAGAGTCCGGCAATAAGAAGTTTTCTGGTGAAAATTTTGCCTTTCCGGCGCACAATTACGTAACTGTCTCTTCTGACGAAATTCGTTAGACGAGAAAGTAACAATAATTTCGGAACCGTTAGGGATACTAAGTTGGTTACTCGTATCGTATGGTTACTGGTTATATTGCATTTAAATTTAATGTTGATATATTGATTATTTTATTTAAATCTGTTCATACAAGCAAAAAAAGACAACAATTGGTTTGATGGCACAGACGTACAAATCCAACAAGAGATGTGAAAATTGTTTAAAAGTCGAAAATTGAAAAGCACATACAGATACTATCAATATATATTCATCTTAATTAATGGTATTTGTGATTAGGAATTCCATCAAATGGTTTTTGATAATTTCTGGAGTTCTCAATAATTTTCTGCGGTACCAGGAATTGTGATAAATAGACCTGACAAAGCTCAACCAGCGAACCTTCCTTCCAAAGAGCTGAGTCCGTACCGCCAATAAGCCACCTCGACCATCCAGGAAGGACATTGCTATTTACCTTCGATAATAGTAATAAGTGTATGGTGGTTAAAGTTCAGCATTTGGCAGCCAAAAATTGAGAAAATGTGAAAAATGTCCTTCGGAAAGCAAAAGATGGAAGGTAGGAAAGAATAAGGCAAGACCCCAAAACTAGTCGAGCCTAAAGAGTTTGGAAAACTAATTGCAGAAAATGGGCAATTCTACAGCACACTAGTTTATTTATTTATTGACCATCATTGTTACATACGAGGACAAACTCAATGAAAAATTGCGTGTGGGTTTGAGAAAATATTGTTTTTAGAAATTGCATAAATTTCAGGCACGAAATAACGAAATTAGATGTTTTTCCAAAAAATTGTACATGACCTTTTCTAGTATTTTATTTACAACAGGCTTTGTTTGGAACAAACATCGCTATCTCAATTTTGTCGTTTTCAAATGATAACTTTTGGAAATTCAAGAATTAGAATAATAGGCGAAAATGGGACCAGCACCATCTTCCATATAACATACCAGAGAAAATTTGAAAAAACATTTGAAGCGGTTTTGAGAAAAAATTATTTAGAAATTGCATAAAGTTTAGACAGAAATAAGCAAATCAGCGCGTTTTCTCAAAAATTATACAAGACCTTTTTAAAGAGATGATTTTCTCAACACACTTTGAAACAAAAGTAGCTACCTCAATTTGTAGTATTCATATGCTATCTTTTGGGAATTTTCAAAAAAAAGCGCAACTATAGCGAAAAGAGGACTAGCATTATATTTTTACCTCCTTATTACATATACAGTAGAATTTAGAGAAAAATATGGAGCGGTTTTGAATACTGCAGAACGACGAAAAAGCTCTCTGTTAATCCGGCGACGCGAGCGAAAACACTTGTTCTATGAGTCTGGTAGCGAAGGCGAACGCTAAGTTCTCTAGGAATTTGGTAGTGAAAGTGAATAATTGAGTGGTGTGAACATGGAGGATTAGTTGGTAAGGAGTGTGATTGCAATACGAACATATAGTAATTGCAGCAAACTTGTTAGAAAAGAAAGCGGTCGCGAAGTAAGAACAGTGAACATTTTTTCCCAAAAGTGCTCATTTCGCGCAGAGGACAGTTTTGTGAAATCTAGTGGAGACTGACTATTAGGCGCGTTGCGACGCCTAGTGTAGTAACGCAAAGATCAGATTTATGAGTAAGAACCGATTTGACTCTTGGGACGCGCCAGAGACTTGGAGCGCGGGCGTGTATGCCCGCGTTCGTGGCGAGGACGAAAGAAGAAGAAGAGGGAGCCGGAGTGGATGGCGTGAGAAAAGGGCCTGGTTTGACCGAAGCGTGACGGACTGCGAAGCGTACGGAGGAGTGACGTCGCTGCGACCCGGGCGGCGAGTGCAAGGCCGGCCACGAGCGAACTGGAGAGCGCCGTAAAGGTAACCGAACTTGCCACTTTTCGGCGAAGACTGATGCGGGCCAGAAAGTGGATAACAGCAAATTTGCGTGTAGTTCATGTAGAAACTCCCAAATTCAGTATAGAAAGACTGTCGCCTTTAAACAAATTCGTGGAGGTTTAAATTTTGCTAAAAGTATTCCTTGTTTGATATTGCAAGGCAAAATCTTGTACAATTTTACGGCAATGTTGTGTAACTAACTGGCTTCATTCTGTATTATTGGGGAAAGATTAAGTTGTTCCACTATTTGATGAATGTGTAAATATTCTTTTTATGATTTAAATTGTATGTATTATAGTAGATTTCCATGTTACTTAGTCAAATTCTTTCTTTCATGTTTATGGTAACGTGTGCTAGCCGAGGCCTGCACTTGTGGGCACCGCTGAACTAATCAGTAAAATTCCTTTTAAAGTCCGTGCACGGCAGAGAAAGGGCAAAGAAAGAATAGTAGTGCTGAAAAGGGAAAGTGATAATATTTTGTTGGTTCGGTAGCCGAACTAACGGCACCATTTGTAAAATTTTGTACAAAGGTCAGGTCATTTAGCGATTTGAAGTGATCTGCTGTATTAAACAGCTGTATTTGTGTATTAATTTCATTGATTATTTGTTTAATTCGAGTGTATTTTGTATTAATTTCATTGATTATTTGAATACATGCTCATTATTACCATATTTTCTTTGATTTATGTGTCAAGGTTCAGACCTTCTCGCACCCGAAAGATCCTGCCTCTGAGATCACAAGCTCGCTTACTGACCATGCTCGCCCTAGAGAGTTTTGTGGTTGGTGGGCGTGTTAGAATACAAATCCATTGAAATATTAACGGCATGAGAGATATTGAAAAAATATGTGTAATTTTGAAAAAATAAATGAATGACCAAAATGAACTTAACGTCATATTAAAGACATGCCTCTACTACTATGCGTTGTAAAAGTTTGAGGAAAACGTTTAGAGCCATTTTGAGAAAATTGCCATTGTGTTTATGAAATGCGGAATTCTGGCCATTTAACAAATAACTGTTGAGTTTTCGATAACTTTATTTACTATTTAAAGACATGTACTCATAAATATAATAACGTAAAGAAATTGCCTCTATTGAAACTATTAACGACGTGAGTTATAAGTAAAAAAAATATATTTTTGTAATTTTTGAAAAAACAAAATAATAAAGCTATTGTTCTAGCGTTTATGTCATCGGAGAGGGTGCATTTGGAATTACCCCTACCAAAAATTTAAAGAAAAATTTGGAGCGGTTTTTGAGAAAATTTTGTTTACTTTTATTTTTAAAATTGCAGATATTGCATCCCTTTTGCACGAAAACTACTAAAATTTTCTCAAAAAGTGTATGACCTTAATGAAAAAATATTTATGGACAACAAATTATATTTGAAGGGAAAATCTCTGTCTTCAATTTTATGATTGTAGTAAGACGCTGAAAAAATTCAAACTTTTGCAATTTTCGAAAATTCAGAGTTAAACGTAAATATCGAACCTATGCACCTTATACGTGTAATTTACTCTATTATTACAAAATTTACAGAAAGAATATGGAGCCGTTTTGAAAATTTTGAAAATGTCCGGGGTTTCATGTAACGTACCCAAAAATTAAATGATTTGTTTTCAAAATCGCAGAGCTTCGACTCAAGCCAGATGGACAGGGTTTTCTTCGATTTGGACGTAATCCTACGCATGATTTAGGCGCTAGAGTTGTTCACATACACCAGACGCACTGACAAACGGACGGACAGAGAGACAGGCAGACAGACGGCCGATCAGCCAGCCTGACAGACAACGGACGGACGTTTTGAAGGAAAAAAAAAACAGAATCAGACGACCCAAAACGTATATTTCCGTTGAAATCCCGAAATCGATTTTCCGCAGCATTACATAAATTTCTCTATACTACGTATATTACTCCGAATATACGTACGTATACGAGAAAGTAATAAAATATATTATTTTCTTGTGTTCTTTTTATTAAAATATATGATTACAGATTTAATAGAATTAAAATTAAACATTAACAACGTACCGTAACTTAACAAATGCAAATCAACAATTAAAAATAGTCATAAATTTAATGCGAGGATGTACTTGATGGATTGACTGCAAGTTATCATTTGGCTTATTCGGCTTATTTTTATTTATTTGGCTTCAGTTTTGTAACGAATAACCGCAAATCTCCCCGTTCTGTGATTTCAATCTGATATAGTTTAACGACACTAAGTTTTACGACGAGAGAAACGCTATCAAAGTTTCTCACAATTTCTCACAATTCAGGAGACTTTTGAGAATTTCTACTTGCAACCAAAATGTTTGATGGCTTTTAAATTCATCTTCAGCTCTCTCATTGGTGCTAAGCTCAGTAGCTCCTCCTTAAACTCATTCGCCACTTCCGTTTCAAAATGGATGTATGATCCATGGTGATTCATCGTCAGAATCTCTTCAAATCTATTTTTGTAAGTTATCATGCAGGGCATTTAAATGTAGAACGTATTCTAATTATCCTCATCAAGGCATTCTGCCCTAACAAGTTTGGAAACTGGGAGAGTTCACGCCGACTAATATTTTGCATCATAAATTTCAATTTAAAAAAATTAAAAAATCAGAATTACACCCTTTATTTCTATTACATTTAGGCTGTTCCTTTGTATCTACAAGTTAATATCATTAGAGGTTTTGAACAAATCTGCCAAATATGGGATGTCTGCTTTCAATTTGTCAGGTTTTTTTAAATCTGGATCTTTACTTTCCAGAAACACTAAAACTGATTCAAAAAGTGAGTAAAATCTTGTCAAACATGCACCTTTCGTCAACCAGCACACTGCATGCAGCTTACATATGTAAGATGTTGGAAGTCTTCATCATTTTCGTCGCAGAATTGAGCAAATAAATGGGTATTCAACGCATTGATTCTTATAACTGCTATATCACAAATTGAAGTGATTGGTGCAATCTATCACTCATTTTTTTTACCAGGTGATGTCGGTGGATGATACAGTGAATATCAGTTACTCCTGGTATAGTTCTTTCAGATGACTTGAAACCAGGGTATCACCCGAACTGGCAGGAGCTCCATCTGTTGCCACCATTTACACACAATAATGTTCGTGAATGGAATCGATTTCTCCCTAAAAAATCACTCAGGACATTAAATATTAATTCGCATTTCGTGTCCGTCTCCAAAGTTTTCCGAATAGCAGTTCATGGATTTCTTCGTCCTAACAATCGAACATAGGCCAATAATAATGCTTCATACCATGTAAAATTGACTCGTCGAGTTTAATAGAAAAAATGAGTTGGTCCAGAATGCAGGTTGGAAATTACTCAAGAACCTTCAATATCACAGCTCATTTCATCAATACATCTTTATCAGTGTTGTTACTCAAAGAATTCTTTTGAGTACGTCAATGGAGGTTCGTGCAGAACAGTTTTTAAAACCTCTTCAACTGCGGTAAATCTGTTCTCCGATGATGTGCGTTTTCCATGTTTCGCTATAAGCAAAGAAATATTGTAGATGCCCGAAAGCCATCATCGTTACTTTGAGACTTTGAAGCAAATATACTGGTGTTGTGTGTGTGTGTGTGTGTGTGTGTTTACGAGGGTAGGTGAAATCTTCAAAGACACCATGCGGCCCTGTACCACATGATAGTGTGAGATTTTACCACTAAAACCAACCTCCTTCTCCTCCATCCTCCCCATGGAACCGCCGTTAGGCATTACATCACGGAGTGGATTAGAGTGGCTTAGTCACAAGCCACTTCTCTTCTAATCAAAACGTAGAAGCTTCAAAGGAGGATCAATCGACTTCCCTTCTTTCCCTTTCTATTCTCCTGAGCTCAGCTATTATGGTCTGCGCATATGAGCTCACCGCATCCAGTTGGTTTCTGAGGCGAGCATGCACCCAACCATTGCTTCGGTGTCAGCGGTCGATCCCGAGTATACTCAGCAACGTGCCGTCGCTGCAGATGGTATCGCGGGCACTGGAAGAACACATGCTCGGCGTCTTCGACAGCGGTTCATAATGGACAGAATGGGGTATCCTCCAGCTTGAACCTGTGGAGATATGCCAGAAAGCATCCGTGTCCAGACAACAGCTGTGTCAGAAGAAATTTACTTCGCCGTGTTTACGGTTGATCCACGGTGCAATGGAGGAATCATGCGGTATGTCCATCTTCCTTAATGGACTTGTCCCATCGATCCTGCCATTCGAGCAGTGTTGTCGAGCAGTCTGGACTCTCTCTTGTGATATCGCCTCGGTCTTTCCTGCGCCAAGATATCTACAGGGGGCACCCCCGCGATGACGCACACTGCATCGTTTGAACAGTGGAATGCACAAGCTACCCGCAAGCTGATAACCTGTACACTGACGTCATCCTCGGATGTAACTATTTATCGACATGGAGTTGGCCTCTGGGGCTCCAGACAAGACGGACCTCAACCAAGGCCGAAGTTTCCGTTCTCCTGACGGGCCTATTTGGCATTAGTCTCGACAATGCTGCATTATTACCGCAGCTTTATTGCTCCCGCCCATCGGTGGTCAGCAAATGTCGACGGGCGTCAATCATGAGACCAAGATTTTGATCGACGGCTGCGATGCAATATGGTGCCCCGACTGAGAGTGATGGTTTCCTCTTTTCCTGCTAATGACTAGGATAACCTCAGTCTTGTGCTCAGCTAACTGCAGCCTGAGGATTCAACCAATGACTAAAAATGCGTCGTTTCGTTGCAAATAACACAATTTCCTCAATGTATTTTTGCAACGGCGACGATAGCAATGTCGTCCGCGAAACCAATAATGCTGGTTCCTTCTGGGACGGAAGCCGAAGAACCTCGTCATGCATCACATTCCATAATGGTGCCCCAATACGCCCCTTTTGCGGACACAGCCGTGATATTATGTACCTTCGGCCCATTATTTGTATTATAAATCAGGGCTCTATTACTCAGATACTCCCCACAATCTTCCTCGGTACGTTGGCACATTAAATCTGCGGAGAGCTTGGTGAATATTACTCCACCTGGCCGAGTTGAATGCATTTTTAATATCTAACGTAACGACAGCACAGTACTGTTTTGGGCCTCTCTTCATCTACTTCCTCCAATTGCTTGTCGGCGGTGTTTGACAAGCTGGACTGCGTCAACAGTCGAGCGGGCTCTGCGGAAACCATTCTGATTTTCTGAAGGTCTCCCCCTCCTCCACAGCTTTCCTAGTCTGGTACTTAACTCTCCAGAACCTTGCCAGCTTGCAAGCATACACAATGGCCGATATGATGATGGATTTTCGGGTGATTTTTTCCCCTTAGGAGGAGCACCAAGCGCTTTTTTTTCCATCTTTCGGGATACACCCTTCCCTAGCACGAATAATAAAGATCCACAAAGATGTCGGGGGAGCGAGTATCGATCTTGAGGGCAATATTAGAATGTTATCCGGCCCGGGGACCCTTTTGTGGCCGGGATTCTGCTGATTGCGTGCAGAATTTCTTCTTGCGTGAGCTCAGATAACGCTATATTAACTGAGTCACCGGGTGGCTCGGGAATAGGGCTGTCACAATTTGAGCAGCATCTGGGCAAGTTGGAGAACGTAGGTGCCGCTGTCTTAACCCTTTACATGACGTCTTGCGGCCTACCCCATGGATCCTTTCCACCTCGTCACACGGCTTTTGGAGCATAAGCGTTTGCTTTTGCGGTTTCTCTATTTTCCCAACGGGCTTCGAGCGAGTTTGTATTGCTCTTGCAATTGAGGAAAGTTGTCTCTGCCACGAGCCTCTGGTACTGTCTTCTGGCTAAGGCCCCCTCCGTCGTATTAGGGTTTTCCCTCAGTCCCAGTAAACTGGGAACGTCGAGAGATTGCCCCCCGTCTAGACATAGCCGCATCACGGCTTTGGTTATCCATTTCATCACCTGCCGCTTTGTCATCAGTGGTACCCGTTGGACTATCGTCTCAAACATTGTCGGAAAACTTCTTCGTCGAACGTTTTGCATTCCACCCAGCTGGCTGATATTTCGGACTTATCCTCCGCTGATTTTTTACCCCGTACAAAAGTGCCTGGTGGTCACTATGGGTATAGTGTTCACTAACTCCAGGACACTCATTCTCAAAAGATTATCTGACATGAACGTCAGATCACAACAGATCCACGCCCTCGGCGAAGGTGTATGTCTCCGTGTTGGGAAGTTCATTCGAAGGAGAGGATGCCAGGCCGCTCGACCTCGCCTTAGTGGACGAACTACCCCCTCACGCCCAGGCGTTGAAATCTCCAGCTATCACAAGGGCTCTCCCCTTGCGTCTACTAAGCGGTCAGAACTGCTCAAACTCGTCCATTGTCGCGTTTGGTGAGGTAACAGCTGTAGATGTAAACGCCGTTGATTTTACCCAGACAAATCCAGCTCGGGGCTCGAAATTTTGCTGGGAAAGTGGTTTACAGGGCCCCGATTGCCTGCCTGGTTGTGGGGGCGATACCCCCGCTGTATCTTCAGGTTTGTATATCTGCATATATTTTCTAAATCAGCCTCCCATTCCCTAACCGACTGTGCCAGGATATCCTGGGCACTGCGCAAAAGTTGAGATTGAGTTGTATAATTCTCATTTCTATCCGTTATTGCTTTCTGCGCTTTTTGGTACGATGGACACCTGCTGCACCCAGTAGCATGTCTGCCTTGTTCCTTTTCTTCAAAGCAAAACCTTGGTCATTTGTGATGACTTACAGGTGATCATCCACCACAATTCATGCACAAGTTGGACCGCATGTGTTTTCTGCTTTTCTGGTGTCCAAATCAAACATCTGTAACACCTCAGGGGACCTTTTTCTCACGCAGAGTGCAGTACACCCATCCTATTCTTATTTTACGATGCCAACAATTTGAGCCATCAACAGGAAGTGATTATTGCTACCTGTGTTCCACCATAGGATGGTCTTAGGGATTTGACCGTAGCTGGGAATCACTGGCTTGGGTTTTCCACAGAGCCCTATGCACTTCCTCTTAGTTGTGACCTCATCCAGGTCCTTCACCTGAATAGTCACGGTGAGTGAGAGCCCTCAAACAGCGTCCGATCCAAACACCTTCTTTACAGAGGACTGAAAAACTGTAGTTGTCCTCCGGCAGACCGCTTTAGTTGCAGAAGGAGATCGCCGCCAGCTGTCTTCCGGGTGTCGTGACATTCCGCCCAGATCTTTAAGCTCAGGGTCAGTTTTATTTTTTTAAGGATGTCCGCGTACGACAGCGTGTCGTCCTTCTTCTTGATCATCGGGCATCTGGTCTGGGTGGCTTTTCCGGTTTTAGAAGCTTACGTTCTCTTACGGTGACCACTTGCCCTCGGGGTCTTCTCGTGCCACTTCGGGGGCTTCTCGTGTTATTTCCCAGAAGGTATTTTTCCGGATTTTATCTCCGTTTTTCGCAGACTCCTTCTTACCTGGCACCTGGAGTTCCGGTTTCGCGAAGAAACGCTTCCGATACAGTACTCCGCAGCTACCCTTCCCCGGGGACGTCTGGTGCACTCTTCCTTCCCAGTAGTTTTGTAATGAGGATCTGGTCTAGTGACCTCCTTTTGCAGTGCTACCACCTCGTTAAAGTGCGTATGAATCGAATACGCCAATTTCTTGATCTCGCAATGAACATTATGGCGAGGCTTAACAAAATTAGAAGCTCAGTTATTTTCTCTCAAGGCTAACACGATGCCTGTTGTTTGCAAGAAACACTAGTAGCAAAGGATACTACAGAGCCCAGTGGTCCACTGCAATACTTTTGTGTGTGTGTGTGTTTGGGGGTGCGTAGTTGTTTTTTTTTGTTTTCATATTCTTCCTAAATGTTTGAAAATATTTTAAATCTTTAATTTTATCAGGATGACACCCTTTTTAGATGATCTTCGAGTTTCGACGCATCGACATAGAGCCATTACTCAAACCTTTATTGCATAAAAAAGGGATATGGGCAATCGTTTGTCCTTTGGATGGAAGAAAACCAAAGTTCAAATAATCAACACAATACTGTCGATATTTCTTCTTAGATTCAGCCACATTTCGTATCAGTTACCTACCTGTAAAGAAAAAAATGTTTATTTCAGTAATCATAAGGCGATTTTAACAGGATATTGCTATTTTAATATAACATGAAATAACCAAACTGCCGGCGGCAAAACTGATTTTAATTATCTAAAACAATAAACCGCTAAGACCCATATAGAGGTTTTCATAAAATAGCTCAACCTATTTTAATGTAAAATAAAACACTTTTTGACTAAATATATTTTGATACATATCTGTATATTCAAAAGAAAATACTTTTAAAGAACATTTTGACATCAAAACCGCGATTTTAATGATTTATTTTTTACTCTGATGTACGTTACGAGCGGTATAAAAGACACGTACAATTTACGAAAATATTTTGAGTCATTCAGCATTAAGAACTACAAGGGCACTGAAAAATGTACAAACTTGCAGGTCAATCATATATCTCTAGTGAGTCACTACAGACGGGTAAATAAATAGTTGTATAATAAGAAGTACTCAAAATTCAATCTTTCTCAGTTTCCTGTTCTTTTATAGAACATTTTGACATCAAAACTCAGCGATTTTAATGATTTATCGCCATTAATGACCCTGTTCAGTATTTAATTTCCTATTACACACGAACATAGCAAATATAATATTACAATATAAAAATGTAATGTAATGTAAAAGTATGTGTAACAAATAGGCAGGTACTTACTTTTTTCGGCACTGGCAAACACTGACATCGATTCATTCACATTTTTCTTTTCAAAATTCCTCAAAGCAAATGAGTAGCGTTTGTCCTTGGCATTCGTATTTATATTGGTAAGGAATCAAACCAGTTCATGCAAGACAGCATATGTCGTATTACGTCCCTTTGCACGTCTGAACAAGCGTTGCGGACGCTTTGCAAGTCTTGAGACGCGATGTACTGAACATGGAATACACCAGTTTTTACACGTAACAGTTGCTGACCTTAAAAACACTATCCAAAAAAATTAAGGGAGGCTCAAAAAAAGGAAATTAATGCTAAATAAACAAGCTATCTGATCCATATGCCAGCCTAACTGAATTTTTCTTCAAGCCAGTGGCACAAAAAAAAAGAAAAAAAATGTATTATATTTTCGCCTTATCTGTTAGGATTACATGAGAATCGTAGCTCCTAAACAATTAGCCAAAAATCTGTAAATTGGAATCTTATAGCCTCAAAATGCTTTTAGTCTCAATACGACCATTTTTCACCGAAATACAGCCTGCCAAAAATCACCGAAAATTTTGCATTTTTTTTTTGCTCTCATAACTTGTTGGGTATTTGTAACAAAATCGTCTCCTCCCTCCATTAAATACGTTAATAGCCCGTTTGTTAGCTAACTTTCCGTAATTCTGAAGATTTATGGGGTCGTGAATTTGTGATGGGCCCTGTACAGGGTTCGAAACGTAATACTCGTGCAACGCGCGCGTGGGTCAGCGTCTAACTGCCATAAATCACAACACGTCATTGAAAGGGTTTTTATCGATAAACACGATTGTGTTCATCTTGATTAATTCTACCATGACTAACTGATTCTCTCGTTCTTAAAACATCAACAATGAACACACAACAAAAAATACCCTTCAATGGCATACATAAAAAATTCACTTGACATAAAACAAAGAAAAAAACATTCACTCTGCAACTTTACAAAAACAATCTCATTCACACCGAATGCGCATTCTGCAATACCAACTTATTGACTTTTAATTTCTACCAATATAACATGACTTGATCTTGGACAGAAATGCGTTTTTCCAGCAACCAAAATAAATCAATCGTGTCACTTCCCTGTCTGCTGGTTTGGCGTCGCGGCACGCAGAGCAGGTCACGTTCGTCGCCAGCTACCAATTTGCACACCCGTGCGCAATTACCGCAAAGCTTCAGCCACCATATCAGGGATCATTTCACAGCGCGAAGCTTACAATCGAAATTGCGAAATATTCTGCGTAAACGCAACACAAAGTTCCCGCTGAATGTTTAAAATCACGGCGCGTAGATGCACTATGTCCTTTTACAAAACAAAACTTCGCTTGCGCTTCCCTTCAATATTCAGACGAGATCGCGTAAAATTCGTGTTATTAAACATGATACAAAATATTCATGTTTTCTTCCGGGCTGATGGGCCGTGGTCCAATTGGCTTTGAACTGCCAAACGTTTCGCCCACGACTACGGTGGGCATCTTCAGTGGCGAGGTCTCGAGGTGGGCATCTTCAGTGACGAGACCTCACCACTGAAGATGCCCACCGCAGTCTTGGGCGAAACGTTTGGCAGTTCAAAGCCAATTGGACCACAGCCCGGAAGAAAACATGAATATTGACTCCAGCCGTGAAAGCCTTCAATGCTTTATACACGATACAAAATGTCCGCCTACTACTGCTTCAGGCCGCGATCAAAAAAAAAAAAACTATTATCCCGCATTGCCACTATTTACTAATTATGCGCCACTATTTGCCAATACAAGTTCACGTTCTTTTATAAAGTTCCTGCGACATTAAGATAAAAATAAACTGTTTTTCAAACTATAAATTCCGAACAATCATAAAAACGCAGCGTCTAACACGGACCTCCCGTTCACACACTGCTCGAAACTTTCTCTACTTGGGCATTGTTGTCCTCAGCTTATAGGGTTTTTCCGCCAACAAAAGCAGATCACCCGCTTAATGCGCCGAACATCATAACGAAAAGTATTTCTTCTTTGCATTTATTAAGGTTTACCTGCCTTATCATTGCCTCTATATTATGTCCGAAATTTCTCTGATAATTGTCATAGTGTCTTCTTCGCCTCACAGTGCCTTATTTAAATAAAATATTATAATTCGCCGCTTGTCGTCTTATCATGTCACGACAATGTGTCTCTTGTTTCATGTCTATTCTAAATAACAATTTTAACACTTAATCTTGATTTCGCCTCCTAGGCGTCCTCCAAAATTGTGACTACTCTCAAAAATTTCTATAATTTTTGCTGTTTTGTTCTGCCAAATCTCAACCTGATCCCTTTAGGCGTTCTCTTACTATTTATGAAAAACACTAATCGTAATTTGCTTCTTCTCGGCAACAATGGCGTCTACATGTTCTTTTTTATTAAACTGAGATGCACGATTACTAAAATTCTCGAATTCATTTAATTTAGAAAAAATGTTCGTGCGCGGCGCTGCCGTCATTTGCCTCTTCGGGTATAATTTATTTCATTTGTAGGGATTTTTTTCATTTAAAGGAAATACTTATTTGGTTGATAATTATAAATCATTACACCACATTGATTGGTAAACCCTAAGCAAACATTTTGTTCTTTACTATTATCGAAACCAGATAAATTTTGTGGACTCCACTTAAAAATCGTGAGCGCCCATTTCTCTTCACGGCAACGTAGACCCTAGTCGGGCCTCTCGTGGACCCACTTTGGGAATCACTGGTTTAGGCGCTAAGTTGACCACAGACGGATAGACAGACCAACGTTTTGCAGTCAAAAGATTTTTCGGTATCGAGATCCAACAAAACATGGATTCTGGCTACACCACGTATTACAGGATTTTTCTAAATTTAGCAACAGGATTTATCCATTTTTTCCTTACCAGAGCCCGGCAATTAGAGTTTTTGGCGAAAAGTCGCGTTTTCCGCGCACGATTACATAACTTTTTCATATTACGAATAACTTAGTAATGCGAGAAAGTAAAATTTTGAGCAATTTTTGGGAAAATTTTGAAAATGTCCCAGGGCTTCATGTCAAGTAATTTCCAAATTTTAAAGAATGTTTTTCAAAATCGCAGCGCTTGGATTAGAGACATCTCGGCCGGCGAATATCCATTATTGAAGAAATCAGGGGCTTCTGCCTACTCTTGCGCATCGTATCCGACTTCAGCCAATAAGCTTCAGACAAGGGGTGTGTCCTTAACAGCTAAACTGTAATTTTCAACAGTTAATGTTTCATAACTGTTATGCAAAATAACAGTTATTTCGTTTATCCTTATTGCCTGTGATCGGTTGAAATGCATAGAACTGCAATCTATTGAGCCTAATCCGAACCTTTGTCAATCCATTTTGTACAACAGCTTCACTGCAGCTAATCAATCATGATTTGCCAGTGTTCAAATTCTATTCATTAATACATAATTCATCATTATTGCACACCATGTGCCACAATATTTTTATGTTTTATTGTATGACTACAATAAGTTTGTCCTTTAAATTAAGTCCGTCCAATATGTTTGTTAACTTATTTCTGTTATCACTTCATAACTCACATATGTTAAATTAAACAGTGCAATTAGCAACATCGGTTGAAACGTTTGAAGAATAAATTTGGAGCCGTTGTTGAGAAAATGGTTTTTAAACTTTTTGAAAATGCTGAATTTTGAGCTCGGTTTCACAAAATAGTTTGAGTTCTTCAGAAACTTTATACGACATTATTTAAAGCACATGTACTATAACATAAACACAATAGTGTGAACAAATCGCCGCTAATGAAAATATTAAGGACGTGAGAGACAAGTAAAACTCTTTGAAAATTTTTGAAAAACAAAATAATAGAGCAATATCGCATTTATGTTACCTTAAAAGTATATTTACCACTATCCCTACCAAAAGTTTAAAGAAAAAATTTGGAGCCATTTTTAAGAAAATCTTGTTTTTGTTATTTTTTAAAATTGCGCATATTATACGAAATGTTGCAATATTTTTTTTAAAAAAATGTATGTGACAGTGAAAGAACTACGGAAAAATTTTACTTAAAGGAAATACTTCTATCTTACATTTTGTAGTTGTAGGACGACGCCGAAAAAATTCAAACTTCCGCAATTTTCGAAAATTCACAGTTAACAGTATTGAAATGGACAAATGGACTCATGCCATTTTCAAAAGCGTATATTACTGTGCTCTTTCAAAAAAATATAGATAAAATTTAGAGCCATTTTTGAGAAAGTTTTAAAAATGTCCCAGATGCTTCAATGTAAAGTACACCCAAATTTTAAAGAAAGCTTTTTTTAATAGTAGAGAGTCCGCCAAGCCAAATCTATATGAGGAATATCTATTTTGAAAAAATCCTACGTATTTATTTATTTAGTCAAAGCTGTATGTGACGTATGGGGAGAAAATCATCTTGCACGCTTTCTGAGTTTCAGAATCCTTCCCAACAATTTAGCTATTAATAGTTGAAAGATGAAAATAAATAATAATAATAATAATAATAAAAATATAATAATAAAAAATTTTAAAAAAGCGTGGATTAACATGTCAAAAACTAGATATTTTCGTTGCAAAATTATAGAAAACTTATTTTTAACGGTAAAGGAACAAACAGATTTGATTTTTCTGTATTTTAACAAAATAGAAACTTACTCTAAGCTCTACTACCACTACAAGCAAAAGGAAAGTTCAACAAAACGTGCGCATAGTGAAGCTACATTTACGTCCAGAAGCAATCAAAGGGCCATCTCAGCATTTGCTCAATGGATCAGGAAACTGACAAAACCCGATCGAGATGAGGGTCATTGACCTGAAGTACATTATTTGTTACAGGCATATTGAGTTTTTTTTTAAATTATCTAATGCAAATGTATACTAATTCATTATACTATATCTTGTTTTTCTTTAAGTAAACATTATTTTTCTTTTTGACGATCAGTATAGTCTCTAATTGTATAGAAACAGTTTGCAGCAGAAAAGATTTATTTTTTAACTTAAATTTTTTAGAATTTTAAATTTGTTTAATTTCATCTAATGGTTGTAAAGTAACGTACATGTATTGTAGGATTTTTTTGTAGGGGCGGGAACTGATATTGAACATGTTTTTACGTCGGGGTTTTTAACTAAAATACCCAAATCAAAAAAATTTCCCCCCTTTTTGTTTTTGAAAAATCTACACTCATAAATAAATGGGCAAGGAATGGTGTTTCCGCTAAATGAAAAGAGGTTTCAGGATCAGGGGATGGACACGGGGTTTAGGCGCAAGGCGTTCACAGACGGAGGGAGAGGAAAAAAATTTTTTCCACAGGGCCCCCAAAAACCGTATTTTTTTAAATCTGAAATCATATCCGCAGCATTACACAACTTTCTAATATGTTTATTACCTGATATAACGAAGATATGAAATAAAAGTAGAAGGCAAAAGATTCCCCTACAATTAGTTTTTTTTTTTTTTGGGGGCTACCTTTCCGACTTACCACATCCCCCAAGCTGCCATCTATCGCCCCCAAAGAACATTTTGACATAGCCTTGACTTAAACACGTTCCAGCCCATCTATCGGGGAAAAGAACATTTTGTGACATTTTCCCATTTTTTTTTTTCCTAAGAGTAAGGAAATAGTAATTTTAAAAAGCTTTATTGGTTTTTTGGGCGTTCCCCCAAAATGAAATAATGTAAAAAAATGCTGTAAAGGGAAATTAAATGGAGATTTTTTTTTAAAACATGTGAAATTTTTTGAAAAAATAGAGTCCCAAAATAAATTTTTATGTCATGTTAAACAGTACAATTAAAATACTCAGTTAAACTTGAAGAAAAAATTAACCCTTTTTTCAAGGAAATTTATTTTTGTTGTTTTTAATTTTCTTTCAAACGAGGTCCATTTTTTCATTTTAAATTTTTGAGAAATGTTAACTTTTGAATTTTTAAAACATGAAATGGACTAGCAATTACGTTTGTGCACTTTTTATATAAATAAAATAAAAAATAAAAATTGAGCATTTTCAGCAATTAGGCGGGGAACACTGACTGGCTTCTCCCCTTCTGCCGGCCGGCAAACGGTACCCAGTAGTTTTTATTTATGTTCAGGGTGTTGACGCGGCCGCGCCAGTATATCAAATGATCCTATAGATGAAAGGCATTTTGAGCTAGTGATGATTTATTAACCCACAAATACAACAGTGGTGCCAGGGGGGGATACATAAAAAACCCCCTTTAAACAAGCAAAAGTGAATTTTGGGAAACTAATCAACGCACCGCCAGAAGAAAGTGTATCGCCCCGGGGGTTTTTCTACGCCAAAATTTCCACCATGCCAAAAGCAGTTTCCACGGAACTTTTCCAAACTCTGTCGGAGATGATTAAACGCCTCAGACAGTTCACTGCTCGAGACGTAGCCGGCAATGAGGGGCGTCAGCATCGCCTCGGGACCACAAATTGGGTGCCAGCATACCGCGCCGCCCATGGGACCATAGGGACTATTTTTAAAGATTCATTTTGGGGTCAATTTGAATAAGGTTCCCGAAAAAGAAAACGCGTCGTCGCCCTGTTTTCATGGGCGCCGAACTGAACGACCCTTGAAGATACCGACGTCCCATCACCCGGAAAACCTCTCCACAACGACATCCATCCCCAATGATTAGCACAACAGCTGAAAAAATATTGGGATGATTTCGAGCATGTCGCAGCAGGCAGGGGAATTTATTGCCCGTTTCATCCGGCTGAGACAAGGAGGGGACGTGAGTTGGAAAATTTTTGACTGCATGAATGCAACTGTTAAAAGGGGTAGAATCGGGGCATATGCGAGATTATTTTTGCCAAGAGAGTTTTTCCGCCGCGAGAAGGGCGCACCGATCCAAAAAACGGGGACGAGGTTAAAATCCGGGGTTATCCGAAATGAACCCACAAACCGGGTTCCGAGAAACCCCCGGGACGGAAGAACAGCAAAAAGAAAACCAGCGACCCCCGTTACTAGCGACCCACCGCAGCATGACGGCCAGTCACACCGCGAGAACCACGGATGGCGGTGTGGGGAGCTCACGCCCGTGATCAGTGCAGAGTCCGGACCCCAAAGTGCTATAGTGGGGAAAAAAGGGGCATATCAGCAGAGGCAGGTCGCGTTCGCTTCAACCAGGTCAAATCCACGACCCAGTGATCAGACGACGTGAAAGTCGAGGTCATCGATTGTACCATCACCCAGGCGAGAAATGCTGGCTCAGATAGAGGGCACACATCACATGGAATTCGATACGGCTCCCCTTGCGCGATCATGAGTCAAGAGAAGTTTGGCACCATCATCCCCACTCTTGCGACGACACACCGACGTTTCGAGAGTTACCACACCATCCTATTCGTTGCATCGGTTTCACTCGAGTTCGTCTACTAGGGGAGCTAGGACGAAGATGCTCGACTTGGTGACGGCGAATTCGAACGCTCCTGGGCGGGAAAGGGATCAAAGAGTTCGCACGAAATCAACTCATGGAAATGTTGGGAGCCACGTGCAGGAGCAGAACTTGCGCACCATTTCCACCGACAAGCCGCTGACGCCGCCCAAGCTGTCGAATCGGGCCAACAAAAACTTGACGTTATCATCCACCGATACCAGGACGTCTTCGGATATCCCGAGCATCAGCCCTCCAGCGAAGTGCACCGAGACCTGAGTCACGCCTACGTTCGTTCGAGCACCAGACGCCTGTAGCCTAGAGAGCTTATGCAAAGAGATCGACGCCAAAACGCCTGTTTTACAAGAGGGTCGAGTATCGAGGGGCGTCAACGACTCCCTGTCGTAAGAAGAACGGGAAGTTGAGAATCACGAACTCAGCCTTCTGTCAATCCCAATCATTGTCGATGAACATCCAATCCCGAAAAAAGACCAATTTTTCAATCGGATGCGCGTCCACCCCTTTGTCATCTGATGTTACAGATGCATACACTCACCTGGGGGTCCACGAGGAATTCATACGCCTCACACCAACACCCTACCCATGGTGATTGTCCAAACGTGCTGTCTATGGGCAGCAACATTCCGCCATCTGGCAAAAGCGAATGGATACGGCCTGCAAATTCTCCAAAATGTCGTAAGTTTCTTTGATGACACCATAGTTTTTTCTGATACTTGAAAATCTGATCCAGGCCCTTTCCGCAACGCTGGGGCGTTTTTGCAACACGGTCTCAAGCTCAACTGAGCCAAATGCAGCTTTGCAGAACCCGTCCTGGAAGCTCTTTGGCCACAAGATCGATGCGTCAGGTATTCACAAATCAGACGCGCACTCCGAGCTGACGAGACGCGCCGAAACAGACGACCGCAAAGAACCCAGCTTTTCCTGGAAAGCATATTACAGCGACTTCATCCAGAACTTGTCAACGAGGGATCGTCCACCAGAGATATGCTGTTGAAAGACCCTCGTGTGGACACCTGGGGTGTCTCTGCCTACCAGGATATCAAGAACGCTCTGATCTCACCCCCAGGTCCTTATTCACTGTGATTCAACTTATGAGCAAATGGGTAATTTTGAGAGTTATAGAAATATTTATACATTTATTATAGCATTATTTCAGTTTGAGCTCTATAAAGTTTTTTTTTATATAATCTTAGAATAGTAGCACTTAAGTTATAGTATTCAATTGTAAGTAATGCGTAAAAAATTCATAACCTCACAAAGAATCTTAGAGATTTCCTGTAACTTGTATGAATAAGTTACTAACACATAACAATAATTTATGTCAAAGGAATTACCTTAGGTAAGTATGAAAGCAAAAGTCTCAGTGGTGCATGGAGTGTTTCAAATTAATTTTTTTTGTTCTTTGGTAAAATTGGTTTGAAAGTGAAACTTAAATTCTATGTACATATTTAATATTATGGACTAACCATTGTACAATTTTAGTTTACCCCTCATGCAATATTATTATTATTATATTATACATATAATATATTATTTTTTCTTGTTTCAGGTATACACAACCTTCATTTCCATCAAAATGACATTATTTGGGAGAAGGTGGTGTATAATGAACAAGGAGAGAAGCTGTCATCGAGACTGAATATACCGAAGTTAAGAAGTGATGCTGTACCATCTCTGCTCCCTAACTGTTCAGCTCACCTTACCAAGGGGTTTTCCAGACAGGAAGGGCCTTGTGAAAAGCGAGAAAGACTGGAAATGGAAATTACAGAGCAAACTACATACATTCCAATAAATTCAGTGATTATAAATAGATGTGTATTATATTGTAAATAATTAGGTTTAATGTATTGTATTATAAAGAAATATGTTTAATAAAAACCATGTGCTCAGAACAAAGTTTTTAATCATGCATTGATATACTATTGTATTAAAAAAGGGAAGATAATTTAGTTTCCTGGAATATGCACTGAAGAAAATGTAAGATGAGAATGGGTGACTGCTCCCAATGACTCCTTGTAATAAGGAATGCTTCAAAAGTCACCAATGAAAGAAATGTTTGCTGTCCCACTATCTTAAAATATCTGAGAGAGAATTGGTTCATGATGCTTGCGTAAATGGTCATTCAGTAAATGATTTAGTCAAACATTTACGCTGAAAAGCTGTATTTTTGATAAGTTTTGTCAAAAGAAAATGATAGATTATCAAACACATTGCAGAAGATTGAATATTTTCCAGTAAATTCATCAGTTGTATTCTCAATAAATAGGTTATAATATACTGTATTGAAAACCAATGTTTATAAAAAAATGTACTTAAAAGAACTTTCATCATGAATTGATAATTTTTAATACAAAGGTAAAGCAGGTTTCCTGGCATTTGAAAATGCTGTAGAAATGGTAAACGAAGGAATGACCGACGCTCTCCATGACTACCTACGGTGACGTCACGAAACAGTGAGCAGGCTTTATTACTCTAGAGTGTTAAATGAACCCAGAAGAGGATCCGTACGGCAATTGACATTGGTCTAATTTGAGTACTTCGTATTTTGGCCCCGTGAGCGGCGAAAGAAGGTCGCTCGGGTATCAAGCCGCAGTTGGCACTTCAGGTGTTCAAACGGCTTTTGCAAAAGGTGGCACTGTGACTGGTTTCTATGGTAAAAGGCGTATTTTATGTAATCAATCCAATTCCATCATCTACGTTTAATGTTCGTGGCAATGTTGGAGTCTCTGTTTAAGTTTGGCTAATGTTTTAATGTGTAAATCAGATTCATTGCAGTTTACAACTCATATTTTGTGTATTTGGAAGAAAGGCTTCCAAAACCGGGGCTTTTGTGATGTTGTAAATTCGTCAGCCGTTTGCAATCCTAAAATGGATTAATTGGCAAATCCAGGTTTGACATAGTGATTCTGCGTAAACAAAACGTTTCTAAAGGCAATTGTTGGCCTTCCATTCTTTCTAAATTGGTATCAAAATTGTTTACTATTAGTAATTCTGTATTGTTCCTCTTTCAGCTTACATTTGTGCAGCAAGAGGAATTTAATATTGTTACAATTGTGGCTTTGTAAGTTATGATTGTAATAAATGTTTGTTATAGAGTGAAGTTGGATTGTATATCTACAGCTTAGATCCCATAGTTGAAACTCACTTGGATATTTCCAAATCATGTGCCTTGTTCCTTAGAAAATAGCACCTTCACGAATGTTTGATGGCTAGGAATTTTTGTGTTAATTCCGCTCCCCTTCATTAGGACCATACATGGTCATAATTTTCTTTAAATTGATTCGCTGTTTAATACAGCTGGCGACCGTGATAAGTTAAATTTTCGCTTGGTTCATAACAAAGAGTATTTAATATTCATTTATTGAGGATTTCTTTCATTAATACGTTATATGTTAATGTATTTTGATAAATATGTCATGTAATTTACTGCTTTCGGGGAAGAAACGTCAAGATCGGATCATAAAATTGTCAACGTTTCCTAATACGGAAACCTCTCTAAACCCGATTTTTTGTGTCCCGGTCGATTCCGGCTTAGGCAGATTTTACTGTACTTTTGAATTTTACACATTACAATAGCACAATTGATAAATATATATGGGACCTAACTATTTCTCTATTTTTTGTTTTAACATTACAAGAAATTTATTTCTTTGAATATTACTATTTACTATCCTGACTTATGTACATCTTCTACCTTTCTACATGTATACAACTAATGCCAATCGGTCTAATTACAGACTCTACCAAGTGCTCACATCTGCGCATTAGTGAATCCAGTCATCGAAACTTTCGACTCAATGCGTCGACATTTATTTGATCAAGCCCCTTTTCGTGAATTATGCTGATATTGTAGTACTTGAATATCAATGACCAACGCCTTGTTAAGTTATTTCCTATTTTTCAATCAAACTGAGAAATTATGTCAGTTCCTATTTTATTATCATAAAGCCGTCTAAATAGTACTTTAATTTCTGAAGGGCCTAAGTAGTGGCACAACACTCTTTTCCCATTCTGCAAAATTTCTATCCTCATTCAGAAAACGTCCTACTTATGTACAGTATGGGGTACTCATGCCAATCCCCAATATTTACTTCCCCTCTTTTCCCTTTTAACCTTTTAGTTCCGAAAGGAAGAGGTTTCTCGAAGAATTTCAACCCAGCGTACGAAAGGGATATTTCTCACTTGACCTCCAGAGACGTCTGACGGCTCTCTCACTTGTTGACCCATGACAAGGAGTGGCATGGTGATTCTCATGCATTGGAGCTCTGACCTATGCAATTCAGAAGGGTTGTGTTGATGGACAAGGGTCTCCGGGCGCGAAGAGCGAACGTGAGTTGCGAGACATTTCATACTTTATTACAGTGCGCCGCACCTCCAGAAACAGAGGAGAACGTTGAACGTCAGCCAACTTTCGCCTGGAGACGCCGTTCAAACGACATCATAATAGCAATAATAATAATAATAATAATAATAATAATAATAATAATAAGAAAAGATAATTTTGCAATTTATAACGGAATTTGGATTTTGCATGGCATTAGTACGTATAACTACAAACGTGTTACTTTATCATTATTGTAATTCGGATGTAATAATTAAATTGTGTCAGAAGGACGTATTTTTTCTACAGTACCAGATACTCGCATACCAGTAGAGTAAAATCAAGTTTACAGCAGTCAATAAATATATTATTTTATATTTTGTTATGTGTTGTATTGCATTATTTGGAATTGTCTTAACTATTTATTCCATTGTCATAATAACAGGGTTCCATACAAGCATCTTGTACTTAGAGAAAGGAGAGAGAATGGCCCAGGAAGGAGGGGAGTTGCTTTGCGGACTGAACAGGACCTTCTCTGTACAATGTTTCTAAGCTTACGCCGTCCGGGCTGAGGGAGGGGGAGAGAGGGATGGCGCTGGATGAGAGAAGAAGCAGAGGTTGTCTGAATTCAACTTACATTGCACATACTATTTATTATTAATTTTACAATATTTACATTTGCAATGACCATGAGATGTGAGGCGGTGTGCCTGCGGTGGTGTGTTGACGGCGGTGTCCCTGCGGTGGTGTGCCTGCAGCGGTGTGCCTGAGGCGGCGTGCCTGAGGCGGTGTGCCTCGCGGAGAGATTTTTGTCCCGGCAGAGACGGCGACCTGTCGGCGAGTGCCGTTTTGGGGGTAGAGGCTACCGGTCCTTCGGGGGACGCGTTGGCGGCAGCCGGGGTGGGGGAGGCGGCGGTGAGGGTGGCCAGCGGTGGGAGCGCCGGATGCCCGCGGTGGGTGCGGCCAGCCTCTGAAGGAGGCTGCGGAGGCGGAGGAGCTTCTGAAGGACCTGCCGCCAAGGACTTTTTTGGCGAGGACGGACCACATCTTTAACAGCCTAATAAAGCCTCTCTTCTTTTGTTGGCATGCCTTATTCTTTAGGCCCTTATATGTATCGCTTCAGTGTATATCATCACCCGTCAGATACCACAGTCATAACAAACCCGCCTCGGCCAATTCTTCTCAAAGGGCAATGCACAGTGGTCATTCCACGTCCAATCGTCGCAGAAAAGACATTTTCAACCCTCGTCCCCCAGATTTTAATGAAACTTGGTGCACTCTTTTTTTATTATACAGAAACTATCTCTGTAAAACTTCAGAACGGCTTTGCTGTTGGCTTGTATTTTACGTGACTTGAAAAATAAAAGAAAAAGATGTAGATTTCGGTGCGCAAGCGCTTATTTGAGTCGCAATATCTTCCGTTCTACCAAGCTTAGAGCAAACATGTTAATCTTTTTGGAAAGCTGATATGTTATTCCATATAAAAACATATGAATTATTAATTTATTTTATTATAATGTTAATTTCTGTGCTAGTGAATTCTTCTCTAAAATTTTACAAAATCTGCATTTTTAAATTTTTGAAAAAAAATACGTTGAAGTGCAATATGTATTGCCATGTTAGTGAAAATTTGAATTTGAGATGGCAACGCTGCAAGAAGTTATGATCCGAAATTCTTCTACATGCGCCCGCGAAGACGCTTGCGGGCAACCATGAACAGAAGCACTCTTCCCGGGCGCCCGAGTTGACTGGCACCTCGGGTACCGGGGGCACAAATGTTTTGATCACTCTGGGGACAAAACAATTTGCGCTGGCAACTACTGGAACCTTCCAAGGTTCAGTCTGGGCTCCGTTGTCTTTCGAGAACCGTATCTATAAAACTTTTTTTCAGTGTGTGCTGCTGGCCTGTATGGAAGATTGGTTTAAATATTCGCGAGTATTGTAATCCATTCAATAAAATTGGGTACTCTTCACATAAAAAATCTTTCGAAGTGTTCGTTCTTGGACGGTGAGTATATATCAAAATTGGTCATCTCTAAAAAAGAAAGTCTTCTCCGAACCCAAAACCAGGCAAGAATTTATCCGAAGAAATTGTCAAAATAGTAAGGGAATATTATTATTTAGATGCTGTCAGTAAAATATTGCCCGGCAAAAAAGATTATATTACGTTGAGGATTTTAGGAAGAAAATATCAAGAACAGAAGAGACTCATTCGTGCAAATTTAAACGAAGTATATACAAATTTCAAATCTTCATATCCTGATCTGAAAATTGGCTTTTCAAAGTGTGCATCTCTTCGAAAAACTGCATTTTAGCTGGTGCAAGTGGAATACGCAGTTTGTGTTATTCACCAGAACGTAAAGCGTATGCTTGATGCTCTGAAGTTCCCAACATTATTACAACACACTGACTTAAATGTGTCTTCTTACAAAAACATGCTGGTGTTCATAATATGCAATCCACCCCGAATTTGTTGCTTTTTGGCGAGTGTTCTGAATGTCCCGGGATTTCGACGATTACAAATATTTTGGAAGAAAACTTCATCGAAACAACTTCGTTCAAGCAGTGGGTGAGAACTGACAGATCAAATTTAGAGACAATTGTAAAGTCCAAAGAAGAATTTATTGATTGTTTAATGGCAAATCTTGGTGAATTGTTGGCTCATTCATTCACCTCTTCTCAGCAAAATAAATACCTACGAGATCGTAAAATATCGCTTCAACCTGGAGAATGCATAGCTTTGTGCGATTTTTCTGAAAACTTTTCCTTTGTTATTCAAGATGAAGTGCAAGGATTTCATTGGAATAATGCGCAAGCCTGAATCCTTTCGTTGTCTACTTCAGATTACCTTGTTCAAATGAATTGTTGAGTGACAATTATTGTTTCAGACTGCTTGTTTCACAACGCAGTTTCTGTGCATCTATTCCAGCGACACCTGATTCACTGTTTGAAACAAAAAAATGAAAATTTCCTCCATAAAATTGTGTTTTTTTTGTGGCAGATCTTCTGCACAATATAAAAACAAAAAAATCGTAAATCTTACATTTCATCACGAGGAGTTTGGACTAAATGCGGAATGGCACTTTTTCGCATCATCTCATGGGAAAAATGCTTGTGATGGAATAGGCGAGACTCTTAAAAGACTTGCTACTCGTGTAAGCCTGCAGAAGTCCAGTACAAATCAGATCACTACTCCCAGAGAACTATTTTCTTGGGCAAAAGAAAACTTGAAAAATGTAAATGTTGCTTATACAACTGAAGAACAGTATGAAGAAGAAGCTAGGAACTTGGAAGATTTTCAAGAGCGCTGCCCATTTTAGGAACACGTAAATTTCGTTGTTTTCTCCCTCTGAAAAAAAGGTGTCGTGCTCGCAAAGAGATTCTCAAGTAGTGAAGACTCCTGATGTGATACCAATATTTTAATTAAATTTCCTTTCCGAAATGCTTGCTATTATTATGTTTTTTTAGACAACCTTATATTAAACCTCTTTTTTGAGTAGAAAATAGCTTTATCTACCTTATATTATGTATGTTGGAGGACAGTTCAGCCACATTCATATGATTTCAACGTACATTAGACTTTGATCATTGGAAGTAGCAGAGAGCAGGGATTCAAGATTTCCATTAGGTTTATGAGACGCGTGACATGTTTCAATGACTCCTGATCCCATACTCATCCCAAATATAAACTTTTTATAGTGTGTTTATATAAGTAGAACTACAAAATATAAATTTTTTGTTAACTTTAAAAATATGCATTTTCTTTAAAAAAATTTTAAAATATGTATTCGTTAATTTTGAAACCTTCTAAAATATATTTTTGCTTCTTCAAAATGTGTCAAAAAGCCTCATTTATAAGCTTTAAAATTATATATGAACAAATTTTTTAGCTTTGAAAATGACTGAGATAATAGAGAGTTTTAGTTGTTGAACTTCAAATCATTGTAAAGTGAAACTATATTTGCTAGCTTCATAAGCAGTCATTTTATATATTTTAAGAGGTACTTCAGGAACACAAAGTTTGAAAAAAATCTGAAACTGTCAGGGTTGGGACCCTTGTTGATTTGATGTGGAATGACCCAGTTGTATTCTGGTACGAGTTGGTGCCTGCGTTCCGGTCGTGTGCGTATTATTATAATTAAACATTTTCTGCTCTGACCAATATGTACTCCTTGGAGCATTGATTCCTTTCAAGATGAATCAATACTATTTGGCGTTATTCACGGTGAATGAAATATATTTCTTCCATATTTTAAAATAAAATTAAGGATACTAATAAATACTTTTTCATTTTTAGACATTACTTTTATAAGTTTTCCTGCCCAACGACTTTGAAAAATATGAAATAATCATTTTTCATCATTTATGTCAATTCAATGTCATAAAAAACGACTGTAAATTTTTTGAAAATATTTTTTTTTCGAAAGTAATTTCTTCTAATTCCAACTTTGGAATTACTTTTTGTAATGTATTATGAAGCTTATTTCTTTTCAAGCGGGAAATATTTTTTTTAAATTTTGAAACATTTTAAGTATAAAGGCACACAAATTTAAATCTCAAATGCGGAAAACTTGCATTCGTTGTGCAGGTGGAGTGGGTAGGGGGTAAAGGATGGAGATGAATTGAAAAAAACTTTGGTCTGAATCAATGCTAAAAATATAATTAGTACTTAATTTTGCACAGGAAAAGTTGATACTGCCTTACTCAATTGCTTTAAAGCTTTATCAACAAGGATTTTCAACACTGGGTGGGATCATCACTCCCCACAGTTAAACATCTACTGGGGTGAAGCAAATTCGTCTATTTACAAAAGTATGTACCGTAGGGAGTGCAGAAGGAAAAAACCTCTTAGCTAAAAGGTTAATAAAAATACAGTCATATGATCGTTCCTTTTACATACACAGAACCTCGATATTCAAATTCATAACGTTCGGATAGAACACCGACACTGTGACAATCTACTTGAATTAGGCTTCGAACACCGATAGAATCCATTCGACTATCAATATTTACTGCATCTCCTCATATGTCATAATAGAACATAACGACCTACTATTCAGTTCATTAGGAATGGCTAAAAAGAGTGACTGGCCCTTGAGGAAAATTTCTTCGAAGTGGCGAAAAGCGCATCGTTGTGAAAGTTTTCAATTTGTTATTGTAGAAAAATACGTCGTTGGCAAAGCAAATCGTTGAACATACTATGAGTTCACTGGTAAGTACCGTAATGAAACTTATCGCGCTGCATCAGTGTGAATTATAATCTAAAGGATATTTGTGGATTTATTTTAATAGGCGCCAGATTACAGAGTCTAAATTACCGCTGATGAAAATCTTATTTCATTGGAAGTAAGCAGGAGAATAAAGTTCGAAGAAAATGATACCTTCATTTATACCTCGTTGAAATCTAACAAGAATTGTCAGCAAGATGAAAGAGAATGGTAGAATGGAATTGCAACTTTTGGGGTACATATATTTCTATCATGAGTTGTAATAAAAAGCAGTGGCGGCTCGTGGTCATACCATTAGGGTGTGCAACGTTTTTCTTCTTTCTCCCACACTCTCTCTCCCTCTGTCTCTCTCTCACGCACACACATATACATTACATGCATGCATTGACACACATTAACATTAATAATGACAATTAAGCACAAATCATCTTATGACGTCTTATGACTTATAGCATGCCGAACAATTCCATTCCATTGTTTCTTTTCAGCAATTTTTTTCTGTGGCTTTTTCATTGAAATCATTGATTTCTCACGTTAAATATTTTCAACGCTATTCATTGTTAGTTGCACAAACACCCTTGACAGAAAAGAACTCTCTGATTTCTGTTTCTCAAAACACATTGAAACGTAGCCTAATACTTGTTTATAAAATGCACTAGGGTTTGAATGCTGGAATGGTTCTGTGATTGCAACTCACTTTAAAACACAAGAGAATACACATATTATATACTAATAACATTTTTTTATAGATGGCAATTGCACAGCAATGCGTTCGCATTTCGCGAAAGCTCATTTGACTGGAGAGATATCTCACACTTTCTTCGTTCAATGTCATACTTCTGTTAAAAACTTTTGCTACTCGAGTGTTATATCTTCGAGACACGTCAAGGCTGTTCCCGAGATCGCCACTGCGCCTGCGCCGTAGATGGAGCACCGCGCCGTGTTTGCTCCAGTCCTCCGCAAGCCAACGTTGTTCCCTCCTTCCTGCGGCCCCGCGGCGGCCTGGGACGCCGTTCCTCGGTCGCATTCTCCCGAGTGTGCTCCGCAGTGCTACGAAGAAAAGGCGGACGGACCGGCAATCCGCAGCAGATAGCGCGTGTTTTGAAATAACATGTTTCAGGAGGAATGCTCTGAGAGGGACATATTCTCCTCTTGTTAAGAGATGTTTAAGAGAAATGGCACCGAATTAATTTGGGTGTGCACATGCGAATGTGCGAATACCCACGAGCCGCCACTGATAGAAAGGCATATATTAGTTTATGTGCATTTCTATGGACATTAACGTACAAAATTTGGCCATTAATCTAGCTCAATATTATTTTAATGCAAATTGTAAAATTCCTCTAAAAGCTTATGTCGAACAAGATTAACAATTATTTCGTTTTACATCATCGATTTGAATCCTTTCAATTCAAATTCTTATGTTGTTAAGTGCATATAGAGAGCTTGGCTTCCAAACTCATTATTTTGCATTCATTTGTGCTTTTTTAATAGTAAAAAAGTACCTATTAAAAAAGTTCAAGTTATTTGATGAGTTTTTAATACTCAATTAAGCATTGCAAATTCGTATTAAAATGTAAAACAATAATATTTACTATGTTGTCAATTCATTGAAATAATTTTAATATATTCTTGAAGTGTCATTAATGGCAATTAGAAATTGTAGAATTCATTGTTGTGTAGTATTCCCATATGTTACAGAATTATTGCAGAATTTTGATTACCGTTTTTAAGAGGGTGAGACTAAAGCCTACCATGTTCTGTAAATAAATGGAACAAAAAATAATAATGCATTCATAAAAAACTGCTGTAAAACACTTTCTATTTTTTATTTTCAATAAGTATCTACTTTAATTATATTTTCAAATACTATTGTATTAGTGTATTTTTCAGGTAGTTTTGGCACAGGTGATGGAAGTGGTCATTGAAACAGGTTCGTGATGCATTATTCATGGATATTGTTAATTCTAAATGCCTATTGCATTCTATGACAAGATCATGAATGTATTTGGTGATGTAATATACATTTTGCCATTTGCAAGCATCTTGGACTTTTATTGATTTCATTTCGTATTTAACATTCACAAAATGTGTATACATTGATGGTTCAACTTTTTTTACTGTGTATCATTTTTGACCAGGCAAGTTATTTTAAAATTCTCATTAGGTAATATAACTTGTGTTATAATTCTGCTATAGTTTCAATGTGTACTATGTAGTAGTGCACTCAGAATGACTACAAATGAGTATGGGTAATATAAAAAATTCACATTCCCACTAGAAAAGGGTCATTAACTTCAAAATGCTACTTTTTCAGGACATTGTTTTACAACTAGAGTTCAGAATCAAGTTCACGGAGTATGACAATCTGCAATTTTCTTTTGAAAGATTATTAACTTTTACTTTGGTTTCTAAGGAAACAAGGTTCCAAGTTCTCCATTATTTAGGGTTCTCCACATTGTTTGTGGCATATAGTATGGATAACACTGCATTCTCAAACATGCAATGATTTTGGGTATTATTCATCTTCAAAATTACCAGAGAAAAATATGTCAGATTGCGTTAATGATTCTTGGGCAAAGAAATATCATTACTGTTGTAATAATGTTGATAACCAGTAATTTTCTGAAACATTTCCCTAGCCAGAAGTGAACAATCTTTCCTCTTGAAATAAAACTATTCAATATTACTAGACATGATTCTCGTCCCCTTTAAAATGCTAAAACCTGCATACATATGCCACATAAAATTTGACAAAACATGCACAGTCAAATTTTAGCTTGGTATTTTTTCATTGTCTTTTGAAACAGGAATTTAATTAAATCTGTATATTTATTTTATTTTCTTACATACATGGTTTTATAACATATTTTATTTTATTTTTTTGCATGCAAGCAGACTAAGAGTCTGCACCTAATTATTCCTTCCTTGTATCATTGTCTGTTACCAGTGATGCTGAGTAGTGATCAATGTGTGTGAAATTAATCAATAGTATTCAGATAATAAACCTAAATTTTGACAATCGAAAAGTATGCATTTAACAAAACAACTTGCCAAATTTAAAAGTCACTTCAGAACTGGTTATTAATTTGCTAAGAAAACTTATTATTTGACTCATCCAATAAAATTAAGGTCAATCATTTCGTCCCCCGCTAAAGTGATGAGTCTTCTCCCACCTTACACAATAGTAAAATTATGATTTCTCCCGACCTCCCACTATATTTATTCTCTGTTATTGAGTGCACGTTCTTCTCTACAATTGTAAATTCTTGCATTCAGGTGATAATGACAATAGTGATGACATTAACTTGTTGGGAGTGTAAGATTTGTAAATGCAGGCCAATGAGCTTATTCATTGTCAAATGGGCAAAGAGGTTTCTAAGCAATTAGATTGATTCAAATTGCAGATCCAGTAGGTAAATGCTGGGCAATACAATTTAATTCCAGTTCTTAAATTAATTTAACTAATTTTATTTTTTTAATAGTATGTTTGTACATTTAGATTACAGAAATTGAAATAACAGAAGTAAAAAATATAAATTTGATTTATGTTAGTGATTTCTTCCATATACTTTTTTGTTTTTAATATTATGTAAACTATTTTTGAATTAATTGTAATTTAAACTAAGTGTTAATTTTATGTAGATGAATTTTGTGCTAGTGAATGCAAGAACCCCAAGTATAATGAAGGTATTAATAAAACCTTCAGTAACAAAAATTCATATAAACATAAAACAAGAATATTAAATTTGTAAAATAAAAGGTTAAAAGAAATAAACAACATATGCATTCAAAAATAACTTTCAGTTACATATTTAGCCATAATTTAAATAAATCTTGGCGTTTTATAAAATAAATGTGAATTACATTTGTTTTTTGGGGACAATAATAAAAGTTGCTATTTAAATGAACTTGTGAAACAGCTTTAAAATAGTTTTGAAACAGTCATAAAACGTTTTTAAAATAATTTTGAAACAGTTATAAAATACTTTTGAAATAATTACTGATGACTGTAAACATGTTCTTAGTCTCCTTGTGTATTTAATCCACCTGATCACATTAATGATTAAGTGGCACATCAATGTTTCATTGTCATTTGTTAGCTATTAATTTTATGTCAATTGTTGCATTTGTGGGTTAATAAATAACATCACTAGCTCGTAACAATAGCACTTTATTCATCTATAGGATACATTTGATGGCGCGGCACACGCGGTCACAACACCACTCGAGCATAAAAAGACTCCTGCGCTGCACTGTTGTGCCGACCGGCGGGAGGAGGAAGAAGCCGAGTCCAGTGTTACCAACTGACCTAATACCTCTTATTTCAACCTCTTTTCGTAGTCCTGGTTACAACTATGGTGAATAACGTAAGGGTGCACGACATATGCGTGTGAATCTGCGGGTAATATTGGTGTATGCAGTAAATGAGACGCTCGGTCTGGATTTCGCAGTGTGACTGGTGTAGCTGGTGTCTGGACTGATGCTGGAGTCACGTTGGCACGAGCAGCTTCTGGCGCCCTCTCAACTGATGCTGTGGTTGCTGGTGTTTGGAAGAAGTGGGTCCGTCGTCGCCTGGGTGTAGTTCCGCCTACTTCGTCGGTGGTCGGTGTCTGGTCCCCTGCGGTCTGTTGTTCTTCTGAAAATTTCCGAAGTTGGTCGATATGTCGCTTGACCCGTTTTCCCTGGTAGTAGACCTCATAGTGTAGATCTCCGATGCGGGCTGCGATGGTACCAGGAAGCCATCTGTCCATGTTCGTGTTGCCGGATAGAAAGTTGACGGACTGGCCGCATACAAGAAGTGCGAAACGTGAGTCCATTTCTGCCCTTTGTTTTGACAGATCTTTGTACGGGCATCTTGGTCTTGTCACGTTTAGACGTGTTCGAAGCCCTCTTCCCAGAAACAGCCGAGATGGGGACTGTCCAGTGGTAGAAAAAATATAAAAAGTATGAAATAATGCTATAATAAATGTATAAATATTTCTATAACTCTCAAAATTACCCATTTGCTCATAAAGTTGAATCACAGTGAATAAGGACCTGCGGTGAGATCAGAGCGTTCTTGATATCCTGGTAGGCCGAGACACCCCCAGGTGTCCACACGAGGGGGTCTTTCAACAGCATATCTCTGAGTGGACGATCCCTCGTTGACAAGTTCTGGATGAAGTCGCTGTAATATGTAGCTTTTCCCAGGAAAAGCTGGAGTTCTTATGCGGTCGTCTGTTTCGGCGCGTCTCGTACAGCTCGGATGTGCGCGTCTGATTTGTGAATACCTGACGCATCGATCTTGTGGCCAAGAGCTTCCAGGACAGGTTCTGCAAAGCTGCATTTGGCTCGGTTGAGCTTGAGACCGTGTTGGCGAAAACGCTCCAGCGTTGCGGTAAGGGCCTGATCAGATTTTCGGAAAGTATCAGCAAAAACTATGGTGTCATCAAAGAAACTTACGACATTTTGGAGATTTTGCAGAACCGTATCCATTCGACGTTGCCAGATGGCAGGAATGTTGGCTGCACCATAGACAGCACGATTTGGACGAATCACCATGGGTAGGGGTGTTGAGTGTGAGAGCGTGGCTGAATTCCTCGTCGACCTCGAGGTGAGTGTATGCATCTGTAACATCCAGATGACAAAAGAGGGTGGCGACGCGCATCCGATTGAACAATTGGTCTATTTTCGGGATTGGATGTTCATCGACAATGATTCGCGGATTGACAGAAGGCTTGTAGTTGCCCGTGATTCTCAACTTCCCGTTCTTCTTTACGACATGAGTCGTTGACGCCCACTCTGAATACTCGACCCTCTTGTAAAAACAGCTGGCGATTTTGGCGTCGATCTCTTTCGCATAAGCATCTCTCAGGGCTACAGGCACGTCTGGTGCTCGAACGAACGTAGGCGTGACTCCAGGTCTCAGGTGCATCTTCGCTGGAGGGCCTGATAGCTTCCCAGGGATATCACTGAAGACGTCCTGGTATCGGTGGATGATAACGTCAAGCTTTTGTTGGTCCGAGGTCGACAGCTTGGGCGGCGTCAGCGGCTTGTCGGTGGAAATGTGGTGCGCAAGGTTCTGCTCCCTGCACGATGGCTCTCCGAACATTTCCATGAAGTTGATTTCGTGCTTGAACTCTTTGATCCATTCCCGGCCCAGGAGCGTGTCGAATTCGCCGTCCACCAAGGTCGAGCATCTTCGTCGTAGCTCCCATAGTAGCTTGAACTCGGGTGAAACCGATGCAACGAATGGGATGGTGTAGTAACTCCGAAACGTCGGTGTGTCGTACGCAACTTGAAATTGGGATGATGGTGCCAAACTTCTCTGACTCATGATCGCGCAAGGAGAACCCGTATCGAATTCCATGTCGACTGTAGTGCCTCTATCTGTACAGCCAGCATTTCTCGCCTGGGTGATGGTACAGATCAGATGACCTCGACTTTAACACGTCGATCTGATCAACTGGGTCGTCGGATTCGTAGACCTGGTTAGCAAGCGAACGCGACCTGCATACTCTGCTGATATGCCCCTTTTTTCCGCACGTATAGCACTTGGCGTCCCGGACTCTGCACTGATCACGGGCGTGAGCTCCCCCACACCCCGCGCATCCTTGTTGGTTCTCGCGGTGTGACTGGCCGTCATGCTGCGGTGGGTCGCTAGTAGCTTGGCGGGGTCGTTGCTGGTTGCCTGGTCTTTGATTGCTGTTCTTCCGTGCCGGTGGTTTCTCGTAGCCAATCCGGTTTGTGGTTCACTTCGAGGATAACTCCGGATTTTTAACCTCGTCGGCCGTGTTTCGTGTAGCATCGAGTGCGCACGCTATCTCGTACGCGGCGGCAAAACTCTGGTTTCTTGGCAATAATCTCGTCGCATATGTCCCTTGATTCTACGCCTTTAAGCAGTTGTTCGATTAACATGCGGTCTAAAAATGTTCCATACTCACAGTGCGCGGCTCCTTGTCTCAGCCGGAGGGTGAAACTGGCAATCGATTCTCCTGCCTGCTGCGACATGCTCCGAAATCTTATGCTTTCAGCATATTTGTTACGGCTGATATGATGACTAATCAGTTTGGACTGGATGTCGTTGTAGGAGAGGGTTTCCGGGTCGATGGGACGTACGAGTATCTTCAACGCGTCGTTCAGTTCGGCGCCCATGTAAACACGTGCGTACGACGCGTTTTCATTTTCGGGAACCTTATTCAAATTGAGCGCCAAGGTGAATCGTGTAAAATAGTCACCTACGGTGGTCCCATCGGCGGCGCGGTATGCTGGCATCGCGAATTGTGGTGGCCGAGGCGATGCTGACGACGCTGACTCATTGCCGGCTACGTCTCGAGCAGTGAACTGTCTGAGAGCGTTAGCAATCATCTCCGACAGAGTTTGGAGAAGTTCCGTGGAAACTGCGTTTGGCATGGTGGGGAAACTTTGTGCACTGATGAATAAACCCGCGAGGCGATACACTTTTCTTCGTCACGGCGCGGTCGCGTTGAGGTTAGATTCCGCAAGAGTTCACTTTTGCTTGCTTAACGCGGTGTTGTTTATGTATCCCACTCCTGGCACCACTGTTGTATTTGTGGGTTAATAAATAACATCACTAGCTCGTAACAATAGCACTTTATTCATCTATAGGATACATTTGATATACTGGCGCGGCACACGCGGTCACAACACCACTCGAGAACATAATATAAAGACTACTGCGCTACCGTTGTGCCGGCCGGCGGGAGAAGGGGGAGAAGCCGGAGTCAGTGTTACCAACTGACCTAATTGCTGACAACTGCTCCAATTTTTTTATTTAAATATTTATATTTATTTATATAAAAGTGCAGCAAAACGTAATGTGCTAGTCCCATTTTCAGTGTTTTTGAAAATTGCAAAAAGTTAACATTTTAAAACTACAAAATTAATATAGAAAAAAGGTATGGACACTCGTTTGAAAAGAATATTAAAAACAACAAAAATAAATTTCCTTGAAAACGGTTCCAATTTTGTCTTCAAGTTTAACGTGAGGATATTATGAATTGTACTGTTTAACATGACATAAAATTCATTTTTTGGTACTCTATTTTTTTTTTCAAAAATTACACATGTTTTAAAAATATCTCTCCGCATTTAATGTGCACATTTACAGCATTTTGTATACATTATTTCATTTGTGAGTGGAACAGCTTCAAATAACTTTCAATAAAGCTTTTCAGAAATTACTATTTCGGCTATACTCTTAGGAAAACAAAAAATGGGAAAATGTCACCAAAATGTTCTTTGCCCGGCGATAGATGGCAGCTGGCCAGACGATGTTGTAAGTCGGAAAGGCTATGTCACAAAAATGTTCTTTGGAGGGCGATAGATGGCAGCTGGCCAGAGGATGTGGTAAGTCGGAAAGGCTAGCCCCTCAAAAAAGAAAAAAACTAATTAGTAGGAGAAAGTCTGTGCCCTTCTGTAGCACTGCTAGTTACTTTCTCATATACGTACGTTATATACAGAGTAATAAACATAGTGTAGAGAAAGTTGTGTAATGCTGCGGGATATCGATTTCGAGATTTAAACAGAAATACAGGTTTTGGGGTCCCCCTGATGCCGAAAAAGTTTTTTTTTTTCAAATCGTCCCTCCGTCTGTGAACACCATTAGCGCCTAAACCATACGTGATCCCATCCACGTGATCCGTGCAAGCCTCTTTTCATTGAGCTTGGAATCTTACCATTGCCTTGCCTATTTATTTATGAGTGTAGTATTTGTCAAAACTGACTTACTTAACGGTGGGAACTTATTTTCACGTAATACCGATATTTATAGTTACAACACTCGACGTAGAAATCATGTTCAAGTATCAGTATCAACAGCTCACTACAAGAAATCCACGTACAATACATGTACGTTACTTTACAACGCATTGCCAGATGAAATTAAACAATTCAAATTGCTACACAAATTTAAGTTAAAAGTAAAATCTTTTCTGCTGCAAAACTGTTTCTATACAATTAGAGACTATACTGATCGTCAAAAAGAAAAATAATGTTTACTTAAAGAAAAACAAGATATAGTATAATGAATTAGTATACATTTGCATTATATAATTTAAAAAAAGACTCAATATGCCTGTAACAAATAATGTACTTCCGGGTCAATGACCCCCATCTCGATCGGGTTTTTGTCCAGTTTCCCTGATCCATTGAGCAAATGCTGAGATGGCCCTTTGATTTGCTTCTGGACGTAAATGTAGCTTCACTATGCGCACGTTTTGTTGAACTTTCCTTTTGCTTGTAGTGGTAGTAGAGCTTAGAGTAAGTTTCTATTTTGTTAACAATACAGAAAAATCAAATCTGTTTGTTCCTTTACCGTTAAAAATAAGTTTTCTATAATTTTGCAACGAAAATATCTAGTTTTTGACATGTTAATCCCACGCTTTTTTAAATTTGTTATTATTATTATTATTATTATTATTATTATTATTATTATTTTTCATCTTTCAACTATTAATAGCTAAATTGTTGGGAAGGGATTCTGAAACTCAAGAAAGCGTGCGCAGATGATTTTCTCCCCCCATACGTCACATACAGCTTTTGACTAAATAAATAAATACGTAGGATTTTTTTTCAAAATAGATATTCCTCTATATAGATTTGGCTTGGCGGACTCTCTACTATTAAAAAAAGCTTTCTTTAAAATTTGGGTGTACTTTACATGAAGCATCTGGGACATTTTTAAAACTTTCTCAAAAATGGCTCTAAATTTTATCTATATTTTTTTGAAAGAGCACAGTAATATACGCTTTTGAAAATGGCATAGGTCCATTTGTCCATTTCCAATACTGTTAACTGTGAATTTTCGAAAATTGCGGAAGTTTGAATTTTTTTTCGGCGTCGTCCTACAACTACAAACTTTAAGATAGAAGTATTTCCTTTAAGTAAAATTTTTCCGTAGTTCTTTCACTGTCACATACATTTTTTTAAAAAAAATATTGCAACATTTCGTATAATATGCGCAATTTTAAAAAATAACAAAAACAAGATTTTCTTAAAAATGGCTCCAAATTTTTTCTTTAAACTTTTGGTAGGGATAGTGGTAAATATACTCTTTAAGGTAACATAAATGCGATATTGCTCTATTATTTTGTTTTTTCAAAATTTACAAAAAGAGTTTTTACTTGTCTCTCACGTCCTTAATATTTTCATTAGCGGCGATTTGTTCACACTATTGTGTTTATGTTATGAGTACATGTGCTTTAAATAATGTCGTATAAAGTTTCTGAAGAACTCAAAACTATTTTGTGAAACCGAGCTCAAAATTCAGCATTTTCAAAAAAGTTTAAAAGCCATTTTCTCAACAACGGCTCCAAATTTATTCTTCAAACGTTTCGAACCGATGTTGCTAATTGCACTGTTTAATTTAACATATGTGAGTTATGAAGTGATAACAGAAATAAGTTAACAAACATATTGGACGGACTTAATTTAAAGGACAAACTTATTGTAGTCATACAATAAAACATAAATAAAGTTTGATACATGGTGTGCAATAATGATGAATTAGTATTAAAAAATTTAAGCTGTTGTACAAAATGGATTGCCACAAAGGTTCGGATTAGGCTCAATAGATTGCAGTTCTATGCATTTCAACCGATCACAGGCAATAAGGATAAACGAAATAACTGTTATTTTGCATAACAGTTATGAAACATTAACTGTTGAGAAATTACAGTTTAGCTGTTAAGGACACATCCCTTGTCTGAAGCTTATTGGCTGAAGTCGGATACGATGCGCAAGAGTAAGGCGAAGCCCCCTGATTTCTTCAATAATGGATATTCGCCGGCCGAGATGTCTCTAATCCAAGCGCTGCGATTTTGAAAAACATTCTTTAAAATTTGGGGGGTACTTGACATGAAGCCCCTGGGACATTTTCAAAATTTTCCCAAAAATTGCTCCAAAATTTTACTTTCTCGCATTACTAAGTTATTCGTAAGATGAAAAAGTTATGTAATCGTGCGCCGGAAAACGGCGACTTTTCGCCAAAAAACTCTAATTGCCGGGCTCTGGTAAGGAAAAAATGGATAAATCCTGTTGCTAAATTTAGAAAAAATCCTGTTATACGTGGTGTAGCCAGAATCCATGTTTTGTTGGATCTCGATACCGAAAAATCTTTTGACTGCAAAACGTTGGTCTGTCTATCCGTCTGTGGTCAACGCTAGCGCCTAAACCAGTGATTCCCAAAGTGGGTCCACGAGAGACCCGACTAGGGGTCTATGTTGCCGTGAAGAGAAATGGGCGCTCACGATTTTTAAGTGGGAGTCCACAAAAATTTATCTGGTTTCGATAATAGTAAAGAACAAAAATGTTTGCTTGGCTTTACCAATCAATGTGGTGTAATGATTTATAATTATCAACCAAATAAGTATTTCCTTTAAATGAAAAAAAATCCCTACAAATGAAATAAATTATACCCGAAGAGGCAAATGACGGCAGCGCCGCGCACGAACATTTTTTCTAAATTAAATGAATTCGAGAATTTTAGTAATCGTGCATCTCAGTTTAATAAAAAAGAACATGTAGACGCCATTGTTGCCGAGAAGAAGCAAATTACCAATAGTGTTTTTCATAAATAGTAAGAGAACGCCTAAAGGGATCAGGTTGAGATTTGGCAGAACAAAACAGCAAAAATTATAGAAATTTTTGAGAGTAGTCACAATTTTGGAGGACGCCTAGGAGGCGAAATCAAGATTAAGTGTTAAAATTGTTATTTAGAATAGACATGAAACAAGAGACACATTGTCGTGACATGATAAGACGACAAGCGGCGAATTATAATATTTTATTTAAATAAGGCACTGGAGGCGAAGAAGACACTATGACAATTATCAGAGAAATTTCGGACATAATATAGAGGCAATGATAAGGCAGGTAAACCTTAATAAATGCAAAGAAGAAATACTTTTCGTTATGATGTTCGGCGCATTAAGCGGGTGATCTGCTTTTGTTGGCGGAAAAACCCTATAAGCTGAGGACAACAATGCCCAAGTAGAGAAAGTTTCGAGCAGTGTGTGAACGGGAGGTCCGATGTTAGACGCTGCGTTTTTATGATTTTCGGAATTTATAGTTTGAAAAACAGTTTATTTTTATCTTAATGTCCAGGAACTTTATAAAGAACGTGACTTGTATTGGCAAATAGTGGCATATAATTAGTAAATAGCGGCAATGCGGGATAATATTTTTTTTTTTTTTTTTTTTTGTGATCGCGGCCTGAAGCAGTAGTAGGCGGACATTTTTGTATCGTGTATAAAGCATTGAAGGCTTTCACGGCTGGAGTCAATATTCATGTTTTCTTCCGGGCTGTGTCCAATTGGCTTTGAACTGCCAGACGTTTCGCCAAGACTGCGGTGGGCATCTTCAGTGTGAGTCTCGTCACTGAAGATGCCCACCTCAGACCCCACTGAAGATGCCACCGTAGTCGTGGGCGAAACGTTTGGCAGTTCAAAGCCAATTGGACCACGGCCCCATCAGCCCGGAAGAAAACATGAATTTTGTATCATGTTTAATAACACGAATTTTACGCGATCTCGTCTGAATATTGAAGGAAGCGCAAGCGAAGTTTTGTTTGTAAAAGGACATAGTGCATCTACGCGCCGTGATTTTAAACATTCAGCGGGAACTTTGTGTTTGCGTTTACGCAGAATATTCCAAATTTTCCCGGAATTGTAAACTTCGCTTGAAATGATCCCTGATATGGTGGCTGAAGCTTGCGGTAATTGCGCACGGGTGTGCAAATTGGTAGCTGGCGACAGCGTGACCTCTCTGCGTGCCGCGACGCAACCAGCAGACAGGAAGTGACACGATTGATTTATTTTGGTTGCTGGAAAAACGCATTTCTGTCAAGATCAAGTCATGTTATATTGGTGAAATTAAAGTCAATAAGTTGTATTGCAGAATGCGCATTCGGTGTGAATGAGGATTGTTTTTGTAAAGTTGCAGAGTGAATGTTTTTCTTTGTTTTTATGTCAAGTGAATTTTTATGTATGCCATTGAGGTATTTTTTTTTGTGTGTGCATTGTGATGTTTTAGAACGAGAGAATCAGTTAGTCATGGTAGAATTAATCAGATGAGCTACAATCGTGTTTATCGATAAAACCTTTCAATGACGTGTTGTGATTTATGGCAGTTAGACGCTGCCCACGCGCCGTTGCACGAGTACGTTTCGAACCCTGTACAGGGCCCATCACAATTCACGACCCCATAAATCTTAAATTACGGAAAGTTAGCTAACAAACGGGCTATTAACGTATTTAATGGAGGGAGGAGACGATTTTGTTACAAATACCCAACAAGTTATGAGAGCAAAAAAAAAAAAAAATGCAAAATTTTCGGTGATTTTTGGCAGGGTGTATTTCGGTGAAAAATGGTCGTATTGAGACTAAAAGCATTTTGAGGCTATAAGATTCCAATTTACAGATTTTGGCTAATTGTTTAGGAGCTACGATTCTCATGTAATCCTAACAGATAAGGCGAAAATATAATACATTTTTTTTCTTTTTTTTTGTGCCACTGGCTTGAAGAAAAATTCAGTTAGGCTGGCATATGGATCAGATAGCCTGTTTATTTAGCATTAATTTCCTTTTTTTGAGCCTCCCTTAATTTTTTTGGATAGTGTTTTTAAGGTCAGCAACTGTTACGTGTAAAAACTGGTGTATTCCATGTTCAGTACATCGCGTCTCAAGACTTGCAAAGCGTCCGCAACGCTTGTTCAGACGTGCAAAGGGACGTAATACGACATATGCTGTCTTGCATGAACTGGTTTGATTCCTTACCAATATAAATACGAATGCCAAGGACAAACGCTACTCATTTGCTTTGAGGAATTTTGAAAAGAAAAATGTGAATGAATCGATGTCAGTGTTTGCCAGTGCCGAAAAAAGTAAGTACCTGCCTATTTGTTACACATACTTTTACATTACATTACATTTTTATATTGTAATATTATATTTGCTATGTTCGTGTGTAATAGGAAATTAAATACTGAACAGGGTCATTAATGGCGATAAATCATTAAAATCGCTGAGTTTTGATGTCAAAATGTTCTATAAAAGAACAGGAACTGAAAGATTGAATTTTGAGTACTTTCTTATTATACAACTATTTATTTACCGTCTGTAGTGACTCACTAGAGATATATGATTGACTGCAAGTTTGTACATTTTCAATTGCCCTGTAGTTCTTAATGCTGAATGACTCAAAATATTTTCGTAAATTGTACGTGTCTTTTATACCGCTCGTAACTGTACATCAGAGTAAAATAAATCATTAAAATCGCGGTTTTGATGTCAAAATGTTCTTTAAAAGTATTTTCTTTTGAATATACAGATATGTATCAAAATATATTTAGTCAAAAAGTGTTTTATTTTACATTAAAATAGGTTGAGCTATTTTATGAAAACCTCTATATGGGTCTTAGCGGTTTATTGTTTTAGATAATTAAAATCAGTTTTGCCGCCGGCAGTTTGGTTATTTCATGTTATATTAAAATAGCAATATCCGGTTAAAATCGCCTTATGATTACTGAAATAAACATTTTTTTCTTTACAGGTAGGTAACTGATACGAAATGTGGCTGAATCTAAGAAGAAATATCGACAGTATTGTGTTGATTATTTGAACTTTGGTTTTCTTCCATCCAAGGCAGACAAACGATTGCCCATATGCCTTTTATGCAATAAAGGTTTGAGCAATGGCTCTATGTCGATGCGTCGAAACTCGAAGATCATCTAAGAAGGTGTCATCCTGATAAAATAGGTAAAGATTTAAAATATTTTCAAACATTTAAGGAAGAATATGAAAACGAAAAAAAACAACTACGCACACACACACACACACACACACACAGTACTTCAGCAGTGGACCACTGGGCTGCTGTAGTATCCTTTGCTACTAGTGATGATCTTGCGAAACAACAGGCATCGTGTAGCCTTGAGAAGAAAATAACTGAGCTTCTCAATTTTGTTAAGCCTCGCCATAATGTTCATTGCGAGATCAAGAAATTGGCGTATTCGATTCATACGCACTTTAACGAGGTGGTAGCACTGCAAAAAGGAGGATCACCCAGACCAGATCCTCAGTGCAACAAAACTACTGGGAAGGAAGAGTGCACTCAGACGTCCCCTGAGAAGGTAGCTGCGGAGTACTAGTATCGAGAAGCGATTCTTCGCGAAACCGGAACTCCCAGGTGCTCAAGGTAAAGAAGGAGTCTGCGAAAACGGACGAGAAGACCGAAGTGGACGAGAAGAGCCAGTGGCAAGTGGTCACTCGTAAGAGAACGCGTAAGCGTTCTAAAACGCGGAAAAGGCCACCCAGACCAGATGCCCTGATGATCAAGAAGAAGGACGACACGCTGTCGTACGCGGACATCCTTAAAAAAATGAAAACTGACCCTGAGCTTAAAGATCTGGGCGAGAATGTCACGCACATCCGGAAGACTGGCGGCGATCTCCTTCTGCAACTCAAGCGGTCTGCCGGAGGACAAACTACAGATTTTCAGTCCTCTGTAAAGAAGGTGTTTGGATCGGACGCTGATGAGGGCTCACTCACACCGTGACTATTCAGGTGAAGGACCTGGATGAGGTCACAACTAAGAGGAAGTGCATAGGGCTCTGGTGGACAAACTTCCGAACCAGTGATCTCCAGCTACTGTGGTCAAATCCTAAGACCATCCTATGGTGGAACACAGGTAGCAATAGTCAGCGTTCCTGTTGCGATGCTAACAAATTGTTGGCCATCAGTAAAATAAGAATAGGATGGGTGTACTGCACTCTGCGTGAAAGAAGGTCCCCTGAGGTGTACAGATGTTTGGATTTGGACACTCAGAAAGCATGTAAACACACAGACCGGTCCAACTTGTGCATGAATTGTGTGGTGATGATCACCTTGCTAAGTCATGTACAAATGACTAAAGTGCTTGCTTTGTGAAGGGAAACAAGGCAGACATGCTACTGGGTGCAGCAGGTGTCCATCGTACCAAAAGCGCGAAAGCAATAACGGATAGAAATAGAATTATACAACTCAATCTCACCATTGCGCGTCGCCGGATATCTGGCACAGTCAGTTAGGAATGGGAGCTGATTTAGCAATAGTATGCGAGCAGTATACTAACCGTGAAGATACAGCGTGGGTATCTGACCTTCACAACCAGGCGGCAATCGGGCCTGTGGAAAGCACATTCCAGCAAGTAATAACGAGACCCGGAGCTGGATTTGTCTGGAGTAAAATCACGGCGTTTACATCTACAGCTGTTATGCCTCACCAAACGCGACAATGGACGAGTTTGAGGCAGTTCTTGACCGCTTAGTGTACGACGCAAAGAGGACGAAGCCCCTTGGTGATAGCTGGAATTTCAACGCCTGGGCGGTTGAGTGGGAGTAGTTCGTCCACTAATGAGCGAGGTCGAGCAGTTCTGGCATCCCTCTCCCTTCTGAATGTAGAGCTTGCCAACACAGGAGACATACACACCTTCCGCCGAGGGGGCGTGGGATCTGTTGTGGATCTGACGTTCATGTCAGATAATCTTTTGAGAATGGGAGTGTTCTGGAGAGTTAGTGAACACTATACCCATAGTGACCACCAGGCACTTTTGTACGAGGTGAAAAATCAGCGGAGGGATAATTTTGTGCCGAAATATTAGCCAGCTGGGTGGAATGCAAAAACGTTCGACGAAGAAGTTTTCCGACAATGTTTGGAGACGATAGTGCCAACAGGTACCACAGATGACAAAGCTGGGCAGGTGATGAAATGGATAACCAAAGCCTGTGATGCGGCTATGTCTAGACGGGGCGCAATCTCTCGACGTTCCAGTTTACTGGTGGACTGAAATCGCCCAATTACGACGGAGGTGCCTTCGAGGCAGAAGACAGTACCAGAGAGCTCGTGGCAGAACAACTTTCCTCAATTGAAGAGCAATACAAACTCGCTCGAAGCCAGTTGAAGATATAGAGATCCACCAGAGCAAACCTTATGCTCCAAAAGCCTGTGTGACGAGGTGGAAAGGATCCATGGGAGTACCGTACAAGACGGTCATGTGTAGAGTTAAGACAGCGGCACCTACGTTCTCCAACTTGCCCCATGCTGCTCAGAATTGTGACAGCCCTATTCCCGAGCCACTCCGGTGACTCAGTTAATATAGCGTTATCTGAGCTCACGCAAGAAGAAATTCTGCACGCAATCAGCAGAATCGGCAACACAAAGGCTCCCGGACCGGATAACATTCCCAATATTGCCCTCAAGACTGCGATACTCGCTCACACCGACATCTTTGTGGATCTTTATTATTCGTGCTTGAGGAAGGGTGTATCAGAAAGATGGAAAAACAGCGCTTGGTGCTCCTCCTAAGGAATAAATCACGAAGATCCATCATCATATCAGCCATTGTGTATGCTTGACACAGCTGGCAAGGTTCTGGAAGAATGTAGTACCAGACTAGAAAAAGCTGTGGAGGAGGGAGGAGACCTTTCAGAAAATCAGAATGGTTTCCGCAGAGCCCGCTCGACTGTTGACGCAGTCCAGCTTGTCATTAACACCGCCCGACAAGCAATTGGAGGAAGTAGATGGAAGAGAGGCCCAAACAGTACTGTGCTGTCGTTACGTTAGATATTAAAATGCATTCAACTCAGCCAGGTGGAGTAATATTCACCAAGCTCTCAGATTTAGTATGCAACGTACCGAGAAGATTGTGGCCGAGTATCTGAGTAATAGAGCCTGATTTATAATACAAATAATGGGCCGAAGGTACATAATATCACGGCTGGTGTCCGCAAGAGTCGGTATTGGTCCACCATTATGGAATGTGATGCATGACGAGGTTCTTCGCTTCCCGTCCAGAAGGAACCAGCATTATTGTTTCGCGGACGACATTGCTATCGTCGCCGTTGCAAAGTACATTGAGAAATGTGTATATTTGCAACGAAGCGATCGCTGTTGATCATTGGTTGAAAGTCCTCAGGGCTGCAGTTAGCTGAGCACAAGACTGAGGTTATCCTAGTCATTAGCAGGAAAAAGAGAAAACCATCACTCTCAAAGTCGGAACCACCATATTGCATCGCGCCGTCGATCAAATATCTTGGTCTCATGATTGACGCCCGTCTGACATTTGCTGACCACCTGATGGGCGGCAGCAATAAAGCTGCGTAATTAATGCAGCATTTCGAGACTAATGCCCAACATAGGGCCTGTCAGGAGAAACGGAAGCTTCTGGCCTTGGTTGTGAGGTCCGTCTTGCTCTATGGAGCCCCAGTATGGCCAACTCCATGTCGATAAATAGTTACATCCGAGGATGACGTCAGTGTACAGGTTATCAGCATTGCGGGTAGCTTGTGCATTCCGCACTGTGTCAAACGATGCAGTGTGCGTCATCATGAGGATGCCTCTGTAGATATCTTGGCGCAGGAAAGACGGAGGCGATATCACAAAGAAGAGAGTACCCAGACTGCTCGACAGCACTGCTCGAATGGCAGGATCGATGGGACAAGTCCATTAAAGGAAGATGGACATACGCATGATTCCCTCCATTGCACCGTGGATCAACCGTAAACACGGCGAAGTAAATTTCTTCTTGACACAGCTGTTGTCTGACACGGATGCTTTCTGGCATATCTCCACAGGTTCAAGCTGGAGGATACCCCATTCTGTCCATTATGTGAACCTGCTGTCAGAACGCCGAGCATGTGTTCTTCCAGTGCCCGCGATACCATCTGCAGCGACGGCACGTTTGGTATACTCGGATCGACCGCTGACACCCGAAGCAATGGTTGGGTGCATGCTCGCCTCAGAAACCAACTGGGATGCGGTGAGCTCATATGCGCAGACCATAATAGCTGAGCTCAGGAGAATAGAAAGGGAAAGAAGGGAAGTCGATTGATCCTCCTTTGAAGCTTCCTACGTTTTGACGAAGAGAAGTGGCTTGTGACTAAGCCACTCTAATCCACTCCCCGTGATGTAATGCCTAACGGCGGTTCCGCGGGGAGGATGGAGGAGAAGGGAGGTTGGTTTTAGTGGGTAAAAATCTCACACTATCATGTGGTACGGGCCGCATGGTGTCTTTTGAAGATTTCCACCTACCCTCGTAAACACACACACACACACACACACACAACCAGTATATTTGCTTCAAAGTCTCAAAGTAACGATGATGGCTTTCGGGCATCTTACAATATTTCTTTGCTTATAGCGAAACATGGAAAACCGCACATCATCGGAGAACAGTTAATTTTACCTGCAGTTGAAGAGGTTTTAAAAACTGTTCTGCACGAACCTCCATTTGACGTACTCAAAAGAATTCCTTTGAGTAACAACACTGTACAAAGATGTATTGATGAAATGAGCTGTGATATTGAAGGCTTCTTGAGTAATTTCCAACCTGCATTCTGCGACCAACTCATTTTTTCTATTAAACTCGACGAGTCAATTTTACATGGTAATGAAGCATTATTATTGGCCTATGTTCGATTTGTTATGGACGAAGAAATCCATGAACTGCTATTCGGAAAACTTTGGAGACGGACACGAAATGCGAATTAATATTTAATGTCCTGAGTGATTTTTTAGGGAGAAATCGATTCCATTCACGAACATTATTGTGTGTAAATGGTGGCAACAGATGGAGCTCCTGCCATGTTCGGGTGATACCCTGGGTTTCGAAGTCATCTGAAAAGAACTATACCAGGAGTAACTGATATTCACTGTATCATCCACCGACATCACCTGGTAGCGAAAAAAGTGAGTGATAGATTGCACCAATCACTTCAATTTGTGATAATAGCAGTTATAAGAATCAATGCGTTGAATACCCATTTATTTGCTCAATTCTGCGACGAAAATGATGAAGACTTCCAACATCTTACATATGTAAGCTGCATGCAGTGTGCTGGTTGACGAAAGGTGCATGTTTGACAAGATTTTACTCACTTTTTGAATCAGTTTTAGTGTTTCTGGAAAGTAAAGATCCAGATTTAAAAGAAAACCTGACAAATTGAAAGCAGACATCGCATATTTGGCAGATTTGTTCAAAACCTTTAATGATATTAACTTGTAGATACAAAGGAACAGCCTAAATGTAATAGAAATAAAGGGTGTAATTCTGATTTTTTAATTTTTTAAATTGAAATTTATGATGCAAAATATTAGTCGGCGTGAACTCTCCCAGTTTCCAAACTTGTTACGGGCAGAATGCCTTGATGAGGATAATTAGACATACGTTCTACATTTAAATGCCCTGCATGATAACTTACAAAAATAGATTTGAAGAGATTCTGACGATGGAATACCACCATGGATCATACATCCATTTTATGAAACGGAAGTGGCGAATGTAGTATTAAAGAGGAGCTACTCGAGCTTAGCACCAATGAGGAGCTGAAGATGAATTTTAAAAAAAGCCATCAAACATTTTGGTTGCAAGTAGAAATTCTCGAAAAGCCTCCTGAATTGTGAGAAATTGTGAGAAAACTTTTGATAGCGTTTCTCTCGTCGTAAAACTTAGTGTCGTTAAAACTATATCAGATTGAAATCACAGAACGGGGAGATTTGCGGTTATTCGTTACAAAACTGAAGCCAAATAAATAAAAAATAAGCCGAATAAGCCAAAATGATAACTTGCAGTCAATCCATCAAGTACATCCCTCGCATTAAATTTATGACTATTTTTAATTGTTGATTTGCATTGTTGAAGTTACGGTACGTTGTTAATGTTTAATTTTAATTCTATTAAATCTGTAATCATATATTTTAATAAAAAGAACACAAGAAAATAATATATTTTATTACTTTCTCGTATACGTACGTATATTCGGAGTAATATACGTAGTATAGAGAAATTTATGTAATGCTGCGGAAAATCGATTTCGTGATTTCAACGGAAATATACGTTTTGGGGTCGTCTGATTCTGTTTTTTTTTTTTTTTTTTTTTCCTTCAAAACGTCCGTCCGTTGTCTGTCAGGCTGGCTGATCGGCCGTCTGTCTGTCTGTCTCTCTGTCCGTCCGTTTGTCAGTGCGTCTGGTGTATGTGAACAACTCTAGCGCCTAAATCATGCGTAGGATTACGTCCAAATCGAAGAAAACCCTGTCCATCTGGCTTGAGTCGAAGCTCTGCGATTTTGAAAACAAATCATTTAATTTTTGGGGTACGTTACATGAAACCCCCCGGACATTTTCAAAATTTTCTCAAAAACGGCTCCATATTCTTTCTGTAAATTTCTTGTAATAATAGAGTAAATTACACGTATAAAGGTGGCATAGGTTCGATATTTACGTTTAACTCTGAATTTTCGAAAATTGCAAAAGTTTGAATTTTTTCGGCGTCTTACTACAATCATAAAATTGAAGACAGAGATTTTCCCTTCAAATATAATTTGTTGTCCATAAATATTTTTTCATTAAGGTCATACATTTTTTGAAAATTTTAGTAGTTTTCAGTCAAAAGGAGTGCAATATTCGCAATTTTAAAAAATAAGTAAAACAAAATTTTCTCAAAAACCGCTCCAAATTTTTTCTTTAAATTTTTGGTAGGGGTAATTCCAAATGCACCCTCTCCGATGACATAAACGCTAGAACAATAGCTTTATTCTTTTGTTTTTTCAAAAATTACAAAAATATATTTTTTTTACTTATAACTCACGTCGTTAATAGTTTCAATAGAGGCAATTTCTTTACGTTATTATATTTATGAGTACATGTGCTTTAAATAGTGTAAAATAAAGTTTATCGAAAACTCAACAGTTATTTGTTAAAATGGGCCCAGAATTCCGCATTTTCATAAACACCCAATGGCAATTTTCTCAAAAATGGCTCTAAACGTTTTCCTCAAACTTTTACAACGCATAGTAGTAGAGGCACTGTTTAATATGACGTTAAGTTCATTTTGGTGCATTCATTTATTTTTTCAAAATTACATATTTTTTTCAATATCTCTCATGCCGTTAATATTTCAATGGATTTGTATTCTAACACGCCCACCAACCACACAAAACTCTCTAGGGCGAGCATGGTCGATAAGCGAGCTTGTGATCTCAGGAGGCAGGATCTTTCGGGTGCGAGAAAGGTCTGAACCCTTGACACATAAATCAAAGAAAATATGGGTAATAATGAGCATGTATTCAAATAATCAATGAAATTAATACACAAAATACACTCGAATTAAACAAATAATCAATGAAATTAATACACAAATACAGCTGTTTAATACAGCAGATCACTTCAAATCGCTAAATGACCTGACCTTTGTACAAAATTTTACAAATGGTGCCGTTAGTTCGGCTACCGAACCAACAAAATATTATCACTTTCCCTTTTCAGCACTACTATTCTTTCTTTGCCCTTTCTCTCTGCCGTGCACGGACTTTTAAAAAGGAATTTTACTGATTAGTTCGCGGTGCCCACAAGTGCGGCCTCCGGCTAGACACGTTACCAAAACAGAAAGAAAGAAATTTGACTAAGTAACATGGAAATTACTATAATACATACATTTAAACATAAAAAGAATATTTACACATTCATCAATGGGAACAACTTAATCTTTCCCCAATAATACAGAATGAAGCCAGTTAGTTACACAACATTGCCGTAAAATTGTACAAGATTTTGGCCGTTTGCAATATCAAACAAGGAATACTTTTAGCAAAATTTAAACCTCCACGAATTTGTTTAAAAGGCGACAGTCTTTCTATACTGAATTTGGGAGTTTCTCACATGAACTACCACGCAAATTTGCCGTTATCCACTTTCTGGCCCGCATCAGTCTTCGCCCGAAAAGTGGCAAGTTCGGTTACCTTTACGGCGCTCTCCAGTTCGCTCGTGGCCGGCCTTGGCACTCTCGCCGCCCGGGGTCGCAGCGACGTTACTCCTCTCGTACGCTTCGCCAGTCCGTCACGCGTTCGGTCAAACCAGGCCCTTTTCTCGTACGCTTCATCCACTCTCGGCTCCCCTCTTCTCTCTTCTTTTCGTCCTCGCCACGAACGCGGGCATACACGCCCGCGCTCCAAGTCTCTGGCGCGTCCCAAGAGTCAAATCGGTTCTTACTCATAAATCTGATCTTTGCGTTACTACACTAGGCGTCGCAACTGCAGCGCTAATAGTCAGTCTCCACTAGATTTCACAAAACTGTCCTCTGCGCGAAATGAGCACTTTTGGGAAAAAATGTTCACTGTTCTTACTTCGCTCCGACCGCTTTCTTTCTAACAAGTTTGCTGCTAATTACTAATATGTTCGTATTGCAATCACACTCCTTACCAACTAATCCTCCATGTTCACACCACTCAATTATTCACTTTCACTACCAAATTCCTAGAGAACTTACGCGTTCGCCTTCGCTACCAGACTCATAGAACAAGTGTTTTCGCCCGCGTCGCCGGATTAACAGAGAGCTTTTTCGTCGTGTCTCGCAGTATTCAAAAACCGCTCCATATTTTTTCTCTAAATTCTACGTGTATATGTAATAAGGGAGGGTAAAAATATAATGCTAGTCCCTTTTCGGCTATAGTTGCGCTTTTTTTTGGAAAATTCCCAAAAAGATAGCATATGAATACTACAAAATTGGAGGTAGCTACTTTTGTTTCAAAGTGTGTTGGAGAAAATCATCTCTTTAAAAAAGGTCTTGTATAATTTTTTGAGAAAACGCGCTGATTTTGCTTATTTCTTGTCTAAACTTTATGCAATTTCTAAATAATTTTTTTTCTCAAAAACCGCTTCAAATGTTTTCTTCAAATTTTCTCCTGGTATGTTAATATGGGAAGATGGTGCTGGTCCCATTTTCGCCTATTATTCTAATTTTTGGAATTTCCCAAAAAGTTATCATTTGAAAACGACAAAATTGGAGATAGCGATGTTTGTTCCAAACAAAGCCTGTTGTAAATAAAATACTCTAGAAAAGGTCATGTACAATTTTTTTGGAAAAAACATCTAATTTCGTTATTTCGTGCCTGAAATTTATGCAATTTCTAAAAACAATATTTTCTCAAACCCACACGCAATTTTTTCATTTAAGTTTGTCCTCGTATGTAACAACGTATGGTCAATAAATAAATAAACTAGTGGTGCTGTAGAATTGCCCATTTTCTCGCAGTAATTAGTTTTCCAAACTCTTTAGGCTCGACTAGTTTTGGGGTCTTGCCTTATTCCTTTCCTACCTTCCATCTTTTGCTTTCCGAAGGACATTTTTCACATTTTCTCAATTTTTTGGCTGCCAAATGCTAGAACTTTAACCACCATACACTTATTACTATTATCGAAGTGTAAATACAATGTCCTTCCTGGATGGTCGAGGTGGCTTATTGGCGGGTACGGACTCAGCTCTTTGGAAGGAAGGTTCGCTGGTTCGAGCTTTGTCAGGTCTATTTATCACAATTCTCTGGTACCGCAGAAAATTATTGAGAACTCCAGAAATTATCAAAAACCATTTGATGGAATTCTAATCACAAATACCATTAATTAAGATGAATATATATTGATAGTATCTGTATGTGCTTTTCGAATTTTCGACTTTTAAACAATTTTTCACATCTCTTGTTGGATTTGTACGTCTGTGCCATCAAACCAATTGTTGTCTTTCTTTGCTTGTGTATGAACAGATTTAAATAAAATAATCAATATATCAACATTAAATTTAAATGCAATATAACCAGTAACCATACGATACGAGTAACCAACTTAGATATCCCTAACGGTTCCGAAATTATTATTACTTTCTCGTCTAACGAATTTCGTCAGAAGAGACAGTTACGTAATTGTGCGCCGGAAAACGGCAAATTTTCACCAGAAAACTTCTTATTGCCGGACTCTGGTGACGAAAAAGTGTATAAATCCTAATGCTAAACTTAGAGAACTAGTGGTGCAGTAGAATTAACTAGAGACTTTCTGGCTCTAGTTAATTTTCTTATCTCAAAAGTCTGAACTAACTTTTCGGTTATGCCTGATTCTCTTACCGGCTTCCTTGATTGGTTGCCCAAAGGTCATTCTTTTTTAACATTTTTTCAATTTTTCGGCTCCCTAATGCTAGAACTGAAACCATAATATCTTGTTTAATATAATGTATACAGACCGTGTCCGTCCTGGATGGACGAGGTTGTTAAATGGCGTGTTAAATAAATAAATAAATGTCTTTATTGGTGGCGAGGCTCAGGCCATTTAGCCTGCTCTTCCGCCTGACCACATTTAGAATTTATATTACAATAGTACATAATAAAGGGAGTCATTCAATGAAAAATACGCACGCAATTTGGATGAAGATACACACATGGATGACGGGAGTAAAAGCGAGGGAGGACGAGTTTGATAGGAAATCGTAAAAGAATCGGGATGAATGGAACGGTAGAGAGAAATGAAAGGAAAAGAAGAAAAGGAGAAAAGAATCAGTGAAATGTTAATAAGTTCTGTTAATTGGTTCATTGAGGTTTTGAGGAAGCTAAAATTCGTACGTATTCCTGAATTACCCTACAAAACTAGAAAGGGAGGGAATCTCGTCAGCATACAAGCGAAGACATATCAAGTCAAAGCCCTGAGAGAAACTGAAAACATTGATAATGATAAATGATTTTGCGTATATTTTCTAATATTAATAATAATAATTATTATTATATGATATAGTGTCGTAAAACTATTTGGTTTTAAATAAGTTAAAAAAATAAATTAATTAAAAATGTGGATATAATCAATTTCTTTTAGGGAAAGTTAACAGTTAAAATATTCCACAAACTAACAAATTGGAAAATTTTAAGAACTTAGAATTTTTTCTGTTTAGAGTATTCCCAAGACCCAAAACCTGACCCAACATCTCTCACCGTAAGCCAACGATTTATTCTACCTTTATTCCTGGGACTGCAAGCAGGACCATCCGCATGCGCCTTAAGCGATTGAGTAAACCCAGGTAAACCTCAATCAGGATGGCGGCTTAAGGCCAAGACACAATCAAGTAAACAATTTCAGTGCACACAAATACAAAAAGAAAAACAAAAGATGAAAATATTTTGAATTTAATATTATATCTACATGAGCCTCAGTTTGTAAGAGATGAAGAACTGAACAGAAATATTGCAAATTAGTGAACACATGTAGACAAAATTAAAAGTATACATTATAATATTTTGAATACATACAAATATGAGCAAATGCTCATGCATAATCACACAACAAGCAACGCATACATCTGTGTACTGCAAATAAAAAGTGACGTATGAGATGTAAGTTTGTTCTTTATATGTTATTTAAAATGATTGAAAGAGGCATGAGTAGATTACAGAGACATATAGCTAGGTAATGTATATCATTTTTTAAATATAGTGTTAAATGTAAAAGTATAGGGAGAATGATATTTTTTGTAAAGTTAAAAGATTAGTTTACTTTATAAAAGCTAAATAATTAGATATTGTATGAAAATTGGAGGGAAGGGAGAAGTAACCTAGGATGAAAAACTAAGAGAGAAATAAGAACACAAAAGAAAGAGCGAGGATTTGAAGCATCCGAGAAAAGAGAGAGAGAGAGAGATAGGAGGGGGAAGGAGAGGGAGATAGGAGTGGAAGGAGAGGAGATAGGAGTGGGGAAGGAGAGAGAGAAAATGAGATGAGAAGGCGTTAAGGATGACTTGTTATTTATTTAGAACATGGTAGAACTTGCATGGAATAGGAATAAATATGAGCTACTTACTAGTGCGGCGTCCGCCCAGATCTAATTTTTTGGCAAGGAGCAGTAGACATTATATATTTTTCCATGGATCCAGTTAGTCACTTCTTTTAAACTCAGAAATGTACTGTACCTTTATAGTAGAGGGGAGATTGTTCCAAGCACGGATGGCAGTGACAGTGAAAATGATTTGCTAAAGGCAGTGGTATTGTGATGCGGAATACACAAATAAGGCGTGACGTTTCGGGCAACACGATGTAGCTTCAACCTGAAATCGTTGTGATAGGATGGTATGATGTGCTGTTTAAAATCTCAAAGGAGGAGAAGGCAGTGAAGTGCCTGCTTTATCAACGGTAAGAATTTTAGAATGGGTATAAAAGGCTTGAAATATGATCGTATTGAAGGTCGAAAATCAAACGAATACATGCATTTTGAGCTACTTGGTATCTTAATGTTGCTGTTTTAGATTTATGTCAGTTAGTAGGAAATCGCAGTAATCAAAATGAGGCATAAGAAGGATGTTATAAGGGTCTGACGAGTTTTTATAGGTAAAAATGCACGCATGCGTTTTAGAACATGCAGAACGCGAATATTTTTGACAGACGAATAATTTGGTACATTCCAGTTAAGAGTATTATCCACATACACACCTAAACTTCAATAATGTCTCTACACCACGGTAGGGAGTTCCATTTATGCAAAATGTCAGAGAGCGGAGATTGGTGAAGTAAGGAGTTTCTGGAGCCGATTAAAAGACAATTTTGATTTATTGGGGTTACAGTAGCCCTAATGATGATGCCGAATTAAGAGGACAGACTGTGAAGGTTCCTGCTGATTTTTTGAGCAAGTCTCAAAAACGTGAGAGGAGGGTCCATTAATATACAATTGAGATCATCAGCGCACATGTGATGACCACAATTTTTTTTATTGATTTCTCTGTATCATTTACATAAATTAGGAAAGCAAGAGGGTCTCAACACTGAGCCGTGTGATGCTGCGTGCCAGTGGCAAGATACCCGATTGCACTGTGTCACCGTAACTTTGTTGCTGCTCCGATAGATAGCTGAGAACCATTTCCGGAGCGTGGATGAGGCACATCCAATGTTTTTCAACTTCACAATAAAATATCGTGGTCGACCGAGTCGAATGCTCATAAAATCGAAGAACGAGAATTGTGATTTACCGCCAACCATTGCATTTCCTGGCGTCTCAATAATACCTGGCGCAGCGCAGTTCCTGGTGCTTTACTGGCCCAAAACCTGACCCTGGTTTGTATTTAAAATACTGAAATTATACGCGATGATGTCTGATCGGCTTCCGGCGATCTTTTCAAGAACTTTGATTTTGTAGGTAAGATACTAATTGGGCGGTAATCAACCGGCGCTGTAGGATTGGCGCTTTTTAGGAAGTGGGATATTGCTGCCGCCCCATGCCGAGGGGAAATTTCTGCTCATTAGTGAGAAATTAATTATGTTCACTATTGCAGGGAGGTTACTTGTTCAAGCTTCAGCAACTGCATTGATTCCGTCAGAGCCAGATGGTTTGATTTAAGACTCAAAATGATTTTAGTGACTTCAGGTGTTACTGACGCAATGTACAAAGTGTCTGTAATATCAATATCCAGTTTCAGCATAGCTTGCAAGTTTGCGATTTTAGGAGGATTTGGCCGAAGGTGCGAGCGTGCAACAAAGCATGATTTAGCAAATCAAGGACATATTTATTTTTGCTGAATTTCGAATATTTCCAACACCTAAAGTGCGTGCACTTTTTCCAGAGCAATTTGAATCATTTGGTTATTTTGAAAATCGAGTGATAATATTTAATCTGGCATTTCTCAACATTTGGGTTACACGATTTTCTAAGTTTTATACGTAACATGGTCGTTATAGTTCCTTGTTTTCCGAAAAACCTTTGTACGCAGTGTCCCTATCTGCTAAGGTTGGCGGATTTCGATACTCATGGAACTGCGGGACGTGTCACGCGTGATGCTCCTTAGTGGAATATGTCTATTTTACAAGTTCATTAAACATTTCGTCAATACTGCTACTTGTTACTGGAGTTTAGTTTCATTTGTGAATAATAATATTCCAGGGGACCGAAAATCCATCAGAAACGAAGGAGTTTGCATCAAAGTTCTTATGTTAATCTCGATATTTTATTATTTTTGGTGTATTTGGACACTTTAAATTATATGATACATAGATAGATCATGTTTAGATATTCTGGACGGAAAATTGTCCATGAGAACGCGTGCCTGCAGTGGATTTGACACTATGATATGGATCTATCCATGTTTCAGTATCTTAGTGATGTGAGCTGCTTTTAGGGGAAGAATCGTTAGGTTCACATTACGAAAAATCCAAGGTGTTGTCACGATGAGGCAGATTTTTTCAATAGATTACACTACAAAGTCACCCATGATAATAATGTAGTCATATTTAGTGAACACAGGAAGCGAGGTAAGTCGTCTAGTCTGGAACAATGTTGCCTGATTTGGGAGGAGAATCTACCACTGCCAAGAGACATTTTTCACTGCGAGAATAACTTCAGCAAATTAAGCATTCGATGAAGTAAATTTTATGATTACTGAAGAGAAAACAACTTTAAAGTTAATATCATCACGTAAATATATACCCACTCACACTACGGGTAGCGCCAACGCTGGATTTCTATCAGATCTCCAAAGCCGGTATCCGGGACTTTGAAATGGTTTGAGATCTTACTGATTTTTTGAGCCATGTTTCGCTAATGAGGAGGTGAATGAGTATTTTGTTACAATTTCCAACTTGGAGTGATGACAAAGGAGAGATTGCAAATGGAGCAAAAGGGACAAAACAGTTCCTCCTAGAACACAATGGCTGTTCACAGTAGCAATGGACAGGAAAGGGGGTGGACAAATGCAGGTCGAGATTTGGCAGAGGTGGGGAGGATACTTTAGCACAGTGGTACACCGGAATTTCTAGACGCACGCTGACTGCCTATGACCTGTAATAAGGTGCAAGTGGTGGTCATCAGAGAGCTGTAAAGAATAAGAAAGGGTGCAAGAAAACGATGAGAGGGAGAGAAAGAGTGGGGGAGAGCGTAGGAGAATGTAAGAAGAACGCTTTCTCCAGAGAAAGGAAAAGGAGCCCAGCTTGGCTGGAATAGAGTTAAGTTCAGACATTGTTTGACGCGGAAACGTCTGTTACCTGCGCGACTCATTTGGTTTGACCGTCTTCGGTCCGATATTCCGGCAGCTGGAACCGCGATACGCAGCGCAGTACGCCAGACGCTGGCGTGAGGTCTCGCGAATGGCGATTCTCTGGCCTTCAAACCTCTTCGACTGGAAGACCTGTCGCCGTTTCCTGTAACTTACAAACCTTTACGATAATTCATCTGGCTTTCCAGCGAGTTTGCGACTGACTTATGGCTTCATCTATACGCCGCGATGTTCATACTTTGATTTTTTCGCCGCATCAATGACCATCGTTTGCGTTTTGCCATCCTTCTTCAGCAAATATGCTAGACAACCTTCTGCCATACATTTCAGCTGATCCGTTTTCAGCTCCAACTCTGCCGTTGCAAATCTCTTGATCGCGGCCTTCGAATTTTTCTGTACAACGCCAACATAAGATTTCAATAGCGCCATCGACTTGTAGCTTCGCGGCTACCATCTGTTAGCGTAGAGGCAAGGATTTCAAAAGCTCTCCGAATGAAGAGTCCGCTCAAGACCGCATCAACCCCGCCTTAATTTTGGCCTGCAGCTTGGAGTCGTTCTCCGCTGCGCTTACTCGAGCAGGCATGATAAAAGGAATTGCAAAATTACATGGAGTAGTAAAATGAAATTAAAGCTTTACTGGCAAACCAAAGTACCGTGAGAAAAAGAGAAAACGAGAAATGTGCGTTGAAAATGATAAATAAGCGGGCTGAGGACAGATCTGCCACACTAAAATTGGAAAGCAAACGACAAGACTCACTGTTTTGAAAAGCAACAGGAAAGAGAATTAGTAGAATGAAAAGAAATAAGCCAAATTGAGAGCATTAAAAGTAATAACAGAAATAATATTTATCTGTCGGAATTTCAATTGCTTTCACAGCTTGCTCGGCTCCGTTCTCCGAAATATGCGGCCGACGACTACCTGTTTGAAACTACCTGTAGTTGAGCCCGATCGTTCCAAAGTATCGTTCAACAGCACGCGATGCGAATAGAAATGACTGGATCATCCTCGGGCGAAAGCGTTGAGTTCGAAACTGAATGCAGTATATTAATTCTGATGAATGTGTTGTTACAGAAAACGATTTGAGAATACAATAAACTTATTGAAAATCATTTGAAGCACTTTTCACAAATACAACCATACATACCGGGTGGAGCACCTGTTGGCTGCGCAACATCTCCAAACGGTTTCGAGATATCGAATCCAGTTTGCGCCAATTTGTAAAGATGATGGGGGGAAAGAATACGTATCGTTTTCGTGTATGTGCCATTTTTAATTATAAGATATTGACGCAACTTTATTTTTTAAATTGAAGTATATATTTTTCACTACCATTATTTGGTCTTAAAGAGAGGGAATACAATGATATAAGCATTGTTTATATTTGAAGAGTAAGGTAGAAAATGTGTTTTCTTGCATTTCAGAAATCACGTTTCATTTAATCTTCCGAAATGCTTTCGGCAGGCGGAAAAGTGTTCGTCCGTTGCCATCACAGCGCTCTTCTCTCGAAAGAAATTGGTCGCTAAGCTGTTCACGAGCGGTTCATGAAATTGCAGCAACTTGTAGAAGGTGAAACATCTCAACACTTCAGTTCAACGTTGGCCTCGTGTTGAAACTTACAAACGTAAACAGAAAAACTCGATGCTGTTCTTATTTACGGTGGAGCAGGAAGGAACGCAAAGCAAATCAGTGGAAATCTAAGCAAAGGTAACTGAATCGAAGCGTTTGTCAAGATAAACCGTGGCGAAGAATATGTCAACGTCATTATCAAGGTTAATTGGAATTCAAAACACGTGTAAGAACTGTTGTTACCGGCAGAGAACAAGGCAGCAGATGCCATGGTATGTGTGGCTGCAACCGCTGTGTGAGCTCATGAGATTGTTAGAGACTCAGTGCGGTTCGGAGAGTGGCCGCATATCACTGGTACAAATCTCATCCATTAATGCTGCCTTCACCCAGCAGTTACGACAGGATTGAATAACGTCTAATTTTGTAGACGAGTTTATGTCACTGAGAGACGACAAAAGATTCGTCAACAGTATTTTCACTGGATGAAGCGACGCCACAAACCACGCACAGTAAACCAGAAACATGCATTATTGTTAATGTGAATCAAAGTGGGATCTGTCAAGTGGAAAATCAGCGCAGTGGAGTGTGAACGTTCGGTGCGGGGATCATTGATACTTTATCATCAGCTACTTCATTGATGGAAAATGACTGGTCGGCATATTCCTAATTCCTGGAAAAGTAGACTTACTAATGTTGTCCACAGTTCCTTGAGTTGCGTTCATATGTGGTATCTGCACGACGGTTGCCCTGCACATTCTGCTGAAGTGTCATGCGAAGTTCTAAATGAAACATCGCGCATAAGATCGTTGATAGGAAGAGTAAAATATGAATGGCCACTTGGTCACTTTGTGACCACCACTACTCTTTCTGTGGGAACTTGAGTAACATCATGTACGCAAACATCTTCGACTCCAGAAGATACGCAGAGCGCATTACAGAAGTTTGCGGGCAAAGATAACGCAAGAAACGTTCCAATCCGTGCGTTCATGCCGGAAAAAAAGACTGCATCGTGTATTGCTGTGAACGGTAAATATATTGTTACTGACGTGAAGAATAATTCTTCCGCGTTCTATTTATGGAATGAAAATTTCTTTATAAAAGCAAAGGTCTTATTTTTTATCAATATTGAGTTTCATTGTTTTGCTTTCTTGTATTTAAGTTCTCTTACTGCACTGGCTTGAAGCATACCAAACTTATTCTATGTAAATAACTTTGCTATCAAAGGAATAAAATTTGTATTCCACAATGCAGAATGTCCCGTATTATTCAATCAAGATAATCAGAAAGCGACCGAATTTACACTTTACTTGGACGCACTCATAAAATGTAAATTTGGTATTTAATTGTCTTAAATTATTACGTTGTCGCATTCTTATGTTCATCTTCCTATCATATAATTCATAAAAATTTTTTACGGGAAAAAGATCGAAATAATAGTTTTAGAATGAACTACCATTCTATACTTTTTTAGAAATCCATTTAATTAAAAAATACAATTTTTTTAATTTTCCTTTTTCATTTATTATAGTATATCTACAGTATGGATAGAAAATTCAATTCTCGTGATAAATTTGTGACAAATTAAATTCTTTTTTGATTTGTTCTTTAAAATTTAATTCATAAAATTTTTATTGCAGAATTTTGGACGGTTCCCCCGTCGGGATTCCTTCAAGACCCTGACCCGTGGGCGGGGACTTCGAAGGCGAGGCAACGGAAAAGTTAAAAAAAGGGGGAATCTGGCTACAAGCAATGTCCCCGCATTTTTCCAAAACAAGGGAAAAAGTCTAAGGAACGGGGCACCCCGGTCAAATTTTAAAAAATTACAAAATTTTATTTTTGAAAAACCCCCTTTAAATTTTAAAAAATTTTTACATCGTTGTATTCCTCTCTTTGGGGACCTTTATAATGGTGTCAAAAAAATATATATTCCCAAAAAATTTTTTGGGCCCAATATTTTTAATTTTAAAAAGTGGACCTATACGAAAACGATACGTGTTTTTTCCCCATCATCCGCTACAAATTGGCGCAAACTGGATTAAACCCCCAAAAAGGTTCAGAGATATTGCTGTGGCCAACAGGTCCCCCCCCGGTATAAAAAAAACCAACATGCCCGTATGTGCTTTTCGCAATTTTAAAACATTTTCTATTTTATTTTTTTGTTAATCGTCAAAAATAAAAATTGAAGGGCTCAGTAAAAAAGGGCTTATCACATTGACATAGTCTGGGGAATAGGTTTTCTGGATTTTCCCTTTTTCAACTCAGTACATTTTAAACCTAAAAAAAATTACTGTAACGAATATTGCTCATTCCCCGGCGCCCCCCTGGGGTGCCCGCGGGTTACGTCATCTGCCCCCTTTTTACCACGAGATCCCCGTGGCGGGGTGCACCTGCCGACGGTTTAAACCCCCAGAAAGTCGGGTGCCCGGAAGGTTCGGTTTCCCCCGACGGGGAAAATGCGACGGCCGGCGACCGCGAGTCGGTTTTGAGTCCGCAGGGAAGCTAATTGTGGGTTTTATCGGGGTGAATTTGGCAGTGATTTGCTCAGTGAAGTAAAAGGGGCAAAAAATTACTGGGTCGGTGACGGAACTGTGACCAGTGCTCGAACGGTTTGGTGGTGAACTGCGACCGGGTCCCGGATTAAAAAGGGGGTGCGAGGGAGTGTAGGTAAATAAACCCAAGAAAAGGTGGGTTTAAAAAAAACTAAAAGAGAAGGGGAAAAAAAAACCCGAAGAGAAGTGAAGTGTAAAAAAAAGAGAATTTTGGTGTAAAAACCAAGTGTTTTCAGTGATTGGTTAAGAAAAAAAAATTTTTTGGAAAATAATACGAGATTTTTAATTCACCCCCAAAAAAACGTAACTTGGTGTGGTGTGGGGAAATTATAGTAATTGGGGAAAAATTTAAAAACCTTTTTCAAGATGAGCTTACAAAATTTTTGGGATCGGGAAAAGTGACGGGTTGAAGAAGGAGTTAGAAGAGGGGGAACAAAACCCCGGAACGAAAGCAATATTACAAAAAACGTCTTGCTAACGCAATGAAGGCAGCAGGCGAGGACCCAAAATTTTTTTCCCCGAGAAAATTGGGGAACTTTTCAGACCCACCCAAAATTTTGGGAAGGGAAAGAATTGAAAATTCGGGAATTTTAAAAAAAAAAGGGAAAAATTTCCCAGACATTTAAAAAAAAAGGTTTTTTTGGAAAATTTCCCAAAGAATTTAGAGAAAAAATTAACTAAAAATTTTCCAAAATTTTAAAAAGGTTATCAAAAAATTCCAAGAATCTGAAGGGAAAAAGAATTGAAAACCCCGGGAAAAAGGGAAAAAAAATTAAAAAAATTTCCCAGAATTTTAAAAGAAATTGAAAGAAAATTGTAGAATTTTAAAAAGAGGAATTTTTTTAAAATTGGGTTTTTTTTAAAGAAAAGCGGAAAAAAGGGATAACGCGAAAAATAAATTGAGGGAGAAAAAAATGGAAAAAAAAATTGAGAAGATAAAAGAAAATTTTGAAAAATAAAAAAAAATTTTATTTAAATTTTTAAAGAAGAAAGCTAAAAGGTTTTCCCCCAACAGAAAAAAAAAAAACATAAAAACATCGCAAAGGAACCACGGGAAAGGGCACAGGGGCCCACCGTAGGGGAGCCAGGGGAAAACCCCAAAGTACAACCACCTTTTGAGGCCTTTTCTTGGTCAAATTATTTGAAAAAATTTCGGGCTGCTGCAACGGTAAATGGTTTGGTCCCAACAGATTGGCGGCCCAAATTTTTGGCTTTGCTGGTAACCCCGTCGATATTCTAGAGAAAATGACCGATGAACGGCCGAACTTCAAACAAATTGTAAAAGAGACTGAAACCGGTACGGGCAAGCGCACCGGGAAAACCCTTTTATTTTCCCAGCTAAGGAATCGTTTAAAACCCCGGGGGAGTCTTCAAACGGAACCCCGATATTTTCGTCTGGTGCGTTTTGGACCCTGATGCTTCAAAAAGTTCCGGGCCCCCGGCCGCCCGGTGTTTTATTGAAGCGCTCCATGATGAAAACACAAAAGCATTAAGATTTTAACCAAGCCCAAAATTTTTTGGGCTACGCTTAAGTCAAGCACTAGACTTCCAGGTTGCAAAAAGAGTATCGAAACGGGGAGGACGAGTGCGAGAATTGAAAACCCGGGCGTCGATACATATGACGAAAAATTTTAAGAATGGTGGAGAGAATGGTACGCTTTTTAAGCGGAAAAGGGAAACCCCTGGATGTTGGAATTGTGGAGAATTAGGGCATAAAAAGACGATGGACCGTCCACGGGAAAAAACCCAAAGGAGAGCAGCAGTCTGGGAAACCCCTGCAGCCAGCGGGGAAACCCAAAGCAGGTTGAGGGAAAGGGGGAATCCATCGACCTGTCAAAAAGCCCCCTTTAGGGAAATACACGTCAAGCCCCTTCAACACCGTTCTGACAGCGTTTCGTAGATGCCCCCCGTAAATGGAAAAAAGGGCGTCTTATTTTTGGGATTTGGGTGCCAAGAGCATTATAAGGCCGGTTTTTTGCTAAATCATCTCAATTTTCCCCGTCCAAATGGAAGTTTGAACACCCCACGGGTTTGACTGGGGAATGTTTTTTGGGAGAGATGGATGCCCCCCTTGCCTTTGGGAACTGTTGCTTTTCTCATCGCCTCCCAGTCGCTGCCCCAAGAAGAAGGCAAATTTTAAAGGGAAATTTTATGACGACAGGGGTGCCGCGGGTTTACGACACGGGGGCGGGGAAAACTAAACGAAGGGGGAGGTGGTTCACATTACGGCCTTTCCCTGAATGTGATTAGGGCTGTCGACGAAACCCTTTTGAGGAGCTTTAAAAGATGTTTTGGGGGGCCCCCTGGGGGCGACGTTCCCCCCAGGGGTTCTATCCGGGAAACCCCAGTTTTTGACAAGATATTGGTGGGGAAATTTCTAGTACCCAAAGAACTGGTCGGGAGGAATAGAACCATACCTGGGGAGAAAATGAACTTTAAACCACTATCCTGTTAAGTTGAAAAAAGGACAGGGGTTTTTGTTCTCGGTATCCTCGGTTTGCAAATGGGGCCAACCCGGGAAACCACCACGAAAAGGGAAATTTCCCTGAACGACTGCAGAATCTGGTTACAGGGCCTGTAAAGGCTTATCTCGGGAAGTTTGGTCATAAGGCGGGAAGACCTAATAGGCGAAAACCAGATGTCTTTAAAAGCAGGATGGTTTTAAAAGGGAAAAAGACTGATATTGTTCGTCCAGAATAGACCCCCGGAAACGCCACCGGTTCCCCAAGCTGCTGAAGTTTTAACTCTGTCTAGAAGGGGAAAAAGAAATTATTAAAGAGATGAAAAAGGGAAAGGGCAATCAACCATAAAGGCCCCTTTGGGCCCCCGTCGATTGGTAAAGAAGAAAGAACCCATCGGGTTTTGTGTTTTGATTTCCCACAGCTCAACAATGTAACGAAGGGATAGCTATCCATTGCCCTGTAAAATATTAAAGCTCTCTGGGGCCAAAAATTCTGACACTTGACCCGAAAAGGGATCTGGGAATTAAATCCCCGAGATCGGGGGAAGCCGCATTTACCACTTAATTTGGGTTTTACCAAATAATCCTTTGGGCTTTTAATGCTCCAGCTACATTCGAAAAGATTGATGGGAAAACCCTGTTTTGAGGTCTGCTGGGAGACATGTCTTGTCTACCTCGACGATATAATTGTTATTGGAAAATCTTTCGAAAACCCATCAATAACCCCGGGAAAAGGTGTTCAAGAGGTTGGAAAGGGCAAATTTTAAACTCAGCCCAAAGAAATGTCATTTATTTCGGAAACAGGTGAATTACCCTTGGGCATGTAGTATCTGGGCACCCGGGAAGGGAAACCCGATCCGGGGAAGGTTAACCAGGGAATGGCCGGCCCCCAAAAGGGTAAACTGAATTTAAGTTTCCCCGGGCTATGTGGGATTATCGCCGCTATGTTTTTGGGGTTTGCCAACATTGCCCAAACCGCTGACTCAGCTTTACCGAAAAAGTTTGTTTTAATGGGATCAAGACTGAACGCGCTTTCGAAAAACTTAAAAAAGGGCCCTCCTGAGTGCCCTTTTATTGGGGTATCCCCTACCTCAAAAAAGAAATTTTATACTTTTATACTGAAGCGGAACGTTGGTATTGGAGGGGAACGCAGATACAAGATGGACGAGAGAAAAGGGAATCGGTTATTATAGTAAATGCTATAAAAACTTAAACGCAATTATTTGTAACCAAAAAATTCCTGTGTTGGGAAATCTTGAACACTTCTACAAATATTCCAGGTAAAAAATTCCTTTTTAGAACGGATCATGTTTCTTTTAAATGGCTCTGAACTTTTTTAAAAAGGAAGGCCCAAATCGCCAGATGGATTGAAAAAATTGCAAAATTCATTTGAAGAACATCGAAGGAAATAGTCACCCCGGGAAAGCCGATGTTCTCCAAAAAGACCGGCCCTGAAAACTGCAAACATTGGTCATGCGGAAGAAAAAGTGTCCTACCCCCAGGGGTCACTGTCAGTTGAAATGGAACCCCGAAAAACCCGAAAAATCAGAAAGAGGACACGGAATTGAAACATGTTTGGGAAATTTGGGAAAAAAGCGGGACGGGGTTGGCAAGAAAAAAGCTCCCCGTTCTTGCAGTAAAATCATATTGGGGGGGTAATTTTGATTACTGGGGGAAGGTGTTCTGAAACGGGGGCTGGGGAAAAGGGGAAAAGGGCCCGCAGAAGAGGACGCAGTAAATTTTTCCGGGGTAAAGGGGGCCCTGAAATATTGAAGAGTTTCATGATGGAACTTCGGGGGGACACCTTGTATAAGAAAAACCCTTAAAAAAGTGGGGCGAACAATTTTTCTGGGGTTTTTCCAAAAACAAGATTAAAAATGTGGTGCACAAAGTGTCAAGTTTTTGCCACCAGAATTGGGGGGCCCTAAAAGAGAAGAGCGAAGATGAGGCAATACAACGTTGGGGGTCCTTTTTTGAACAATTGCCATTGACTTGGCTGGGCCCCTTTCAATTAAATGATGGAAATAAATACATACTCGTAAGGATTATTTCCAAGTGGGTTAAAAATATCCCCACCTAGCCAAAGGCCCTGCTATCTAAGTACTGGTTTAAAGGAAAAGGGATTTATTTGGGTGCCACTGGGGAATTTAGATCAAGGACGGAACTTCCGAATTCTGTTTCAAGGGGGTGAACTTTTGGAATAAAAAAAACAAGAAAAACAGCCCTACATCCCCGGGCAGACGGAAAAGGTGGGGAAAAATGAACAGAACAAAAGGGAAAATATTTGGCAAAGGGGGCCGGGTCACCAACGCTACCAATAAGCCCTCTTTTTTTTTCTAGCCTTCCCATCTGTTCATGAGACAACCCGGGGGAAAAACCCCCCTAATATCCTCTTGGGCCCGGGGAAAAGGCCACCATGTGATCTACAGTTTGGTTGTAAAAATAATGAAGGAAAAAAACCGGTAAGACTTTTAAAAAGACCAAAAAGGAAAATGGAAAAATCCATAAAAAAAGGGGCGGGAAAAAATCCAAATTGCAAGTGAAGGATGAAAGGGGCCGGAGGGCATCAAAATTTAAAGGAGGTTATCAACCTGGGGATCATGTTCTTTTTAACCCCAACCCACGCCGCGGTTTTTGTCCAAAAATTTCGACAGTAAGGGGCCGAGAGGTAGTGAAAAGGATAAATGACGTTGTCTACCAATTAAAAAAAATTTCCAAAAAGGAAAACCACGAGTCGTTCATTCAATCGGGTGGCCCCCCGCAAAAAAAGTAATGAAAATGAAGAAAAAAAGCCGCAAATTTGGGTTGGGCATGCAAAAGTGCCTTTCATGGTTTAAAGTCTCAGTATAAAAGAAAAGCATCGGGAAACGTTATGGGGGGAAAAAAAGGAGGTGCAACGGGGTCTGTTTTTCGCTACCCCAGGAATTTTGCATTGGGCATTTGTATGAGGATTTAGAAAAATGACCCCGAGGTGTTGCTACTGTATTCAAAAGAAAATACGGGAAAGGGTAGAAGAATTAAAAGAACCAACAACCCGATATTGGGAAACGCATCTGCACGACCCTCACTAATTTTTTTAATTGTCCAAAAAATAAGTCATATCACAAAAGGGAAACCTATGAAAATCTTTTTTGGGGGCTTGATTGAATTACGCCAACAAGTCTCCCGACAACGTCCAAAAAGATTGCCATGTCAAAACTGGGATGTGGTTTTTATGGATAAAATGGGGAAAAAGGGAAGCATAAAAGTACTTTCCGGGACCGAAGGAGCATCTTAGCCCGCAGCTACCACCATGGAATGTTGTCATATTTAAAAGACAATTTACTGCCACTTCTCCCAACCCCAACCGCACTAAAGGGTCCAGCTGCCCAAATATCGGGATGATTTCCAAACGCGCCCGAGACGGATCCCCAAAAGGGAGGGGTAGTGGAAAGGCCCCTCATCCCCGGCGCCACCCGAGGTGACCGCGGGCCCCCATTGCCGGGGACTACCCCGAGGCCCGAGGGGCGAGGGTTTCATCACCCTGGATTAACCCCGGGAAAAGTCGCGGTGTCCGGGAAAGGGTTCCCGGATTGGCCAACCCCGGTATAAATACGGACGGCCGGCGACCGCGAGTCGTCTTTAGTCCCGGGGGAAGCTGAACTGTAAAGGGGTGACGCGGGGAATGGGGTGCAGGAGTGCTCAGTGAAGGAACCGTGGTCAGTGCATCGTACCCTTTGGGCGGGGACGTGAACGTGACCAGTGCATCGAACTGTGATCAGTGGGGAACTGCGACCAGTGCTTAGGGTTTGTGGAATTTTGCGAGAGGAAATTTTTAGTGTAAAAAAAATCAAAAGAAGTGTAATGAAAATAACCAAAAGAAAGGGGGGAAATAACTGAAAGAAGTGTGGGGTAAAAAACAAGAGAAATTTTAAATTTTTAAATAATCAAGTGTTTTTAGTGATTGTGAAAAAACAAATAAACGTTTTTGTGAAAATAATACAAATTTTTAAATTTACCAAAAAACGTAAAAATCCCTCATATAAATCCTTTCGGTTTTGGGAAAATTTTAAATTTAAAAAAATTTATTTTTAATTTTATATAAGCCAAATTAAAATTTCCAAAAAAGGGATTTCCCGTTTACTAAACCCTTTTGCTTTTGTTAATGAATTATTTTGGGGGCAAATACCGCCTTGGGTTTCTCGAAATAGTGAACCCCCCAAAAAAAGTGAATCCCGGTCCCGTTTTTCTTTTACAGACAAAAAACGAAGATTTTGGCTGTACTGAACCTCGTAAATACGTCCTGAAATAAATTATCTCTTGAAAAATCTATATCGCCTCAGTGTCACAAATTCCTACACTATACTGCGGTGTTTACAGAGTTGCCTCCCAAGGTCTCTGAAGGCCCGCCACCTCAGTGGCATTTAGGCACGGTTTTCTCCGTCTTTCTCGGCCGTGCCGCTAGGTGTCGCATGCTCGCGACCGTAGCAAGCAGTGCTGCAGATGAAGCGACTCTAGCGGCATGCCGAGAAAGACGCGAAAAACCGTGCCCAAATGCTGAGGTGACGGGCCTTAAGTGACCTTAAGAGGCAGCCCTGCGTGGGCTATAACTGGCAGCGGCGACGCACGATTGTTTGCTCAGTTTCAAGCTTGGTTTTACTTGATATTCTGTGGGGAAAAGCGCTTTGAGTTTTACATAGGCGACAGGAAGCACGCGACTGTCACAATCTGCCGTGCAGCCTCGGAAAAGCGATCAGTTTCATTAGCCGTTTGCGCGACCCCGGTACCGAAAGCATCTTGTTTGTTATTAGGCGAGAAAGAGGGCCTTCGGAGAGTGGAACGGTGTTCAAACAGTGCAAGAGGCATTGAATAGTGTCAATACTGCATTAAGATACTTGGACGCAGAGGACAATTCGAAATCAAGTATGGAGAGGCCACGAATTTTGGTGAAGGATCTAGAGAAGTTGCTAACGAAGAAGTAAAAAGTAAACAATTGAAAATAATTGATTTTTTAAGCACAAATAAAGATATTGAAATTTTCAGTTCGTGCTGTTACTGTATTTTGCTATATATACACATAAATATTTCTTGTCAAGCTCCACGGTGGGCTAGCTATTTGTGAATTTTTTTAGAACACTAATTTATTAAATTTTACGTTCCAACTTAACCGTGGGTTCGACATACAACATACACTCCTTACCTGTGGCATTAATCTTGGATTTTTGGTTCAGTGTTAAGTTATCGATATATACAAAATATTTACAGAAGAACAGTGTTTACAGAGTTGTTTACTGGAGTTATAGAAAAGCACACAGGTTTTAGAGAGTGGAGGTTACCTATACAGTGTTTACAATATTTACAGTATTTACAAAATTATTGTGATCAGTGAGTGATTTTATTTTTGGTATGTAATTTTTAAAGGTTGCCTATTTGAATTTTGATGAAGTGATATGTAACTATTTAGTATTGGAGATTTAAGGGGTGATGAGGAAGATTCTTATTTTAAAATTTAGTTTAGATGATGTTTGTTTTTATTTTTTTGCATTGTTAGAGTTGTTAGGTGTTAGTATGTTGGAGATGGTGTTTGTAGTTTGTTAGTATTATTTTTAAAAAGATGGTGAAATTTTTGGTGAAAGTAGATTAGTTTGTTAGTAATGGGGGAAGTTAGTAGTGTTTTTAGCAAGGTTAAGGTGTTTGTGATTAGTGTGTTAATCGATTAGTTGTCTTTTTGTTAATAGTGTTGAAGTGTGTGTTTATCGGCGTCACTTTACTCATTCACGCACCTAATGTTTTGTGCGATGTGTGTTGGTTTGTGTGTTACTTGTTTAGTGTGTGTGTGTTGTAAGTGTTGTTTAAAGCGGCTTTAGAAAAATTAGTAATCTGTAGGAAGTTTCTTCTGTTTGTATCTTGTTTGTTTGGAGTAGTATTGCGTGTATTCTTGGAAGAGGGGATGGATGTCTAGATGTGTGAAAATGTCGTGGATTCTTTCCGTGGCGAGCTCGTGTAGTGTGTAGGTGATTGTGTTGGTGTTTCTGTTTTTGAGTTGTTTGAGAAGATTGAGCCTGAAGAAGGATGAAATGCAATTCTAATGAAGTAATTTGCGACTCGCGTGAGAAGAAGAAGATTAGTCTCAGCGGCCGTGGCCCAAACTTCACATGCGTAGGGCCTCACGCTTCTGACGCACGCTAGGTAAAGACGGAGTTTTAATTTGTCATTTAGTGATCGGGTGAGATGGAGGAGAGATGATATGTATCGAGTCATGTTTGTTAGTGCATTTTGGATACGTGGTTTCCAGGTCAGTCTTCTGTCAAAGATTACTCCTAGGTAGTTTATGGTGTTTCGACACGGAATGGTGTGAC